>JAYEPQ010000008.1:34608146-34925646 GCA_036321105.1 Dracaena cambodiana
CCTGAACGAAACGCGACGTTATCGTCGCGTGCGCTTCAATACCCGAGCAACGGGTAAAAAGGTATCCACCGTTGAACGGGGATCCTTGGAGACCGCGGCCATAGAGCCGTTGTTTGGGCAGGAAATCCTAGCAGAGGATGGCCTCTCTACTGCGGAAGAAGGCATGGGAACTGGATTGACCAGAAGCCAACTTCGAAATAGAAATCGGAGAGCTAGGCAAAGGCCCTCAAAGCCCGCATTGAACGCGAGGCTAACTTCATTGAATGCGAAGCTATGATCCCTTGCAAACTGACTCGCGTTAACTGCAAGACCAGTCAGTATCGCGTTAAACGCGAAGCTACAACTTGCGTTAATCGCAAGAACAAGCCAGCGTGTGATTCTCCACGCGAGGCTATTACTGGGCTTAGCGATAAACGCGAAACCAGTAAGATTTGCGTTAATCGCAAAATTTCTGATACTCGCGATAAACGCAAGGATAAAACTTCCCTAAAACCAGCGTGTGATTCTCCACGCGAGACTATTACTGGACTTAGCGATAAATGCGAAGCCAGTTCAACTTGCGATAAACGCAAGATTTTTGACACTCGCGATAAACGCGAGGATAAAACTTACCTAAAGCCAGCGTGTAATAAAGCCAGCGTGTGATTCTCCACGCGAGGCTATTACTGGACTTAGCGATAAACGCGAAACCAATTCAACTTGCGATAAACGCAAGATTTTTGACACTAGCGATAAACGCGAGGATAAAACTTCCCTAAAGCCAGCGTGTGATAAAGCCAGAGTGTGATTCTCCACGCGAGGCTATTATTGGACTTAGCGATAAACGTGAAGCCAGTTCAACTTGCGATAAACGCAAGATTTTTGACACTCGCGATAAACGCGAGGATAAAACTTCCCTACAGTCAGCGTGTGATTCTCCACGTGAGGCTATTACTGGACTTAGCGATAAACGCGAAGCCAGTTCAACTTGCGATATACGTAAGATTTTTGACACTCGCGATAAACGCAAGGATAAAATTTTCTTAAAGCCAACGTGCGATTTTCCACGCGAGACTATTACTGGACTTAGCGATAAACGCGAAGCCAGTACAACTTGCGATAAACGCAAGATTTTTGACACTCACGATAAATGCGAGGATAAAATTTCCTTACGGCCAGCGTGTGATTCTCCACGCGAGGCTAGTACTGAGCTTAACGATAAATGCAAAGCCAGTAGTACTTGCGATAAACGCAAAATTCCTCAGCTCCGCGTAAATCGCGAAGATGATTGGCAAATTGTTATTAATCGTAAAAAACGCGCTAGACGCGAAGTTGTGACTTGCATTAATCGCAAGAGTAAGCCAGCATGTAAGAATTTTCTTCCACGCGGGGCTAAGGTTCCAGAAGATAAACTTCTGAAGGAACGCCAAGCCAGCGTAAAACGCGAGGCTAGCGTAGCAAAACGCGGAGCTATTTCTCAGCCCCGCAACACAAAACGCGAAGCTAATTCTCAGCTCCACGTTCCAAAAAGTCAAGCTATCTCTCAGCTCCGCGTAAATCAACCCGAATACAAAATCAGGATTGATCATTGCACTGTTGGACCAGAACCTGACTCCAATGGTTCCAAGAAGCTCCAGTGGGCCCCTAGACCCTTTCAATGGATGAGTGGGCCCCATGACTCCATATCTAAGGCCACTGATCTTAGAGAATATCTAACTAAGAAAAGAAATATGAACCAAGTTCACTCTGAACGTACTTGTCACTGCCAGCAGCTTATGACAGCAGTATCTGCTGTAATGGATAGTTGTTGCTGCAACAAGAACAGGGTATCAGTATTCGCCCGGTTGACTGAGTCAGACAAAAATCCGGCCAAGAAGACGAAGACTACTCCCCAAAAAAAGAATGGAGAATTGTAACTTCTAACATGGTCGGAAAGGGCAAGAAAATCATAGTAAGGAACGATGATTCGGAATCAAATGACGAAGAAACTCATCATTTTACCCGACTTAAGTCAGGAGCTATCCCAGCTCGAAATTATAAGAAACTTGTAAAAGAATCTTATGACGACGACAGTGACAATTCAGTTATAGCTTCCCCACAGTCCTGTGCATCTTCCTGACCACGAAAATCAGTGTTGCACGCAGTGGACAGGTCTGATGATATTGACCAGAGGATAGAAGCCCAAGAGCAGATGATTCGAGGCCAGCAAAAGGCCATTGATGACCTCAAACTAATGCTTCTAAAAGTGGTCGAAAATACCCAGAAAATAGTCGAAGATAAGGCTAAAACTTCTTCAGAACCGCCACCTAAGACAAATGAAGAAACTAAAGAAGAAAAGGCTTATTCAGCACATGAGGATGAAGATAAATATTCTTTCTATGATCTTCATGAAGAGAAAATGGAAAACCTACAGAAGCAACTAGATGCGTTAATGCAAAAGAAAGAGCTAAACAAATCGAGGGTTTCAAGGCCATATCCGCTTGAGTAGGACTTCGCCCCTTATCCAGAAAAATATAAACCCCTCAAATTTGAGTCATATGACGGGAAGGAGTCCCCAAGCCAGCACCTATATTACTTTTTATCGCAGGTAGGTCATCTAATGGGAAATGATCCCGTAATGACCAAAGTAATTGCGAGCACCCTGCGAGGGCCTGCTTTTACATGGTTTATGCAGTTGCCCCCGGAAACCATAAATACTTGGTATGATGTCGAGAAACAGTTCTTGGCACGTTTCTTTGAGGATGATACCGAAATATTGGTTCATTCCCTCCTTGCGACGAAACAAGGGGAAGAAGAAACGGTTAAAAGTTTTATTGAATGCTTCAGGGAAAAGTCCGTGTATTGTCGACACGGTATGACCCAGGAAACCCTGGTAGAAACCTGCAAGTATAATTTCAGGACTGGCGTGCTGATAAGAATGGGAGCTATAGAGTCCAAAACTTGGAAAGATCTGTTAAAGCAGGGAGAGCAGGCGGAAGATATAATTCGCCGGATTAAGGAATCTCGTAGCACGAGAAACTCTATGAATAACAGGCCATATCCACAGAATCCTAAAAATAAAGGAAAGGCTGTGATAGTGTCAGTTGCAGATCCGAAACTAAGATCTCAGTATCTGAGAGGTGCAGGTCAAAATAAGCCCCGACAAGATAAAACTTATATATTCAAGACTGAGCAGACCGGTACTCTATTCCATCTCCTCCTCAGAAAGGACTTGATAAAACTTCCGGAAAATGGAAAACCGGAAGACGTTGGTAAAACCAACGACCCTAACTATTGCTTGTACCATCAGAACGTTGGGCACCCAACTAAGCATTGCTATCCTCTTAAGAACCGAATTCAGGTATTGATAGAATCCGGAGTTCTCACACTTAAAGAGAAATAGAAGAAAGTTTCTGCAAATATGGCAACTTTGATAGTAGGAACCAATGAGTTCCCTGCCAGAGCAACCCCTGTACCAGTAGGAAAGCCAATATTGACACCCCGTACTTGCAAACTAGCCCCTTGGGTATGCTCCGAACCACAACTGCGATCGAATCGTTCTCATTGGTTAATAGCTGGATTTGGCCGGGGGTGCCGAAAATATTGACAATGATAAACATCATACTTCTGTTATTCTCAATAGCCATTGGAATGGCTAATTAGGTGTTATAAATAAAATTTTTTGCCCAATGCTATTAAAGCGGCGGGAAAAGGAGATTAAGTTCCTCACCAACCCTATCATACTGGGGGTAAAAGTATAAAATCAACTACTCAATGCTGTTAAAAGCAAATGGGAGAGGAAATCAATTCCTCGACAACTCACCATGCTGAGGGGAATAGTATGGCTAGCCCAACGCAAACGGCGATTGGTAAAGGCTAATCAAATCCGTTGATAGCTGGGGGTTTGCTAAAAATCCTATAAAACCTGTCATGATAAGTTTTTACCTCTGACAGTATGATTTGGATTATTCCCATCGCAGTTCAAGTTACGCGTGAGAGCACTTGGACCAGGCATGTGCAATTAGACACCTCTGTCGAAATCTGATGATCATGACCCGATCATCTTGGCGTGTGCAGTTCAAGTTACGTATGAGAGCCTTGAACCACCTCCATCAAAGTTTCAAGCATGTGCGATTAGGCACCTCTGTCGAATTTCTTGATCTTAACCTGATCACAAAATTGAAAATCTAAAGTATTTCAAAATTTTCTAAGTTCTAAGCCATTTTGAAAACTTTGGAGGGGGTTCTGTTGGCAGTGAAAATATCTAAGTAAAAAAGGAATTTTCCACACAGAATGCGGAGCTAGCTCCGTAGCTCCGCATTTGGCTATTTTAGTCTCGCGTTTGAGCAAAATGCGGAGCTAATTCATAGCTCCGCGTTCTGATAAATTTAGCTCCGCGTTAACTCCGCGTGAACAGATTTCAGCAGAATTCTAAATTAATTGTGATTAAAATTTGGACTTATCCAATATCCAAATTGAGTCCAATCAGAATTCCAAATCAAGAGATTTAAATCAATATTAAATATTTGATTAGAATCCTTAATGAATACAAAAATTTTGATTCCTATTCCTATGGAAATCTTGATTCTTATTCCTATGGAAACCTTCTATTTCTATTCCTATGAGAACTTTCAAACTAAAGTCTATAAATACTCTCTTTGAGGAGACTTTAGAGATCATCAATCAATAATTGATCAATCTATAAATGATCATCAATCTTTAAGAGATTTTTTTCTGGAGTTTTGGAGAAGTTCGAGTTACGCATAGAGTCTTGAACGAATCAAGACCAGAGGAGATCAGTTCTACAGTCGGCCGCCATCTTCAAGAGAAGAGTTTGTCGTCAGATCGTCCAAAGGAATTACATCGATAGATCCCATTGCCACACAGATCCCACGTTTACATTGTAAAAGAGAGCGATTACGATACAAAATCTTCTCGTTTGTTCTTTCTTTTTCTTGTTCACTTTCATTGTAATCTAAGTTGTATTCAATGGAAGGAAAGCAAAGAAATTCTGCTGCGAACACTTTCAATTTTAAGTTTCCTATGTGTTTCACATTAGTATCTCATACGATTTCTCTAGAATGTCATATATGGTGTATCTTAAGTTTAATGAAAGTTACTTATAAGTTTTACAATAGTTTCTCCTAAGTTTCTTCTTAGTGTTACAGCATCTCATTTCTTATGATTTTTTGGGATGACGCATCCTGTGTCCGCATCACATAACCTGTCTCATATTGGTGTTCCGATTTGGTTACTATGGTTGAAACTACTACAAGATGGTTGGAAACCCTTCAAGAGGATTTTAAGGAACAGAATGTACTAATTCCAACACCTTGGGATCCATTGGAAGGGGTAGTATCGAAAAAGTTATTTGGTCAAAGTTGGGAATAGAACCGACGCAGGAATCTGGAAAAAAAAAAAAAAAGGAAGAAGAAGATGAGGGATTTATAGGGAGGATTTCCACTTTTAGACAGTTTCATTAAAAATGACAGTTGGGAACTAGTTTTTGTAATTTGAGGATGTTCAATGCAAAGACAAGCTAGTAGTATCGTTAGGTAATCCAATTGACAATTTGCTCGTACCTTTTACCATTATATGTATTGTAGCAAGATGTGAAAGCAAATTTTTCTTTAATTTTCGTTGTTACTTACCTGAAGGTAGACTTGGCACAGAAGGTCATCGTCAGTCCCTGCCATGTGTCCTGGTTTATCCTCGAAAGGAATGTACTCATGAGAGATGGCATACGGCAAATTCTGTACCACAGCCTCGAAGACATCAATGCAGTAACCGCTCACCATAGTTGCATTGGTCCGGGGATCCCTTTCCACCTTCACAAATTCTTGAAATTCATCCTTTATAGGAACACCAATCCTTAGTTTCCTTCCACTTACTGGCGTTTGCCATCCCTTTGGGACTGCAGTTGATTCCCCCGGCCAGATTATTGGATTCAATCCCGATATTCCGTTTTCTGGAGTCCAAAAGCCAATATGTCTCCCTCCTCTTCCAACAACATTGATTATTTCAAATGTGGAAGACTGCAATTTCTTGTTCTTGAGATGGAATTGACCGCCAAGTCCGATAAATTCAACGTTTAGGATTGCTTCAAGAAGTTTTGGGCCATTAACAGAAACCCTCAAAATATCCAGGCTCGTTAATTTACTACTACTATTCCCAGCAGTTCGAAGGTGGGAACCAGGAGCCCCAACCTTCTCTGCGGCAGTTGCTAGTGCCCACGCCGTATCATATGCCCAAATATCATGGATGCTCAGCTCAGCCGGTTGATCATTTGGGTTTTCCTGTTGGAATCTTCTCCTCCATCTGAAGGAGAAATCATTGAGGTCCTTTGACCTAGGCACATACTGCTTCATGCCCACCGAGCCTTGCATCGACTCAATCACTGTACGGCCAAGGGAGTCCACTATGTTAGAAAGCCCACTAGTCATTATCCACACATATCCTTCGCTCATCATTCCTACTTCTTTCACCTTCATAAAGAGACGGACTCCTACTGGGGCTGTCATGTGCACTATAAACACCTGTGTCCCCATAGTCATCAACTTGTATAGCTCCTCCTTGATTTGGTTATCAGAGGGATGCAGAGGGATCACACTTCGATAGACAATCTGCGTGCCAATACCTTGGAGTGTATCAACAAGGTAAGGCAAAATTCCCCTTCCATATTCAGTGTCCTCATGTATGTGGACAACTTCTTTCCACCCAAAATCTTTGATAATGGAATAGAGAGGACCACTCACCTGATAGGAGTCATCTAATGATGTTCGTATGAAGTATGGTGGTGCATTGGCAGAGGAAAGGGCAGGGCTTGTTGCCAGGAAGGAGAGGAGGGGGACTTGAAATTCGCTAGCAAGCTTAGAGAGAAACATGGCGTGTCCTGATTGCTGAGGGCCAATGATGGCTTGCACTTGTTTGTTCTCCAGAAGATCTACAGCTGTATGAAGAGATCAATTCATGAAATATTAGATGAGAAGCAAGCGCCGGTAAGAAAGGAGGAACCATTGAAATAGTTTAAATGATTTTTTCCGAGTTGCTTGAGGACTAGCTAAAACTACAATGGTAAGTATCGTGGTATGAAAATTTAATAAATCCCAAACCACATTGATTGAATCAGTTCAGTTAGCTTGGTTCGAAGGGAAATTGATACAGGATATTGTTGGATCCAGGCAACAGGAAGAAGTTATTTTGACCTATCGAAAATATTTTAGTATTATGAATTATATTTTGAAGACCTAGCAGTTGGCACTTGGTTGTTACTGAATTTAGAATAGTTTCCTGTTGGTATACATGTCTTGTAATTGGTACTTCTGATTTATCATTTCTGCCACTTTGTTCGTTTTCAACAAGACCAAAGAATTGATGAATCCTCGATCAGCTAAAGAATTTCTATAAATAGTGATTTGGAATGCTGACAACTTCAATTGTAACGACGTTTTTCTTGGTTGTGCCCGTTTTGTGAATTATATCACTGTGTGTGTATTTCTGATTAATCATTTTGGGGAAAATGTGATCCCTTCACTCACGGCTGCGATTGTAGATTGCAGGTATCAGAATGTAAACCTCTGCTTCAGTACTAATTATTTTGGCATGGCCCTTGGTAAGTCATAGTAGACGCGTTAGAATATTTGCTGTTTTAACTGCCAGTTTCCTTTCATTATTTTTCGTTTGTTCTCTTTTTGGCTAAAATTATTTGATATCAGATTTTTAACCCGATTTTTAGCAGTTTCATATATTTATGATGTTTGAGATGTTTGAGTAAAATTTTCCAAATTAATAGGAATATGAGATAACCAAGAGCAATAAGAGCTACAATTATAATTTTTTTTCAGAGTTTTTTGCAGATTTATATTATAATATTTGGGACATATTAGAAAAACGAGTTTTGGAGCTTGCATGTACAATAATAATCAAAAGCAGTTACATGTATATGCAAATAACTCTAGTATTGAAAGAAGACGTGGACTATAATATTAATGCCATCTTCTATTGAGGTTCCTTTTCCATTTACTATCTACCAAAAACAATCCATTTCTTTTCTTTTGTAAAACAATAACGCAGCTAGGGAAAAGAAATCCATGGCAAATAAATGTGGTCGTATAGTCTGAGCTACCGGTTTTCTTTGTTAAATCTATTAAAATTAGTCATTTTGACCTCCTTAAAAAAAATATATTTATTCATTTTGACTTGTAGGGAACTACGAAGAAATTGTCTTTAAACAGATTCATGACCTCTACCAACTAACTTGATGTTCTGATTATACAATATGTCGATTAAAACTGTTGTGTCAGTATGTGTAAAAGCAGAATGTAGGGTCATAAGAACTGTGGACAATCAAAGCTCTGCAAAAGTTCTTTTCTATAATAAAAGTATATCGACAAAAACGATCAAACAGACTCTTTAAGTACCTGAAGCTGCAGCTTTCACAGCATCTTTTTCGGAATCTCTGGTGTGTAGGACAATCCTAGTAGTGTAGTTTTGATTCCTTAAGTAGAAATCCTCAATTGCCATTGAAATGCTCGTGCGCCCCATCTTCCCCACGAATGTGCCCAAGTCGAGGATCAGGCCAACATGGAACGGAATGGTTGTGTTCTCACTACGAGTGTCATGTATCTTGGCTATGAAGAGGGTGAGGAAGAGGTAGGGAAGGACATGTTTTGATATCTCCATTGTAAACTACGCTCTGCCCATTCCTAAAGCTGCCCCTTATAAGGGCAAGGGGAAGGAGCTGGTGCCTTCTTCTAAGATGTGTTGGCTTGAAATGGTCAGAGGTAGAAAGTTCAAACATCTAGGAAATTACGTGCATTTGACAGGACAGTTGCCAGTTTGGTATGCATTGTTGCTTGTCTTAGTTGTTCACAAGGGATTTGTAGTAGTTTAGTCAACCTGATGAGGAACATGAACTTTCACCGTATTTCTCAATTTTTGTCGATTCTTTTACTATGTACGTGATATTTAAATGGATCTTACAAAATGGTGACTCACTTGCAGGGCCTTATTGGTGGAGAAATATGATCCCTCTCAGTATCTTTAGAAGAATGATCACTATATTGCTCCTCAGTATGACTAGTAAGTTCTCTTCAGTGGGCATTAACCTTTTCCTCTTATTTGTTATCTATTTGGACCTATTAATTCTAAAAAGATCATGCTGTATTAAATTTCAGGGTTAATTGCAGATATTAAACTTGTATTATTCTCCTCACAAAATAATTTCGTACAGAGACTAAATGCAACAAAATTTATTGTTTTTTATTGCACTTATAACCCATTTCAAGAGAGTCTATCTGCTTGGGGTATAAATAATTATACCCTCAATAGTATAAAGGTAGTTGTTGTAATTAAACATAAATTTCAGATACTTGTTATGTTAGGACGTGAATTGAAACTAGTCTTGATATGGCCTGAGCCTAGAAATGCAACTGGTATGTTAACATAATGGAGTTGAGCTCTAGAATAGTTAGGAGTTGCTATTATGATTAATTCTCTTGAGATTTAGTAGATGTTTGTTTTGTTTTTAATTGCAAGAGTGGTACATATATCTGTTGCTAGAGCCCATTGCCATAACGGATTTCGGTCAACCGAAACGGGTCCAAAACCGGTCCAAACCCATTATGATATAATATAAATATGGGATATAGTGCTAGGGTTTTGGTTGAAGCCGAAAAGAATTATATTGGCCAAGGTTTTCTATTGTAGCCGCTAATTATTTGGGCAATAAGAACAAAGGGTTTCGGCCAGGTTAGTTTTTTTGCCAAAGAATTATTTGTGGCAGCTTGAAGCAAAGGGCGGCTGCTATTGTTGAGGGTAGCAGAGGATTCGGCCAAAGAAGATTTTCTTTTTGGAATTTTGGCGGTTGAAGCAGAGTTCGGCCGAAGAAATCAAAGTGGACAGTTCGACCGAAAGTTTGAAAGAAGTATTCGGGTGCTTTCTTTGTAGTTGCGGCAGAAGCAAAGAGGTAAAATCACTGCAACAAGAGGTTAGGATTTAATCTCAAAATCTTGTGTGATTTCTTTGTGATTTCTCTTGTGGTTGAGAACTAGAAAGTTGTAATTATCTTTCGATATAGTGGAAGTTTTTCGATCGTGTCCCCATAGACGTAGGCATTTGACGAACTACGTTAAATCTGCGTGTTCTCTGTCTCTGCTATTTTTCTCTTCGGTTAACTATTTGATTCCGCTGGTTGTGCATTAATATTATTCCGCTATCTTTTGCTAACAATTGGTATCAGAGCCAGGTTCGGGTCAGATTTCACTCAGATCGGTGTTGATTTTGAGTGGGAGTTATGGCGGAAGATAGGAAGGAAAAAATTGAAAAATTTGATGGGACAGATTTCCAATGGTGGAAGTTGCAGATAGAAAATTATTTATATCAAAAGAATTTACATCAACCACTTATTGGAGAAAAGCCAGAAAAGATGACTGATGAGGAGTGGGCATTGTTAGACAGAAGGGCTTTGGCGCAGATTCGATTGTGCCTGACAAAACAGTTTGTGTTCAACGTCTCTAAGGAGAAGATCACTTCAGATTTGATGTCAGCGTTGGCTAAATTTTATTAGAAGCCGTCTGCTTCAAATAGACTGTTTCTAATGAAAAAATTGTTCAAGTTGAGAATGCCTTCTAATAGTTCAGTTGTTAATTATTTGAACGAATTTAACACATTATGGGCACAACTTGAATATTTAGATTTTGTCTTTGCTGATGACATTAAAACTTTGATGTTTATGTGTTCGTTACCGGATAGTTGGAGTAATGTTGTTATGGCCATCAGCAATTCTTCCAATACTGCTCTTAAATTTAATGATGTTGTGAGTACAATCATGAATGATGAATTGATGAAAAAGAATATGGGTGAGAGCACAGTTTCTACAAGTACTGCTCTGTCGGTTGATAATGACAGAAGGAAGGAAAGGGGTAGAAGTTTAAGCAGAGAGTCGAAGTAAAGAGGGAGATCAAAATCTAAGGCGAAATTCAAGAAAAAGTTAGTGTATTGGAAATGTAAGACAGAGGGTCATATGAAAAAGGATTGTCCAAATAAAGACAAGAAAGGAGCAAATGTGGTGAATCCAAGTGAAGAGTATGATGACTTGTGCTTGTCTGCTCATACAGAATCAAGGTCAGATTCGTGGTTTGTAGATTCAGGGGTTTCGTTCCATTGCACTGCTCGCAGAGAATGATTTGAGAATTATATCCAAAGTGATTTTGGGCATGTGACTGTTGGTAATGGGCAGGAATGCAAGATTGTCAGTAAAGTGACAATTCAGTTAAAGTTGCACAATGGTGGAAAGTTGCTTTTATAAGAGGTCAGGCACATACCAGATTTGAAGAAGAATTTGATATCTGTTAGCAAGCTGGATAGTGAAGGTTATCAAATCTCATTTGAGAAGAAACAGTGGAAGATCAGCAAAGGAGCAATGATAGTGGTCAAGGGTGAAAGAGTGGGAACTCTATATTTGCTCTCAAGCTCGGTGGATCACGCTGTTTTTTTGGCCACCGTGAAGAATGAGAAGGCTACCTTATGGTATCAGAAGCTCGATCACTTGAGCGAAAGCGGCATGAGGGTATTGCAATCCAGAGGTATATTGACAGATATGAAAGATGCTAACTTTGATTTCTGTGAGAACTGTATGTTTGGAAAACAGAAAAGAGTTAGTTTTATGAAGGATGGTAAGGAGAATAAAACCGAGAGATTGGAATTGGTGCATACAGATGTATAGGGGCCTTCTTCGGCGAAGTCTCTTGGAGGTAATTCTTATTTTGTCACTTTCATAGATGATGCAAGCAGGAAAATATGGGTGTTCGCACTTAAGCAGAAATCCGATATTTTCAAGATCTTCAAGGTATGGAAAGCTCTTGTTGAGAATGAAACAGGTTTGAAGGTGAAATGTCTGTTGTCAGATAATGGTGGGGAATTTTGCAATAGAGAGTACGATGACTATTGCTCTACCCACGGGATCAGGAGAGTAAAGACTGTACCGAGGACACCGCAACAAATGGCGTGGCTGAGAGGATGAATAGAACCATTTTGGAGTGAGCTCGGAGTATGAGACTGCAAGCAGGTTTGCCTTTGCAACTTTGGAGAGCCGCTGTAGATACGACAGTTTATCTGATTAACAGGAGTCCAACTAGTGTTTTAGATGGAGGAATTCCAGAGGAGGTGTGGTCTGGTAAGACTGTGAATTATTCATTATTAAAAGTGTTTGGTTGTATAGCATATGCACATGTGGATCATGAGATGAGAAAGAAGCTTAATTCTAAATCTCAGAAGTGTGCATTCATTGGATACGGTGGTGATGAATATGGTTGTCGCTTATGGGATTATGAGCATAACAAGGTAATTCGTAGCAGAGATATAGTATTTAATGAGGGCTGTATGTATAAAGACCGAACGGAAAGTAAGAGTGAGAAAACAGTAGAGAAAGAGCGCTTGGAGCTGGATGAGCCACAGGATGGGATGGATCCCATGGATAAAAGAAAGGAAGAAATACCTACATCTGAAGGAGAAGAAATGGCTACACCTGAGAATACACAAGCTTCAGCTGAGACCGAACAGGAAAGAGAGCCATTGACTGAAGTAGATGGTTCCAGTACTTCATCAGAGAGTGTTCCCATTTTGAGGAGGAGCACGAGGATAAGAAAACCAATCCAAAAACTTTGTCTTCCATTATATCATGTTTTGTATACTTATGCAGGTGAACCAGAGAGTTACCAAGAGACTATGCAGGATAAACTTAATCTTAAGTGGGAGTAAGCCATGCGTGATGAGATGTCTTCTTTGGAGGAGAATCACACATGAAAATTAGTGAAGCGACCGGAAAAGATGAAAGTATTGCATAACAAGTGGGTATACAGGGTAAAATATGAGGCATGAGGGACACAAAGGTTTAAGGCCAGACTTGTGGTGAAGAGATACGGTCAGAGAAAAGGTATTGACTTCAATGAAATATTTGCACATGTTGTCAAGATGACTTCTATCAGAGCAATACTAAGTATTGTGGCTGTGAAAGGATTGTATTTAGAGCAGCTCGATGTGAAGACTGCTTTTCTTAATGGTGATTTGGAGGAGGAAATATACATGGAACAGCCGGAGGGATATGAAGTTAAAGGAAAAGAGAATTGGGTATGTCGACTGAAAAGGAGCTTGTATGGGTTGAAACAGGCGCCAAGGTAATGATACTTGAAATTCGACAAATTTATGTTGGATTCGGATTTTGTCAGAAGCAATTCAGATCATTGTGTATATCTACAAAAGTTTAAGGATGATAACTTTATTATACTTACTTTGTATATAGATGATATGCTTGTGGCAGGTACATGCATGAAGAAAATTAATGATCTGAAGAGAAAGTTGACAGGGAGATTCTCTATGAAGACATGGGTGAGGCTCAACAACTTCTTGGGATGCAAATTACCCGAGAAAAGAAAAACAAGAAATTGTGGTTATCTCAGGAGGGGTACATCAAGAAGGTGTTGGAGAGATTCAACATGGAAAATGCAAAACCAGTAACTACAGCTCTTGATGGTCACTTTAAACTGTCAAAAGAGTAAGATGCTAAGACAGATAAGGAGACGAGACACATGGAGAATGTGCCTTATTTATCAGTCGTTGGGAGTCTCATGTATGCAATGGTGAGTACAAGACCAGATATTGCACATGCAGTGGGAGTAGTGAGTATATTCATGAAGAACCCTGGGAAGGAATATTGGCAAGCGGTGAAGTGGATTTTCAGGTATTTGAAAGGTATTTCAAAGTATTATTTGTGTTTTGGGGGTGATAATATTGATGTGTAAGGTTTTGTGGATTCGGACCATGCGGGTGATAGAGACAATGACAGGAGCATCACAGGTTATGTTTTTACTGTATGAGGGACAGCAGTAAGCTGGGTTTCAAAACTACAATCAATTGTTGTTTTATTTTCGACAGAAACTGAGTATGTTGCAGCTGGAGAAGCAAGTAAGGAGTTTATTTGGTTGCAGCGATTAATGAGTGAGTTGGGTTTTGATGGAGTGGATTGCAGGTTATTCAGTGACAGTCAAAGTGCAATTCATCTTGCTAAGAACTCGGCGTATCATTCACGGACTAAACATACTCACTTGAGATATTACTTCATTAGATCCTTATTGGAGGATGGCCAATTGAAGTTGGAGAAGATTGAGAGCAGTAAGAATCCTGCAGATATGTTGACAAAGCCGGTTGATGGGAAAAAGTTGAGCTATTGCTCAACTTTGGTGCATTTGTATTGAATGCTGAAATCGGAACTTTAAACTATCGAGGTAAAATCTTTGGACACTAGGATTATCATGTACAGAGATTACAATTTTTGCAATAGGTCTCCAAGTAGAAGATTGTTGCTAATGGAGCCCATTGCCGTAACGGGTTTAGGTCAACCGAAACGAGTCCAAAACCGGCCCAAACCCATTATGATATAATATAAATATGGGGTAAAGTGCTAGGGTTTTGGTTGAAGCCGAAAAGAATTATATTGGCCAAGGTTTTCTATTGTAGCCGCTAATTATTTTGGCAATAAGAACAAAGGGTTTCGGCCAGGTTAGTTTTTTTTGCCAAAGAATTATTTGTGGCAGCTTGAAGCAAAGGGCGGCTGCTATTGTTGAGGGCAGCAGAGGATTCGGCCAAAGAAGATTTTCTTTTTGGAATTTCGGCGGTTGAAGCAGAGTTCGGCTGAAGAAATCAAAGTGGACAGTTCGGCCGAAGGTTTGAAGGAAGTATTCGGGTGCTTTCTTTGTAGTTGCGGCAGAAACAAAGAGGTAAAATCACTGCAACAAGAGGTTAGGATTTAATCTCAAAATCTTGTGTGATTTCTTTGTGATTTCTCTTGTGGTTGAGAACTAGAAAGTTGTAATTCTCTTTCGATAAGTGGAAGTTTTTAGATCGTGTCCCCGTGGACGTAAGCATATTGCCGAACCACGTTAAATCTGCGTGTTCTCTGTCTCTGCTATTTTTCTCTTCGGTTAACTATTTGATTCTGCTGGTTGTTGCATTAGTATTATTCCGCTATCTTTTGCTAACAATATCTTGGGCTAGATATATGATAGAGCCAGGTGCAACAACCAATTAATTTAGCGAATTATTATAAGAATCAAATTGATGATTTTTTTTCTGTTTCGTTTCAAGAGAAACTTCAAAGGAAGCTTCTCTTAAAAGTCGTGCGCATAATAAAGTTCACTTAATTCATTGTTCAAGTGATGCTACGTAGTCTCCTTGATTTCATCCTGTGAAGCTTCTCATAACTTCCCTTTTTTGTTCTGCATGACAAGGACATGCAGTAGCTTTTCTTGTGTATGAGATATTGTTGCTTGATGGTTTTAATTTCTTCTCGAATCTAGTTGTTATCGTATAATTGAAATGTGCCAGGAGGTAGAGCTGAGTGAGATTTTTCTTTTATATGCGTGTACACCGTACACTGAGCAAATACACAAAAAACTTTGACATGGTCCGATTGTTTGCCACTAGTTTTGAATTTTAGAACTAAGCTCATGTGTGGTTTGAATGAGAGAAAAGAAAATAAAAAGAGAGAAAGTTACCTTTCATTGTTATTTTAGGAGAAAAATTAAAGGAAAAGAAAATTAAGGAAAATATCAATGTGTTATTACCACATGAAATCATAGTGGGAGAGTTGAGAGGAAAGAAAATAGAACAAAATTCTTTTTCTTAATTTTTAATTTTATTTATAATTTATTATTTTTTTCCTCTTCTAATTTCTTTTTATTTATTTATTTATTTATTTTTGGGAACCTTTTCCATTTCTTTTCTTTTCTCTTCCCGTTTTCATTTCTTTTCTTTCTATTATTTTCTATCAGATGAAACATAGCTTTAATAGGATGATCGATTTTTCCTGCTTCTTTTGGTATGCACAGAAGAATTGTGTGTGATTCAAATTCAGGACTGAACTAGACTAAATTGAAGATAATTCAAGTTTAAACTTATTATTCAGTCGAAGCTTGTAAAATATTAAGCAGTTCGTAGCAAGGAGTAAATTATATTTTAACTTAAAAAAATGGTTAAAATTTTTTTCCTAAGAATTGCCAACATACACATACAATTTTCTGAAAACTGTTGTAAAATATTCAATAAAAAATATCGTACACTTGAAGAGTAGTTAAGATCAGCAAGATAGGGGTGTGGTACATGGTCAACTATCAAGTTGTAGCACTGGTTTTAAATTTTTATTCTTTAAATGTTAAAACCTTTGCTTCGGTCTTATTATGAAGCAATCGATATCTTAGTGTCACTGTTGAACTGACTTTTTGCTTATATTATGTTCAAATTGTCAGTCTATTGAACCAGAGAATGGGGATGGTAAAGCAACCAACCGTTGGAGTCGGTCTCGTGATGGTGAACCTCGAAGACTATTGGCCATGTACATACATTTCTGTATAAAATTCAGTCCTGGTCGTTGCAGCTCATGTTCTAGATGTGATGCAACTTTCTCAATGGTAATAGATTTTAGTTTTGGTGAACTTGGGTCTGATCCCAATTTGATTGTAACACTCTCAGGTTTAATAGTTTTTTAGAGCTGGGCAGAAATTGATCTTTAATTTCTCACATTTTTCTTACGTTTGGATGTAAAGCTTGCGGTATCAGACTCTCAGAGTCATCTATGGATGGATTGGCTAGTTTGGTTTGGATGACGGGATTATTTGGTTGCTTGCGAGTGATATTGTAAGCGACAGGTTATATTAGTGCAATTGAAATTGTAAAAATAAAAGTTAATGCAACTAGTCAATAGATGGGTAGAGAGGCAGGGTTAATTAAGTATCTTGAGAATTTATTCTATCCGGAGAGATCAATGTAGAATGGGATTATTTTCTTGAACATTTTAAATGGGAAAATGTTTTGGTACAAATAATTAGATTAGAGGATATCTTCAACCTTGATACTATTAAATAAAATCTTGTGGAGGTGCGACTAGGTATGGGAATTGATAGCTCTACGGATCAATTTTTGGCATGCTCTATTTAAAATTTTGGACTAAAAAAATAAAAATTTATTTTTAATTTAAAATTTTGAATAGGTCGGGTCTGTGGATGCGTCCATTATTATCCACACATTAGAAAATATTTTTCATTTCAAAAAAACTTCCGACTCCATAAAATGTTGTACTGTGTGGAGAGATATAAAATTTAAAGGAAATTAGGATCGATAAATTTCTTTAGTGGCTAGTTTCATTATTAATGTTTTAAAATAGAGATTGATCTATGGTACATGAGACTTTCCTAACGGCTATGGCACTTCCATTCTTCGTGTGTTGACTATATCTAATCATTTATATTCTAAAGATACATTACGTATAATAACTACGTGGGCAAGAAAACTATGGACAAGAGAGTGACTTCTTGTATTTTTAAAAAGTTGATTGGCATCCTTTAAATACTAGACTTAGAAAAACATCTATATCCAGGTAAAAAAAAAAATGACTAATTTAGCATAAGAAAGTGCATTAAACTCGTAAAGACATAATGATTAATTCAGATAAAACATTTCTTCTAATGAGATTCGCTATACGGTAGGAGATAGAAAATACCTTTGGTTATGCATAGATATTTTCTTAGTTTGTATTCTTAATTTGACAATGTTATGGATAACAAAAAACTTCTCATCTAGTTTTTTATTTGCTTACAAAAGATAATTAATTAATTAGTTAGTCACAGCCCAGCTAAGTGCTTCATAGAAGTCAGAAGCACCTTGCTAGGTTTTGTGTTGCGCAAACTAATGTTTTTGTTAATTTTCTATACACCTTGTAGCAACAAACATTCTATTATGAATTTGTCTAAAGAAACACATTCGCACTGCTTGACTCTCTTTTTAATTGCTAGTTTTTCCATTCTTCCTCAGAGATTGGAGAGGACCGGTTAGGCACTTCAAGTGAAGGGAAAACTCATAACATCCACGAAGGATAAGAAAGAAGAAATTTAAAGTATTTCTCTGTACAGAAATGATTTTTAAAATAAAAAAAAAATAAGTAGAAATGAAAACATATTGCGGCTAAACTTTAGCTGCGGGCATAAAATATTTAAAAAAAGCCTGTTTCTTTTAGGAGCCTACAAATTTGCAGCGCAACATAAGTATGTGAACATTGTGAGCAATGGCATGACAAAACTCTAGTTACATGAGAACAAATAAAATGTTGGCAAATTGAGGACACCAATACCAGAATTAGGAAAATACCAAAGATAAAAATGGTAAAGGAAAAGTAATATAAGAACGTGTTCCAGTTAACAATTAGGCTGTAGAATCGCATATACAACAAGCATAACTCTACAAACTCAAGACTGGTTCTGGGAAAAAATGAATCTCCTCAAGACATCAGCTAACAATGCCTGGTACTGTACACGACATTTGCAATACATACACACACATAGGCACAAGTCAGCCCACTTAATTATGATACAGCTAAAAGAATCATCAAGCTTGGCAATACTCTCATTCACACGAGTAAAATGCAAAGGCACCCAGTGACACTGAGTTGCCTTGTCCAATGTGATAGATCTTGCATGCGGCATGAACTTCCTTGAAAAATTATGTCATTGAATTCGATGATGAGTTCAGCAAAAAATTACTCTCCACTGATCATGAGAGACTGATGAGGTACCCTCCTTATATCAACAAGAGTTGAATAATCTTCATCAATTTCCTGTTTCCATGGTTCTCCATCCATTTGCATGTAAGCTTTTTTCCACTGCCCACCTCTGATCTCAAACCTAATTGCAGCAGCCTGAGAGAAAATAAAATAAGACACAAAATATGATTTCTAGATCTACCATAATTGCCAGGACTGGAGAACGAAGAGGTAGACTCTAGTTAGCAATTTAATTGTACATTACATACACAATATAATTCAGTAGTTCATTAGTAACCCAAGTTGTCGTCAGTTCTGAATTGAACTAACACAAACCTAATCAAATCATAAAATCAGATTCTGAATTTCTTTTTCCCCTAACACAAGACCAATTGTTCTCTTAAAACACCCACCACCCAGCCTAAGTCTATGTTCATTTGTTAGATTCAGTTACAACCAATAATACCTGCAACTTCCATACCTTTGAAATTTCCAGTAACTTGAATGCATAAGTTACCCGAACGAGTAACTTTTCAGTGAAACAAAAGTCTAATGCACCTTTGTAATTACTACACAATTGTGTTTGAGAAACATGCCAATTTTCTTCTACTGTAATGCAAACTCTTGTGCGTGGGATAACAACCCAAACGGAGTCCTCACATTTGTCCCTCAAAATTATTAATATCAAATTATTATTTGATGTTAATAATTATATCAAATATTCTCTAAATAACTAGAAATGAAATAAAACTTAGGTCTGAAGGCCCTCCTCTTTTCATTCTTTCATGAAGTATGGACCCCCCCCCCCCCCCCCCCCCCCGCCCAATCGTAAATAATACTTTATCATAGCAATTATATGGCCTCTACTCAACATTCGAGTGCATTGCACATGTAGGAAACTAGAACTAAGAAACCACAAGAAATTTATTAGCTTACGTTTAATTACCTAATGACCTTTCTAATAACCCCTCCTTCCTATGACCTTCAGAAGAAAGGGAGAAAAAAAAAAAAAAAAAAATCTAAGCCCGCCTTCCTGGCTCTTTCTCACAGCCATTGGCTTCACCAATTTTGCATCTCATACTTCTAAAATGCATTCTTTACTTTCACTGCCAAATCACACCACCACCCCCCCCCCCCCCCCCCCCCCCCCCCCCCCCCCCCCCCCCCCCCCGCCTCAAACAACAAAACCACATACAAACCAAAAAAAAAAAAACATGATTAATTTGATATGAACTCCCGTATTATTCTACAATTATATTTTCTTTTACATGCTAAATTGATTTGGTCAATATCCCGAATGTAAGAGATCCGCAAAGATTTTAGAATTCAGTACAACAGTAAAATAATTGCTATACCTGAGCAATGTGTTTAGCATCAATGAGCTCAACCAATACAAAGGAGGCATGCCACCCCTGCTTAAGACCAAAAATTTCAAGTAGACCATCATCGGCATGCGCCTCAACAAAGCCTCTCTGGGGAAACAGGAAAAACAAAAACATATGATGGACAGATCTAAAGACACATAAGAAATGACCGAAACATAGTGCAGATATAAAAAAATCAACAAACGTTAAGAATATGAACCACATTAATGAGTGTTACTCAACCATCAATAAATGCCACCAGAGGCATCCATAAAGGGACAGAGGGCATCATTCCTAAACTCAATGAAGTATATCTGGACTCTTTTCTCCAGCAGAAAATTTGATTGAATTTCAAGTGTAATAAGAAAACAAAAGGAAAGACTACTAGGCTAAAATAACAGCACAGCATGGTAACACAGAAACAAATATGAGATAGGAATATCAATATGGCATGACCCCAACAATGCAGCAAAGATAAGACAAGATTGATGTCACATAGTAGTAGCCAATAAGCTCAGAGAAATAAAACATATAATAAAGATCCAAGTTTGATTAGTCAACCAACGAAAGCTGATGCATGATAATTGTCTCTCTTACCAACAGTGATTTTGCTCAAATTTTGTTTACATACCTAATCGATCAAGGGAAAGGCTGAAAGAAAAACAATAAGATTAGTGTGTGATCTAATATGATTCTGACCAACTTGCGTCTGAACAGGAAATGGTTTACACATCTAGGATGTTTCAAGCCCTTCAGCGCCTCAATTCTCTTTGTTTTATCTTACAAATACATTGTGGTCCATCTTTTTCATGTCCACCACTACTTTAAATGTCTCTGACATATTGTTTTTGAGCATTCAATGCCTTAACATGAAGTTAGATTTATCTTATAGCATTTTTCCGGCAGTGTTCCTAACATGTTTGGTTTGAACTGACAAATCGCTCGCATATTCCCAGAATGGTACTCTGAATTGCAAGTGCTGTTACTTGCAATGCACAATGTGTGGAACTTTATGGTATTTGTTTGGTTGCTACATATGAATATCGTGCCATTGGAAATGTATATTGTGCAGCGTTTATTTTCTTTTCAACTAAGTAGGTTGGCCTCTTTAATCTTACAATTTCAGTCACCTTTTAGAAGTGCACTTTATGGAGTTTTTACGATGTAGATATAAAATTGTTGTCACATATATCTTCTCAATGAATCAAATAACACCAATTTTTCCATGTCGATCACATTATGGACTCCTGTTCAATTTTGTTAATTAAGAAAATCAAGTCATTTTTTCTTCCAGTGACCATCAAATATAAGTAATAGAGATCTTGTGTTTCCACTTAGCACCTACCAGTCATAATATTTTATGGAGAACACATGCATTATTTCTGCAGATGATAATTATCAATTATATGTTTAATTTGGACTAGATCACAGAAAATATTTTTTTGAATGGAGGTCTCAGGAATTTTCCGAGTAGAAATCAAAGTCATCCAATATACTCTGCAGTCTGCATCTTTTTCAATTGGGAAGTGACCTGCAAAATTTCATATATCAACTCAGGTATAAAATAGTAAAACAAGACGAAGAGGAGAAGTTAGGTTGGATGCAGTCAGCTTGTTGCATATTTTCACATACATGAGCACATTCATGGCATACTTTCTGCATCACAACAAGGACGGAAAGACGAATTTTCCAACTGCTTAATCAGTTAGTGGATGGACGCACTTTGTTACAGTTAACCATAGAGTCATTAATTATCCAGTCAAAACTAATTAAGTGATTTCAAAATTAGATTTTCAACACCTATAATGCATTAAAGGCATGACTCTTAGAAACTTTACAAAGATAATTCATTGTTATCATAATATAAGTAGGAAGCATTTCAAACAAAAAAAGTTAAGATGCACACCTTTTCAAGATATTCAGGCTTGGGATGACCCCATGGGTGCCTTCCACTTCCATAGTTGTGGAGATTTAATACAACTATTGACCGAACACTGTAATAAAAGAAGAAGATGATAAAGATACTTTTAAATTTTAACATTTCACTTATGAAAAGAGAGCCATAACAGACGCATTGCACAGAGAAAAATGAAATTATTGATGTAAATTATCAGGTGATTTATCTAGTGTTTCTGTAATATATCATATGATGTATCTAGTGGCTGTTGTATCGTATCTTGTGTATGATGTAATAGGATTCTTTTAAAGTCAAGCATTTGAAGGTAATATTTTTGTAAATAATTTAGATCAAGGGTTGACAAGTTGTATTCTACATATTTATTTATTTTCCTGCCTAATCCAAGGGCAGCTACAGTTCTCAGGATGGATTTGCTGCTCTCCGGTTGGGGTTTTTGGAGTTGGATACAGGGTAGGAAACGCAGCCCGCATAAAGCTGGGCTTCATGAAGCGGGCTTCGTGTAAAGCGAGCTTATGAAGCAAATCTAGCATAAAGCAAGCTTAAGGGAAAGCTTCTCTTTGAGGCGAAGCTATTGGAAGGCTTCGCTCTGCGGCAAGGCTATTTGAAAGCTCTGCTATGAAGCTTTAAATTTAGATTTAATCCATCCTAAGTCTATTTGGACTCCAGTCATGCACAATGACCAATCTGCTGCGGATAAGATTGCACAGATCTTAACAGGTCTATATAGGTTTAATGGGCCTACAAGTTCTTTCAGTTATTGTATTATTTAACTGTCTACACTTGGCCAGTGTAAATCTGACTAAGATTGGGAGGTTAACAGACAACTGACAAACACACTAACAGAGATGGGGGATTGAGGTCTCAATGGCTATTGATCGTATTGGAGCTTCCGCCGCATCCATTTTGCCTCTCTTTTTTTTTTTATTTCCTCGATTATCTGATTGGTTGTAATGGTGCTTCATTGAACTAGGAGCATACAAATCGATTCTTTAATAAAAATCTGATCTTTATAGTGAACATGTGAACTAAGAATTAGAAAAATGGAGAAGCCCTTTGTTGTGAACAGAGAATAATACACTTGGTGAAGCCTTTTGATAAAAACCTGATCTTAATAATCCCTTCACTGATCTTTGCAGTTAGCTACTGTGAGAAGTGGAAGGAGAAGAAGTGAAAGGAGAAGGGGAGTAATGGGTGTGGTGCTAAGGATTTAGTTGTATGCATTACGAAGGGAGAGGGGGAACTTTTTGTGTTAGGATAGGGTTGATGGTGAGATAAGGAAGGCACAGGTATTTTAGGGATTAATTGAGAATTATTACCCACTTAACAATAGAGAAGAGAACATCCTCATAAAATTCTTTTAATTGTAATAGAGAGGGGAATTTTGCTTGAAACTTGGATGATTTGGGGGGTATATGTCTAAATATGAAGATTTAGGTTATACATCTAGATATCTGAGATTTGAGGGGAATGTATCTAAGAGATCCATTAGAAACATATAAGCGCAAATGTTACAAGACTCTGATTATTAGACCATTATCATTGTCAAAACCAATCCCAAAATATAGTGTTAGACATGGAAATAAAACTCCACCATAAGACAATTTCATGGAAGATTGATCAACTTCTCGAAACTGTCAAGCTTGTGTTAACTCTCCAAGTACCAAGGTTAAATATCAACCGATATCAACAGATATCACATACATCGGATCAGACTTTGTGGTACTTGATACACAATGACAGACAGTATACTTCCTTCCTATGTTGCCGATATTTCTGATTGCCAATTTTGATATCATTTGTATTTAGGCAATACCAATTCCGGTATTTTAAACGATGTTCAAAATATTGGTGGCAATAGGTGAATTACTATGGAAAGGCATTCATATAATATTGTTAAGAGAAATCCTCAAAAAAAATCCTAGACTATTAGTTTCTAATTGGAAGGAAAGGCACTAAATTAATTATAGAAAATAATGACATCTCTCAAGATAAGTTGCAAGTGAAATAGCAGAAAGGAAAAATGATTTGCAAAAGAATTTGGCCATTAAAATAAAAGGAATCTAACATACTCTGAAGGAACTGGGATCTTCTCCCACTCCGAACAGTTGACCTTCTTAATTTGGAGTCGCATAATATTCTTCAGTCCCCTGCATTAACAATTATACAAGTGTATACAAGTCAACACGGGAACTAATGCACAGAGAGGCACTCAAAATCTACAATTCCCTAACAAAAATAGCAGATTTGGCATGTATAGAGGAAGAAAAGAAACTAGAAAGACATGATAAAACCAAAAAGATAATGCTACCTAATAAGGATATCTAATATAAGAAGAACCACTAATATAGTAGATAAGAAATACAAGCACATTTAGAAGACATAACAGTGCAATGCCAAAAATCTCAAAAAAATTAAAGAAAACAGCAAAAAGATAGCATTTTAAATCCCCCCAAATGTCCTGAAGTTGCTGTCTTATTACAAATCAACATGCAAAACAAACTGCTTTTTTTATTCATCAAATCCTCAACATCAGAACTTATTTTCCATTTTTATAGATAAGCATACAAAACTCCGAGAAGAAGAAAACCCCAAAAAGAAAAGGGAACCTTTCATACTATGTGAACCATGCATCCTCCCTTTCATTTTAATCTCAGCCCTTGGTAGATCTCCTAGTAAAACCAACTAGATATTAAACTTATAAGATGTTTACTTAATAAAAACACTCGTATATGTCCATAAAGAAAAAATAATAGTGCCAAAATAGATAAATGTTAATCACATTGTAGCCGCATCAATATATCAATGACTCGATGCTATTATATCCAACACCCTCTGACCTGGATTAGAGACATTATTCCCCTTTTGGCACTTTGCATAAGGCAGTGCATGGATTTCTAATCCAAATTTTGAATCCAGTTTTTTTTAGTAGATGGGAGAGGGAAGTTATTCTTGGTGGGAGACAAAATATTAGTTATTTTTGCAAAATAATAAAAGTATATACAAAAGTGGGAATGAGCATTTAAATCATCTTCCATAATTCCTCTCTAAGACTCAAACATCTTTATTCTTTCTTTTTTCCCATTCTAAAATGATTATGTTATTACCCAATCACCATCTTTATCATCACCACCAACCACCACCACAATCATCTTGTAGTTCTCCCTTTTCACCTTCAAAAGCCATATCATAGTATCACCTTCGCCACTACTACTTCCAACTAGCATCAACATTTCGCCTCCTCCCGAACCACTACCACCATCTTCAACTTTCACTTTTCTTCCTTATCTTCAATCATATCGAAATCTCAACTTAAAAACAAGGTCTAATTGAAAAACGTACTTTAGCGTGAACATTTTTCTACTTTTATGTGTTGAGGAGTTTGGCGATGTTAGATTTTCTATGGAAAATTACTTTAGATGTGTTAAGAAGTTAGTTCGATATGGTGAGAAGTTTGTTCAATGTGTGTGTCATGCTAGCTCGAAAGTGAAGATTTTGTGAGTATTTGGAATCTGGTTATATTAGATCTCAAGAAATGATTGTTTGGAGTTTATGCGTCAGTTGGAGATGCTAGTTTAGATTAGATCCCTAGGGAGGATCATCTAGAATTTATGAGTTTGTCAAAATTATTGATTTATGTTACTTGTTTGGAATTATTTTTTGGGGTTGTTAAGTGCTTTATCACTTATATTATTTGGATAATTTGTAACGGAAGTTAAAACCAATATGTTGTTAGAGGATTGTGAATATATCGAACAAAGACTTTTAGAGATATCAGATATTTCGGCAGCTTCAGACAGCACCATTGCTTTCTGCTATTTTTGCACAGATATGTGAACTTTTTACTTGTATCATTGAATCATTAAATCAAGAGTTTCTAGTCATATGACAGGAAACTAAGGTATCTTTTCAAATTTTAATTCAACTTTGTCTTTTCCACTTGTTACTTTAGTTGACTACAGCCATGTTGGATTAAGTAACATATTCTGGTTCTATCTCTCTACTTGATCATCACTATTGTTTGGGTCATATGTCTCTTGAAAGCCCAAAAAAGTTTGTTTCTACACTGAATCATGTTTCTTCTTTAGTGTCTCCTCCACTTAATCATGTTTCATCTTTAGTGTGAATTACATCAGTTAGGCAAACATTTCTATATGTATTATCGCACGAGTAGGCTCTTTGAACTAATCCACTCTGATGTTTACTGGCCATGCCAAATTAAGACAAAACTTAATTTTAAATATTTCATTACTTTTGTCAATAATTACTTGTTTTGCTTGGCTCTTCTTGATGAAAAATTGCTTAGAAGTCTTTTTTAATTTTAAATAATTTTGTGCTAAGGTGAACACAATTTGGTATTCATGTTCGTATATCTAGTGACAGTGCAAAAGAATATTTTAGCTCTTGGCTCATAAATTTCATGATATACTCTGACAATATCCATCATTCTTTATGCTTGTATAGACCATAACAGAATGAAATTGTAGAGAGGAAAAATAGACGCATGTTACAGGTTGAATGTATAATACTCATTCATTGAAAGTGCCTAAATATTCTTGGGAGATGAAATTTATACTGCTTGTTATCTTACAAATTGCATGCGTTTATCGGTATTAGATGATCAAATATCATTTTCGTAATTGTATTCATCGTTGATCATTTCCTTTACCCATAGGATAATTGGTTGGCTGTATTTTATGCATGATAAACATCCTAATAATGCCAAATTAAATCCAAGACCTCTAAAGCGTATTTTCCTAGGGTACTCTAGAATTAGAAAGTAAAAATTCTACAAATGCTATCTTGTTGATTCAAATCAATTTTTAATCTCTATGGATGTTACCTTCTTTGAGTTTAAGTCAATCAATGAGTCATACCAATCAGAGTCTAAGGATGACTTTATGTTTTTTCTTGTTCCTCATACTATTTCATTTAGTCATTAAGTTTTGCAGGTCCAGAATCATTACCATTGAGATATGATGAACCAATAGAGGTGTATACAATACAAATTACGCATCGCAATCAACCTTCAACATTGTATCAGTTACCTCTGTTGTTCTACCTCCACCTTCATTAGATTCTACTACTGATATTAATGATCTTGGTCAGATTTTTATTTCTAATCTTGATCAATTGTCCTTCAAAAAGGAACACAAAGTTGCACTTCTCATCCATTATATAAAATTACTTCAAAAAGGAACACAAGGTTGCTTGATCTCTTCATTGCATTCTCAGTCCAGTGTTTTAAATACCGGCCGATATACCGGTATATCGGCCGGTATATCGGTAAAATTGAAGAAACGAGACGATATGGGGTTTTTTTTACCGTTCATCGTTTTGGACCGGTATGGGCCGATATATCGGCCACGTGGCGATATATCGGCCGGTTTCGAGATGAAAAATACCGGGCGGTATTAGCTAATATCGGTTAATGGGTTTTGGGTTTTGGTTACGAGTTAAACCTATTAATCCGTTAAGAAATAAAACGAGTCGGGAGGAGAGAGAAAGAGTAAAGTTTTCGCGTTTTTTCTCACTCTTTCTCTCCCGGCGCGATCCGAGCGATCGATCGTTCCCGCAACCAAACCATAACCCTAGGTTTCCAAACCAGCCCTAAATCTCTCTCCGATTCTTCTTCTCCCACTCTCTGGCTCTCTCTCTCGTTCTCTCCCCGCGATCGTCGCCCGATCGAGCCGAACGGCCCGAACACTAACCCTAATTTCCTAATTGAGCCACAAATCTCTCTCGTTTTCTCTCTCTTTCTTCTCCGCTCTCCGATTGCTCTCCTCCCAGTCTGGGAGTCTTCGAAGGGTGCTCGCCGTTCTCCAGTGGGGCAGTGGCCGCCGGCTAGGTAAGTGAACTTTGTTTTTTTCATTTTAATTTGATTTAGAGTTACAAATTTCTTCAATTTATTTTATAATTGTGCTATTTAGGTTTAATTGATTGCGATTTATGTTAGAATTTTTTTTTGTGTAATTTGAAGCGAATTCTTAAGTTGGGAGGGCTGAGTTTGTGATTGTACTATACAGTGAATTAGAATCACTGATTCACACTGAATCAGTGATTCGGTTCACTGATTCAGTGATTCAGTGTGAATCAGTGAACCGAATCACTGATTCAATGTGAATCAGAGTCACTGCTTCACATTGAATCAGTGATTCGGTTCACTGATTCACACTGAATCAGTGAATCGAATCACTGATTCAGTGTGAATCAATGGTTCTAATTCACTGATTTTGTGTGTATGAGTTTCATAGTAGATAAAATTTGTAAATTTGTATTAGTATTTACTATTTATGTGTATTCACTGATTTTGTGTGTATGAGTTTATGTGTAAATTTGTATTAACATGAATATAATTTGTGTGTATGAGTTTCATACTAGTGTTTTAACTGATTTTGTGTGGTATGAGTTTCATACCAGTGAATACCAGTGTTTTAACTTATAATGTAACTTGTAATTTGTAAATTTGTATTAGTATTTACTATTTATGTGTATTCACTGATTTTGTGTGTATGAGTTTGTGTGTAAATTTGTATTAACATGAATTCACTATTTTTGTGTGTATTCAATAATTTTGTGTGTATGAGTTTCATATGCTTACAAGTTATATTATAGTATGTGCAATTACAAGAATTACAAGTTACATTAAAACTTGATTTCTTAATTAAATTAAGTTAATATAAATTAGTAACTTTATTTATGTTATTAACTTTATTTATATGATTATTTTTTTTAACTTAGATTATGTTTATTAACTTTATTTATGAGTAAAAGCCTGAATTTTATAAATTATATCACTTATGTATTGTAGAAACATTTTTCTTTTATCTTGAAAATTATTTTTCTTAATTTAATGATTGTATGTCGCTCTGTGCATATGCGAACGTTCTAAACGGTAACTGCAAATTCGTAAGTTGAATGTAAATAAACCAATGTAAGTACTATAAACTTAATTTATGTGTTTTATTATGTTCTATATAGCCAATTATATGATTATTGTTTAACTGGTATGACACTGATATGACACTCCGATATTTAGGGTCATATCGCGATATCTCGCCCGGTATCCGGTAACCGGTATGTAATTTGGCTGAGCGGTACGAGACCGGTATCCAATATTTAAAACACTGATTCTCACTCTGTTCCCAAGTCTATGCAGAAGCATTGCCACATCCAGGTTGAAAGAAAGCATGATAGAAGAGATGACAGCAAAAAAAGCAAAGTGAGACATAAGATTCAGTTCATCTTCCAAGTGGGAAGAACATAGTTGGACGTTGTTGGGTTTATACAGTAAAGTTGAATCAAGGTCACTCCTTAGCACGCCTCAAGACACGATTCGTGGCCAAGCATTAATCACAAACATATGGACTATTATAAACTCTCTCCTGTGGCTAAGATGATATTTGTGAGGATTCTTATTTATCTTGCAACAATACATCACTGGCATTTGAATCAGCAAGACATCAAGAACTCCTTTGTGTCCTTGATGAGCAGGTGCATATGATGCAAGCATCTGGGTTTATTGCTCAGGAGAGACAGGAAAGACATACTGAAAAAGTCATTATATGAGCTAAGACAGTCTCCTAAGGCTTTGTTTAGGAGATTTATTGCATTGCATAGGAGTGTGGACTTTGTTAAGATCACTTGGTCCTTTTCCGTGTACGTCAAGGAATTTATTGGTTGTTTACATGGATAACCTAGTTATCACAGGACATCTATACAAGGAAAATCAATCATTTTAAGTTATATTTGCGGCAGAAATTTCAGATGATGGTCCTTGGACTTTTGCGCTACCTTTTAGGCATTGAAGTGGCTAGATCCAAGGAAGGCATCCCTTTCTCAGAGAAAATATATACTTAATATGATTTCAAAGACAACCATGCTAGGTGTCAAGCCGTAGATACTCCAATGGATTCAAACTCCAAATTGCTAGCGGAGCTTTCGGAAAATTCATATTGATAAATGACTTATTGGAAGTTAAACTATCTGAGTAGATATAGCATATGCCCAATAAGTATTGTGAGTCAATTGTTATATGCTCTACGGACGGCCCCGTGGGATGATGTGATTCGTGTTGCTAATGGAGCCCTATTGCCGCAACGGGTTTCGGTACACCGAAAGGGGTCCAAAACCGGCCTAAATCCGTTATGATATAATATAAATATGGGGGTTGTGTGGTTAGAGTTTGGATTAAGCCGGAAAAAAAAAATAAGAGAAAAGGAGGCGGTTGGTTTTTGTGTCATTGCTTCGGCTGAAAGAAGCAAAAATAAACAAGGGAAATTAAGCTACTGTTGGTTTTTTTTTGGCCTAGGAAGATAATTAGTGGTATCTTGGTGGCTGCTAATTATTTTTGGCAGAGGCAAGGGGCGGCTGCTGCTCTGATTTTCCGGGGTTGAAGGGTTCGGCCAAAACAAATAGGAGGAAAGGAGCAGCTTTTCTTTGCTGAATCTTTTGGGATTTTTTTTTCGGCGGCCGAACCGAAAAAGCAAATCACAGTAACAAGAGGTTAGAGTTTGATCTCAAATTCTTGTATGAGTTTATCGTAATTTCTCTTGTGGTTGAGAACTAGGGTGCTGTAATCTCTTTTGATATTGTGGAAGTTTTCGATCGTGTTCCCGTAGATCTAGGCATATTGCCGAACTACGTTAAAATCTGCGTGTTCTGTCTCTGCTATTTTTCTCTTCGGTTAACTATTTGATTCCGCTGGTTGTTGCATTAGTATTATTTTGCTATTTTTGCTAATAATTGATATCAGAGCCCTGGTTCGGGTCAGATTTCACTCAGATCGGTGTTAATTTTGAGTGGGAGTTATGACAGAAGATAGCAAGGGAAAGATTGAAAATTTTGATGAGACAGATTTCCAATGGTGAAAATTGCAGATAGAAAATTATTTATATCAAAAGAATTTACATCAACCACTGCTTGGAGAAAAGCCAGAAAAGATGACAGATGAGAGAGTGGAAATTGTTGGACATGAGGGCTTTGGCGCAGATTCGATTGTTCCTGACAAAACAAGTTGTTTTCAACGTCTCCAAGGAGAAAACCACTTCAGCTTTGATATCAGCGTTGGCTAAATTTTATGAGAATCCGTCTGCTTCAAATAGACCGTTTCTAATGAAAAAGTTATTCAACTTGAGCATGTCTTCTGATCATTCAGTTGTTAATCATTTGAACGAATTTAACACATTATGGGTACAACTTGAATCCTTAGATTTTGTCTTTACTGATGACATTAAAGTTTTGATATTTATGTGTTCATTACCGGATAGTTGGAGGAATGTTGTTATGGCCATAAGCAATACTTCCAATATTGCTATTAAATTTGATGATGTTGTAAGTACAATCATGAATGATGGATTGATGAAAAAGAGTATGGGTGAGAGCATAGTTTCTACAAGTACTGCTCTGTCTGTTGATAATGACAGAAAGAAGGAAAGAGGTAGAAATTTAAGCAGAGAGTCAAAGTAAAGAGAGATCAAAATCTAAGGGAAAAATCAAGAAAAAGTTAGTGTATTGGAAATGTAATACAGAGGGTCATGAAGAAGGATTGTCCAAACAAAGATAAGAAAGGAGCGAATGTGGTGAATCCAAGTGAAGAGTATGATGACTTGTGCTTGTCTGCTCATACAGAATCAAGATCAGATCTGTGGTTTGTGAATTCAGGGGTTTCGTTCCATTGCACTGCTCGCAGAGAATGGTTTGATAATTATGTCCAAGGTGAATTTGGGCATGTGACTCTTGGTAATGGGCAGGAATGCAAAATTATCGGTAAGGGGACAATTTAGTTGAAGTTGTACAATAGTGGAAAGTTGCTTTTACAAGAGGTCAGGCACATACCAGATTTGAAGAAAAATTTGATATATGTTAGCAAGCTGGATGGCGAAGGTTATCAAATCTCATTTGAGAAGAAACAGTGAAAGATTAGCAAAGGAGTAATGATAGTGGTCAAGGGTGAGAGAGTGGAAACTCTATATTTACTCTTAAGCTCGGTGGATCACGTTGTTTCTTTGGCCACCGTGAAGAATGAGAAGGCTACCTTATAGCATCAGAGACTCGGTCATTTGAGCGAAAGTGGAGGATATTGCAATCCAGAGATAAGTTGACAGATATGAAAAATACTAATTTTGATTTCTGTGAGAACTCTGTGTTTGGAAAGCAGAAAAAAGTTAGTTTTATGAAGGATGGCAAGGAGAAAAAAATCGAGATATTGGAGTTAGTATATACAAATATATGGGGGCCTTCTTCGGCGAAATCTCTTGGAGGTAATTATTATTTTGTGACTTTCATAGATGATGCAAGAAGGAAAACATAGGTGTTTACACTTAAGTAGAAATCCGATGTCTTCAAGATCTTTAAGGTATGAAAAACTCTTGTTGACAATGAAGCATGTTTGAAGGTGAAATGTCTGTTGTCAGACAATGGTGGGAGATTTTGCAATAGGGAGTTCGATAACTATTACTCTACCCACGAGATTAGGAGAGTAAAGACTATAGCAAGAACACCGCAGCAAAATGGCGTGGCTAAGAGGATGAATAGAACCATTTTGGAGCGAGCTCGGAGTATGAGACTACATGCAGGTTTGCTTTTGCAGCTTTGGGGAGCAGCTGTAGATACGGCAGTATATCTGATCAACAGGAGTCCAACTAGTGTTTTAGATAGAGGAAATCCAGAGGAGATGTGGTCTGGTAAGACGGTGAATTATTCATTCTTAAAAGTATTTGGCTGTATAGCATATGCACATGTGGATCATGAGATGAGAAAGAAGCTTGATTCTAAATCTCAGAAGTGTGCATTCATTAGATACGGTGGCGACGAATATGGTTATCGCTTGTGAAATTATGAGCATAACAAGGTGATTCGTAGTAGAGATATAGTATTCAATGAGGGTTGTATGTATAAAGACCGAATGGAGAATAAGAGTAAGAAAATAGTTGAGAAAGAGCACTTGAAGCTAGATGAGCCACAGGATGGGATGGATCCCATGGATAAAATAAAGGAAAAAGTACCTACATCTGAAGGGAAAGAAATGTCTACACCTGAGAATACACAACCTTCAGATGAGACCGAACAGGAGAGAGAGCCACTGACTGAAATAGATAGTTCTAGTACTTCATCAGAGAGTGTTCCCACTTTGAGGAGGAGCACGAGAATAAGAAAGCCACCCCAAAAACTGTCTTCCTTTATATCATATTTTGTATACTGATACAAGTGAATCAGAGAGTTACTAAGAGGCTATGCAGGATAAATTTCGTCTTAAGTGGGAGCAAGCCATGCGTGATGAGATGTTTTCTTTGGAGGAGAATCACACATGGGAATTGGTGAAGTGACCGAAAAAGATAAAAATATTACATAATAAGTGGGTATACAGGGTAAAACACGAGGCAGGAGGGACATAAAGGTTCAAAGCTAGACTTGTGTTGAAGGGATACGGTCAGAGAAAAGATATTGATTTCAATGAAATATTTGCACCTGTTGTCAAGATGACTTCTATCAGAGCAATACTGAGTATTGTAGCTGTGAAAGAATTGTATTTAGAGCAGCTCGATGTGAAGACTGATTTCCTTCATGGTGATTTGGAGGAGGAAATATATATGGAACAGCCAGAGAGATATAGAGCTAAAGGAAAGGAGAATTGAGTATGTCAACTAAAAAAGAGCTTGTATGGGTTGAAACAAGCGCCGAGGCAATGGTACTTGAAATTCAACAAGTTTATGTTAGATTCGGATTTTGCCAGATGCAATTCAGATTATTGTGTATATCTACAAAAATTTAAGGATTGTAACTTTATTATACTTTATAGATGATATGCTTGTGGCAGGTACATGCATGAAGAAAATTAATGATCTGAAGAGAAAGTTGGCAGGGAGATTCTCTATGAAGGACATGGGTGAGACTCAACAACTTCTTGGGATGCAAATTACCCGAGAAAAGAAAAACAAGAAATTGTGGTTATCTCAGGAGGGGTACATCAAGAAGGTGTTGGAGAGATTCAACATGGAAAATGCAAAACCGGTAACCACAGCTCTTGGTGGTCAGTTTAAACTGTCAAAAGAGTAAGGTGCTAAAACAGATAAGAGACGAGACACATGGAGAATGTGTCTTATTCATCGGTCGTTGGGAGTCTCATGTATGCAATGGTGAGTACAAAACCAAATATTGCACATGCAGTGGGAGTAGTGAGTAGATTCATGAAGAATCCTGCGAAGGAATATTGACAAGCAGTGAAGTGGATTTTCAGGTATTTGAAAGGTACTTCAAAGTATCGTTTATGTTTTGGGGGTGATAACATTGATGTGCAAGGTTTTGTGGATTCGGACCATGCGGGTGATAGAGACAATGGTAGGAACACCACAGGTTATGTCTTTACTGTAGGAGAGACAGCGGTAAACTGGATTTCAAGATTACAATCAAGTGTTACTTTATCTTGGACAGAAGTTGAGTATGTGGCAGCTGCAGAATCAAGGAGTTTATTTGGTTGCAGCGATTGATGAGTGAGTTGGATTTTGATGAAGTGGATTGCAGGTTATTCAGTGACAGTCAGATTGCAATTCATCTTGCTAAAAACTCGACGCATCATTCACGGACTAAACATATTCACTTGAGATATCACTTCATTAGATCTTTGTTGGAGGATGGACAATTAAAGTAGGAGAAGATTGAGAGCAGCAAGAATCATGCAGATATGTTGACAAAACCGGTTGATGGGAAAAAGTTGAGCTATTGCTCAAATTTGGTGCATTTGTGTTGAATGCTGAATTTGGGACTTTGAACGATTGAGATAAAAGTTTTGGACACTAGGAAAATTACGTATAGAGATTACAATTTTTGCAATAGGTCTCCAAGTGGGAGATTGTTGCTAATCGAGTTCTATTACCGCAACGGGTTTCGGTACACTGAAACGGGTTTAAAACTGGCACAAATCCATTATGATATAATATAAAAATGGGGTTTTGTGACTAGGGTTTGGATTAAGCCGAGAAAAAAATAAGAGAAAGAGGCAGCTGGTTTTTGTGTCATTGCTTCGGCCGAAAGTAGAGCTGCTAAGTGGGTCGGGCGGCCCGTTGGGCACGCCCGGCCCGACATCTCGACCTGAGCCGAGGGCGGCCGTGCCTTCGGCACGGCGTGCCAGGCACGGCACGGCACGTTTATTTATTTTTTTTTAAAAAAAAGAGTTGTTGGGAGACCTTAGGGGGGTTTTGCAAACATATCCCGTACTTTCCAACATGGCCCGTGATATACTAACTCCTCCGGTGTCTACTGTAGTATCGGAGTTTGCTTTTAGCGCAAGTAGTAGAGTGCTCACGGAATTAAGAATCTCAATGGCGCCGAACACATTGGAGATGTGTGTCTATTTGAAGGATTGGTACGACATAGAAGATAAGGAATAAGGATTTGCTAATGAAATAGTAGTAGAGACCTTACCAGAAAAAGATGAATCATAATTAAAAATATCTACATTTATTCGGATTTTCATATATTTTCTAATTTTTTAATAATTTTTAACTCTTAAATCTCTTTGAAAAAATACTAAGAACAAGTTGAGGGTGACGGTCAGGATTCTCTCCCCTCTCTTCGGGCTTTGTATAACTCTTAAAAAGATTTATAGAGTAATTATATCAATGTAATGAGATTAAATATAATAAAAAAATTTACTGTTATTAGTTCTTGTTAAATCCAATTAAATGAAGCTAAGTAGTCTTCTAAACTTACTTAATAATTTTTTAATTAAAACGAGCCGGCACGGGCCTGGCGTGCCATGCCGGCGGGCCGAGCCCGGGCCTAAGCCCGGGCCGGCACGGCACGTCCTAGTTTCGGGACGGGACGTGCCCGGCACGGTATGCCCGTGCCAGGCACGGGCCGTGCCCATGCTGTGCCCGACACGGCCCACTGAGCAGGCCTAGCCGAAAGAAGCAAAAATAAACAACGAAAATTAAGTTGCTGCTGGTTTTTTTTGGCCTAGGAAGATAATTAGTGTTAGCTTGGTGGCTGCTAATTATTTTTCGCGGAGGCAAGGGGCGGCTACTGCTCTGATTTTCCGGAGTTGAAGGGTTCGGCCAAAACAAATAGGAGGAAAGGAGCGGCTTTTCTTTGGTGAATCTTTTGGGATTTTTTTTCGGCGGCCGAACCAAAGAAGAAAATCAATGTAACAAGAGATTAGAGTTTGATCTCAAATTCTTGTGTAATTTTATCATAATTCTCTTGTAGTTGAGAACTAGGGTACTGTAATCTCTTTTGATATAGTGGAAGTTTTCGATCGTGTCCCCGTGGACGTAGGCATATTGCCGAACCACGTTAAAATCTGCGTGTTCTCTATCTCTACTATTTTTCTCTTCGGTTAACTATTTGATTCCGGTGGTTGTTGCATTAGTATTATTCCGTTATTTTTTCTAACAATTCGGACATGTAGATACTTAATAAGTATTATATACAAACTTAGCTAGCTATTTTAGAGAAAATTTCATGGTTAAATTAATTAAAAATATATAAGTGCATGTTTTCTTCGGGGCGTTACTATGGTATTTGAGCAACACCAGCAAGAAGTACGCAAAATTGTCTCATGAAACTAGGTGTCACACAGAGCTAAATGTCATGCCACAAAGGGATGTAGCGAGGCCACACATTGAATTTGTAAGTCACCTCTAGAATCTTACATTGCCTAGTGAATTGTTAGTATATAGTAAATGTGCTGCTCTAACGAGATCGTCATATCCTAAAATGGAGGAATGTAATGCCCCTTTCTAAGAATATTCCACATTAGATATGAGACAAGAGAGTATAGTTGATAATGATTCTCATGAATTCAAAAAGTAACCGTAGCTAATATTTTTAGGGAAGAAATTCACGGTTCACTAAAAATTAAAAATTAGGCATGTTTTTTAGGTATATTACAGTATGGATTATCTACGATGACCCAAGTCCAGCCAGCATACAGTCCAACTTAACTATAAAGGGTTTCCTTTGACAGATATCATTTCGACATTGTCATCTCTGATCATTTGGATGACATGTCCACAGCAACATGACATGTTTTGCATCATTTGTAAGTAGAAATCATGGAGGGACTTGTAGATCATATTACGAAAAAACATGGAGACAAATGAAAATAGCCATCAGAAGTATGGAGCTGTCTATACATACAACAAATCTGAGGAATATATTCCAAACACCCTATAAAAAGACACATTTCGAGCACCCATGTTCAAACACCAGAATGTGAGATATCAGCAATGGAACCCTATGGCATGACAACATCAAAAATCAAAATTTTTGCCAAATCTATAAATAAGGTCATGAAGCATATAACTCCCATCACTAAGAAGCCATAAACTGTATTACGAAAAATGCAAGATAACTGACCTCAAGCCTGGACTCCCTATGCAAGGTGTACAGAACCATCCTTGTGAGCAGCTATATCCAGAGTATATCAACTGGCACAGAAAAACAATATATCTTCCTTATATTTTCAGCAATACGGCTGTCTAGTAGCAAATTCGAATTCAACAAAGACGAGAAATATAAATAATATATAACGAAAATTGGGGATCAATCTGCAGATTTTGTACAAATATTAATGTGCTTAACTATAAGGTCCTCACGTAACAAAAGAAAGAAATGTGAACAAGCTAAAGAGAATCAAGGACTAAATTGTTAGCACTAAAGGAAGAATATGCATGACAAGGAGGTGATAAATTATGTTACTTGGAGGATAAAGGATAAAACTGCTATGACATTAAAATTTAAAATGTGTAGTTTTCTTTAACGTGGAATCAAATGAGCAACATTTTTTTAAGTTCCACCGGAAAGCACCTTGTGCTAGACATCTGTACCATAGATTCAAAAAGATTAAAAACATTTAAAAGGTCAAGGAAACCAACATATGCAATAAGCGATAACCAGGAATAGCCCTAATATAATCGAACAACACAACAGGATAAGATTTAGCACAAGGAAAGACCAAAAAAATAATTCTTCATTGAATACAGATTCCTAAATGGTTAATACTTATACTCTGATCTTTTATACCAAACGAAGTGATAGTGAAAAACTATAAGGCATTGTTGCCCAGTGAAGGTGTGGAAGAAAACATGATTACTGGAGATGTTAGGTTCAGATCGAGAATCCCCAACAGAGCATTTTGAATGGAATTTCGAGGGTAATGCTAATAGCATGTGGCCCGAGCCAAAACCATTTTTCATGTGAATTTCAAAATGAACGGATTTAGTATCTTAACTATATATATCAAACAGAAAAGGGGAGATTAAGGAAATTCCTACATCCTATTATTTCTCTTCAACTGCGATTTTCAATTTGCGCAAAGATTGTCTCTTAAGAATCTGTATACAAGCACCACATTCGTTGGAGAACAACAAAATGAGGCCATTTGAATGCCATGTAGTAAATTTTGAAAAGAAAAACATGAAAACAGAAAGTAGGGAACTTCATGTTGTGCCTTCTAGAATCAGAAAGAAAAACTTATATGTTAACAACCGTTTATAAAATAGTTATCAGCATTTTAACCCCTATGATTTGTGTGTTCTTATTCCGAACTATTTCAAACTAAATTTCCACAACCTCCTAAATGTTAGTAGCAAAGAACTCTAAAGATTATTACTCCAAAACATAGACACTTCATATTACTTATGCAGACTATCCATCTTAATTCATTCTCAAGCCTTGCTACATGTTCTTTTTTAATGAATACAAAAACTACATATTTATTACTATGTATGTTAATGTTTTCAACATGTAATCTACTTACATATTAGATTCAATTTATTGTTGGCATCGAATTCATGTGTTTGTGAGGCCTCATAAATCAGAAAGAGAATTGAATATCTCATATATGGGTTTGTAGAATAACTTTTTAAATCCTTGTACAAGAGAATTTAATTTATTTTAGCGTTTTCAATGTGCAACCCAATTATGATATAAGATTCAATTTTGTGATGTCATCGAATTCTAGTGTTTGTGATGCCTCATAAATAAGAAGGGAAATGAATTATTCATATAAGCGTTTCTAGAATAATTTTTTAATCCTCATAAAAGAGGTATAATTTGTTCTCCAAAAAAATAAAATAAAAGAGGTATAATTTATTTTACTTGGTGATTTTTAATTACATCCTCTCTAATGTTTCATCAACTAATTTACTCAACACATGCTATGCACATTACCTTATGAAAAGAAAAAAAGCGTGCCAAAATACTTGCATTACCAATATTGGATATTGTGGGTTATTGTTGGATATTTACAATCAAATATCATCCATATAGCATGATGGACAGGTACAAGGCCCTTCTTTTTTGCTAAAGAATTTAATCAAACATATGGTATTGACTACTTCAAGACCTCTCCTGTAGCCCACGACAATCCATCAATGTTATTTTCTAGATTGGCATCAGCCAAAAGTGAGCAGTTCCAGTTAGATGTAACGAATACATTTATATACTGTGACCTTAAGGAGGTCTATATAGAGCAACCTCCTAGGTGTGTTGCTTGGGGGTGAATATGGTGTAGAATCTCAAGAAGCAAACTACCATCAAGCAGAGTCCACGATCCTATTTTAACAAGTTCAGCAAACTTGTTGCTGACATTGGTTTCTGAAGGTCAATTTCAATCTTTATTCATCGTGGCTCTTTTAGATATGTGGTGCTCACTTTCTTTGTTGATGGCATCCAACCAGAAGGGATATTGATGGGAATAAGAAACCGAGTATCTAAGGAACAATTTGTGACAAGACATGGGGGGGCTAGATATCTTTTTGGGACTGAAATTGCTCATAGCAAACATGAACTAGTTCATTCTCAGCAGTGTTCTAAATATCGGATACCGGTCTCGTACCGGTCAGCCAAATTACATACCGGTTACCGGATACCGGGTGGGATATCGCGATATGACCCTAAATACCGGAGTGTCATATCGGTGTCATACAAGTTAAAGAATAATCATATAATTGGTTATATAGAACATAATAAAACGCATAAAATGAGTTTATAGCACTTACATTGGTTTATTTACATTCAACTTACGAATTTGCAGATATCGTTTAGAACGTTCGCATATGCACAGAGACAGAGCGAAATACAATCATAAAATAAAGAAAAATAAGTTTTCAAGATAAAAGAAAAGTGTTTTTGCAATACATAAGTGATATAATTTATAAAATTACAACATTGTCCTTTAAATCCGGTATTTTAGGAAATTTTCAAATTCTTATCTACTCAAAACACTTAAAATTTTCTACCTCAAATCACATACTTACTTTATCAATTTTTATATAAACATTATTAAATGTCTCTAATCACCATAAAATGCCAAATGTGACATTATGCACTCTTAATTACAATTCAAATTTGTCTCTTTACTAACTTAACCAAATTCCTTGTGAACCTAGTTAATCAATATTTTAAGCCGCTTAATTAAAATGTCACATTATCCACTCTTATGTACCAACAAGTGGGTCTAACTCTATTGCCCCCAAGATGTTGAACCAATGCCAATATGTTGCTTAGTTACTGTGACAGTTCAGTCTGAGGATAAAGAAAATGCGCAGGGAACCCAAGAACTATACTGTAGCTCAGTGACACTGTGACAGTCACTGGCCGAGCACTGTCACAGTGACTGGCCGAAGGGTGCTGCCCTAGGCATCAATTCCAAACTTAAAAATGAAAATTCCCTAACTCATTCTTAATTTAAAAACACAAATACACTAATTACAATAACAAACTAAAATTTAAAATAAAATTATACTAAAATTAAACAAAAATTTAGAGAAAAATTAATTGCAGTCTACTTACCAAAATTCAAGGTCGAGATGCTAGAAAGCACGCAAGAGAAAGAGGGAGAGATGGATCACCGGCGAGTCGACGGAAGTCGGAGAGACGGCGATGGACGAAACCAGATCGATTCGGTTGCTCGGGGACTGGGAGAGACAGCAACGGTGATTTTCTCCGAGAGGAATGGTCGATCGACCAGTTGAGGAGAATGGAGAGCCGGAGAGACGGCGATGGACGAAATCAGATCGAGTCGGTTGCTCGGGGAGAGACAGCAACGGCGAAAAATTCTCCGAGAGGAACGGTCGATCGACCAATTGAGGAGGATGGAGAGCCGGAGAGGCGACGATGGAAGTGAAAACCGGCGATAGAGGAGTGGGTTGCGACGGAGTTGCGACGGAGGAAATTAGGGATTAGGGTTTTTTTTGGTCGCGAAGAGAGGAGTATCGGATTTTTATGTTTTCCTATCGGGTCGGATCCAATGGGTTAACGGGTTTCAAAAGCAACCGTAACCCGTTAACAAAAAACCGATATTAAGCCATACCGGCCGGTTTTTCACATACCGGATACCGGCCGATATATCGCCACGTGGCCGATATATCGGCCCATACCGGTCAAAAACGATATGCGATAAAAAAAATCCCATATCGTCTCGTTTCTTTGTAAAAAACGATATATCGGCCGGTATACCGATATACCGGCCGATATTTAGAACACTGATTCTCAGTGAAAGCATGCTTTGGATTTGTTACAATAAACTGGACTACTTGGTTGCAAGTCCCTCAGTGTTTCTATGGATACTAAAGTTGATTTGTGGGATGAGGCTGAATAGTTCCTCGAGGATGTGCCTCAGTATTGAAGGATAGCTGGTAAGCTCATATGTCCCACTGTTACAAAACCGATATTACATTTGATATGGGATTGGTAAGTCAATTTATGCATAAGCCAAGAGAAATTCGTTGGCAATCAACATTAAGGATTTTGGCATGTGTCAGAGGATCTCCTAGCAGAGCCTTGTTATACAAGAAGCATGGGCATTTAAGTATTGAAGCTTTTTCATGTTCTAGTCATGCAAGGGACAAGAGAGATAGGAAGTTAATCTTTGGCTAATAAAACATATGTGGGAAGCAATTTAGTTACTTGGAGAAGTAAAAAAACAAAATCTGGTGTCTCATTCTAGTGTTGAAGTCGAATATAGGGTTATGGCTCATGCTACTTGTGGAATGTGGTTGAAGAGCTTGATGTGGGATTTTGGATTTCTAGAAGATGGTCTAATGACTGTACTTTAACAACGAGGCCGCTACTTATAAAGCTAGCAATCTAGTCTTTCATAAGAGGACAAATACATAGAAGTGGATTTCCATTTTTGTTCTTGATGTTGTCATGCGAAAGTCGATTCACATTCCTTTCACTCTTCGTGAGAGTAGTTAACAGATGTGTTCTCCTAGTTTCATATATTGTTCTCTCTTTCTATAACAAATTGGGCATGGCAGATATGTGGTCCGGCTTGACGGGGAGTGTTAAATAGAATGCATTTAGTTAGTCAGGTATTTGGGTCTTAGATATAACAAAATATAAGAAGAGAGGATCTTACAACGATCTTAGAACTCTCTAATCTAATTTTCCACGATTCTATAATTTGGAAGGAGACCTCTAACTGCACCTGAGCCAGCCCACTCAAAGACCCAAATCCGACCGAACTGAGCTTGATTCTGTTCGATTCATGAGTTAAAACAGATTTGAGTCATAAAAAAAAGTCTAAAACTAAACTGAAGTGAATGATGGACATCCCTAATATATACACCCCCAAATGAAATTTATCCAAACATATTCAAGATCTATGATTGAAATAAATTAGATGATAACAAAAATGGGTTTAAATAACAGGTTTTTGGATCAGCTCATAAACTATAATGAAATTGTGTTAGTTACTACAAGAGGAAAAATCAATACAACACTATAACAATAGAAAAGTGAGAAATATATGCAATTAGATATTATATATTGCTAGCAAGAAAAGGGAGAAAAGTATCAGAAAATATTATTAGTAAAAAATCAGACAGAAGTCAAAAGCAAACCTTATTTGAAATTGGACCTCGAGCGAGATAAGGCTTAGTATTACGCAGATGGTGGAAGCCATAAGCAACTTGAGCATCCATCCCTGCATTATACCAAATCAATTTCGCATGCCAACCGTACAAAGAACTTCGCAACAAGCATTCTGATTATGAAACCAATAAATAGCACCAAACAATTAACTTAAATTTAATCAAGCAGCACAAGTACTTATTAAAAAGATAGCATATACATGTTGAGCAACAATTTCCATGTATGATGGTTCATAAAAGTATATCCTCCGTTGTTGCATTGCCTTGTAATCCAGCAGAAGTAGTAATTAGTAAAGTAATAACAAGTTGCAATAGCATAGATTGAAGAATAAAATCTTTTAACCTAGAGTAGTCAACAAACCACCACCACTTGGCACTTAAAGGAAAGGAGAACGGAACTATTTGTTACACCAAAAGAGGAAAGTGACCACAAACTACTACTTTGTCATAGGAAATTAATTTTCTAAATTCAATTAAGTGAAATTATAATAGATTCTATTTAATTAGAGATACAACCTATCAAATTTACCATCTTTTTCAAAAAAATAAGACTGATCCAGTAATAACCTGAAATTTGAACAGATTTTTGTCTTTAATGAATTCATTAATGACATTATTAATATTATCAAGAAATTTTCGTTCTTTTTTATAAAATTGCGAGATGGCATATATGATGAGATCGGATTGAACTTTACAAATACTGGGTAAATTGTTAGGAGATCAATAATAAATAAGAATGCTAAATCAGTGACAGAAGAATATTTACTATTGAACTTAAAAAATTCGTTTAATACATTTTGATATAAGGTAATTTATATATAACACTATCCCAAATAATTAATTAAATTTGAGAGGCTTTGTGTAAATAAGATGTTTTAGAGGGAAGATTGTAAATGGGGTTATTGCAGAAAAAGGGCATATCTCTTACGCTTGAAGCATGAGATATTATTAGGAAAAGAAATATGTAGTTGAGGAGGTAGTAGCTATGGAAGAAAGATGAGGTGGAGGATGTTGGAGAGGATTATATTAGGAAGAGAGAGAGAGAGAGAGAGAGAGAGAGGAAACAGGAGAAGATTTCACTATCAACACTATTCCTCTCCAAACTTCTTCCATTCATAATCCCCTAAATCCAAATCCAGCCTTAGCCTAGAACTTTTGCTCCTATGACCATCAACCCCAAATTCACTAACTAGATGTGCGAAATAAGTTAAATCATCACAAGATTATCTCCTCTTCTCAATTTCCTCACAAACCTTCTTTCTTTTAGTCATTTTTCTCATTTCCAACCCAAGAACCAGCCACCACTTTAGTTGGGGCTCAGCAGAACTTGCCCGAGAGGGTGGCAGCACGTCGGAGACATTGCGGCGAGACAACTAGCCAGCCAGTCAATGCAGCCCGCCGCATCAAAAATAGGTAAATTACTTGAGTAGGCCATATCTTCATCATCCATTACCAGAATTGAACTAGGCATCCATTTCAAAGAGCATAATGTCTTATTTACAACATTTTTTATTTCATCATAATCTAACTTTTATAGAGAAAGTTACGGCCAATTTTTGCGGTGACTACACAGACAACAGAAAAAATGAGTTGCAAGGAGTGCGACCAAATGTCATTTTCCAAGAACTTGAGTTGGTCATATCTTCATCATCCATTGCCTGAATTGAACTAGGAGTCCATTTCAAAGAGCATGATGTCTTCTTTACAGCGTTGTTGATTTCATCATAATCTAATGTTTATAAAAAAAGTTACGGTCAATTTTTGCAATAACTGCACAGAGAACAGAAAAAATAAGTTGTAGGGAGTGCAACCAGATGTCATTCATTTTCCAATCACTGCAGCCAAAAATAAATATGAGTGATGCCACGAATTTGAATGTTTATTATTATATTCCTATCTCTACGATAGTTAGAAATGAGGGAAGTGTGAGATTAAGAATATGGCTGGAAAATATGGCCGGAAAATATCGTATTTGTCGATAAACAAAATAAGTGATGGTTCTCTTGTGAGTTAAGTACCACTTACAATTGGATAGTGAGGTGACTTGGAATACAAATTGAAGAAACAAATATTTCATATAATAATTGCCATAATTTAGCCTGTGATGGTTTTTTCATATGCAATGTAGAACTATGGATATACCAATTTGATGAGTGGTGCTTATCAATATAGGACAAATTAAAAGACAATGGCCGGAAAAAATATGGATGGAGGTGAGGAATGAGTGGAAAAGGATCATCAATGTGATCAATTTAGCATAATTCTTGTTAGGTTCATGTAATCTACCCAAGTACTTGGGTTAAAGGCTTAGTTGTTGTTGCTGCTGACAATTGTCATAACTAAAAAGCAAGAGGCAATATGATGACCTCTGAGATATGGATTAATCAAGTAATTACTTATAAGAATAAATTGAAAACCACTATGAACATTGTGATATCTCGTGAAAGTGATCATATAAGTAAGATCTAAGAAGGTAGGATGTCTCATGATATGGATTTGAAGATGAATATATAATGAATTGAATCCAAGGACGCATGAGTCGGGACTTTGTGCCGAAAGTACATTAGGAACTTATACATGCATCTTTCGATGGTACATGATTATTATGCATATTTCAATAATTGATGGGGCTAACTATGCAGTTATAATAAATGTTAGAAGAAATTATATGTGAATCTGAAAGCCTTGTATAGGTAATATTTACAAATAACAATGATGCGCTGAATATTATAACAAATATGATAAATGATTTCTATTGAGATGGGGTATGAGGAAAGAAATAGGGACGTAAGCATCATTTAAGTGTAGTGACAGTGACACTAATAATACTCAATTAATATATGAGTAATTTCTAATGATATCTTCAAATAACCTTATTTACCTTTATGAGAATGTGATACTTTTGGCCATATGAAAATGGCATTTATGCAAACCATGTTTCTTTTGTTCATCTTTATGATATACATGTCTTGATGTTCTCAGTGAAATTATTCATTTGGAGTAATAAGTTGATAAAACATGATAATTTATAAGGGATAAAACATGATAATTTACTTAGTTATGTTCTATAAGATCAATTAGTTAACTTACAGCATACAATTATTAGAACTGATCCTTCTCATTTATCTATCATGTGTTAAATGACTCAGATCATATGTCATCTTAGTAGTTTGTTAGCCTTAAATATAACTTATTATTGAGTGAAATAGTTCACTGTGTGTGGCTGTAAAAACAATTGCAGGTACAAACAGAGGCAAACAACTCCCACTCAAAGAGTAAACGAGTTGGAGAAGCTTTTTGACTCTTTTAAAACCTAATTTTGAGGAAATTGTACATTAAAAACTAAAGTGTAATTTGGTTGTCTTGTATAAAGTATCCCTAAGAACCTATAGTGTAGTTTGCTTAAGTATTTGTTAGAACATATGTAAAACCAATAAGTTCTTACTTGTGCAAACAAAAATTATGTGGCATTCTATTTGTTGTCAGTAGAAGTCTTGGGTTTTTGAAGTAATGAAGCTAAGTTTTGCGGTGCTAGATTTACTTTGTTCAGTTTATTATATTTGTAGAAGGAAATGGATATAAATAACTTGACTGGTTTACGTGTTAGGCCTTGCTAGGGCCAAGTGAATCTTAGTGGCCATTGTCCATCTTGAAGGGAAATTAATTGTTGATAAATTATGAGTTATGGATAACTGATGATGAATTAATATTGGGGCACGACAGATCCAGTCTGAAATAAAAAAGAATAAAGGATAAAGTAGAAGAAACCCTAATGAAGTTTCCCATTTTTTCTAGAAACCCCTATGACGTTTTTTATGTTATGTAAACCCCCCACAGGATTTCAAATTTCATGGAAACTCCTCACAGCATTAACAAAAAAATTAATGGACCGATTTAAGAACACAGCAAATACTCCCTCTCTGATATTTCCAGATATAAAATTTTTAAAGTACACTGAATCAAGAGAGAATATTTAGAAATGTTGGAAAGTGGATATTTTTACTGTAATTTTAAATTGATTCGTTAATCATTCTGTCAACACTGTTTGGGAGTTATCATAAAGTTTGAAACCCTATGGGGTTACATAACATAAAAGAATTCATTGGAGTTTCTAGAAAAAATGTGATACTTCATGAAGATATTTTCTACTTTAGCCAAGAATAAATTTTATGTGAAGTCATATAAGTGCCACAGCCTGCAATAACCATCCCACCTGCTTATTGTGAGAATTACACAGCAAAAATTTTCCAAACCGTGTGGAGAAATGCAAGAAACAGAAGGTATAGACAAAACCAAGAAAGTTAGAAATTATGCATATGCAAAACATCAAGAAACTGCAGATACCTATGCTAAAGTAATTGTAGAAGACTCCTTCAAAGCAAAAAACCTTTTCAGGAATTGTCCCTTCAGTGAAAACATCCTGCAACAACATTGGTACTTTGAAACATCAAACATGTGATACAATCGAAACGTATTTTGGAAATAATAGAGTATTACAGTACAAATATGAAGTACTGCTTAGATTCTCATGCTATATTTCAGTGCATGAACTGGAAATTAGGACAATCATCAAGCTGTGCTTATGCAATTCTTAAACACAGACATCCTTGCTGGACTCTTGGCAAGCATCAAACCGACAACCAACTTAGGAAATGAGTGATAAGATAAATTTAGTGCCCTAATAATGACATCTCTGGCACTCTGGAAAATTACATCATTTAATAGCATTAATAGGTGACTTCACCTATTATGAGAAACAACAAAGAATATGCAAACGAAATGAAGAAAATGTTATTTCCAAGAAAGAAGGACAATGACCGTAACAGTAGCTTCTATCAACACCTAATATTTGGTAGATACACACCACTAGCTTCCTATATCACACATTGCAAGAACTAAGGCATTTTATCACTCTACTAAGGAATGACAAGGCTAATGCCACATTGCACTTCTTTATATATTTGATGCTAAAATTTTTTATATAAACTTAACATTCAATGCCTTGATTTATTATTGGTTGAAAGCAAATTTCCTTGAGCCCTGATAAGACCATAGTAGAGAACATTTTGCTTGCACAAGTGATGATCTGTGGATTCAACCAAAATTCTCTATCTATAAAAGATTGGTCAAACCCAGACTCTACCATGCAATCCCCTTAGTATGCAAGATTAAAGCCGAACTTTGGAGCCTCCTTTTCGGAATCCTAATGTGTGGTATTAAAGACCTTTTCTCGTTCAGCCTTATATTCATTGGTGATTATATGATACATGGTTCAATCTACACCCAAATATTGGCTAACTGCCTGCCTTGCTACATGCAAAAAGAAGTACAGGCTGAAAATAGCACACCATGCTAGATGTGAAAGCCTTGGATGATAAGGTCACCTTCGTACCTGGTGACAAGCGATTAAAAAATGAGTCTGACACAATATATTCACAAATGTGATGCAATGTTGTTTGAAGATGCACTAAATGGACCATCACTTCTTTGTTATATTTTCTTTCCTTTTTGTAACTTCCGCTCAAATATGAAAATATTAAAGAAATTACGGACTAGTGATAATTATAATGTGAAGATGCCCCTACAAAGAAAATTCTCTAAGCACTGCAGAATTGGCCAAATCAACATCACTAACAGAATGGCAAATAACAACTGACAAAAATCTTCCTGTTTTCTTTCTTGCATCTACATCTGATCTACAACTAGCGAGCATTTGCAAAATTTAGAAATCACGTCAGTAAAAAGAAAAGAACATGGTTTGAAAGCAGATAGTATATATTTTAGCAAACTAAAAGCTTGTCATCACAGATGCTAGCATCTCTATCATCATCATCGTAATGTAAATTTTACAAGCTCATGGAAATAATTAACAAACCATGAAGCAGTAGAACAGAGAAATGAATCAAAAAAATGGTCTCAATAACTACCTCAGTGTAAGTGCATTCTCCCATGTTCCTGAGAGAGAGCGGTAGCTCAACTTTTCTTCCTGGCGGCATCGTGACCAAGACATGCCAACTGCATCAAGAGAAATTCAAATTTCATAAGCACTAGACAGAGACATGAACAAGCTTACTTCAAGATAATTAAGCACTTCAATGGAGAATGCACAGAGAACTACTCAATCGGCAAGGTTAGGAGGGAGGCTTTATCAGACAGCAGTTGCTTATAAAATAGTGGTCACTATGAAAGATACTGTTTGTTGAATTATTATCACATAATTTATGAAATATTGCAAGGAACTAAGCAAGTACAAAATATGAGATGTTGAAACAATTGTAAGTATAGCATATATCGTCCCAAAATTTGGACTGGCTAAAAAAATCCTTTTTTTCCATGCCATTCGGCTAAAGGTCATTTTCACAGTTAAATTCACCACTCTCATGTCCTTTTAATTTTTTTTTTTTTCCATATTCGCTTAGACCTACCTCTAGTCCTTATAACCCCATGGACTGTGACCTTTTCCTAGCTTGTGCCCATTGATAAGGTTAGAGTTCAGAGCTATGGGGTGAAAATCGCATATATTGCACGAGTGGAATAGTAATCCAAAAGGTCTAGATATAGATCTAAAAACACAACACGACAAACCTATAGGCAATATGGGACTATGCACGCACACACACAACACTGGACATACAATACATACGAATACCCCACCAGAAACTCAAAGCAGATCAAGAGTCTTGTGTTCGGATAGAAGAAAGATGAGTTGATTACGACTATTAATGTAGTCAAGAGAGAATCAACCTGGACTTCGGAGGGTATGTAGGAAGATAAAATTATCTCGGCTTCTTGAGACCGTATGAAGAAGGCATCGACGCCAATGTGCTTGGTCAGCTTATACTGTTTGGTTCAGCAGTAAATTGTGGAGCACTTTTGTTGTCATAGTGTGGGTTAAGTAATATAAACTTCAACATCCTCTAGTAGCTAACGAACCATACAATCACAGTAATGGTAGCAGCAGGGACATGAAGTTTTGACTCTATAATGGAACATGAAATGGCTTTCTACTTCTTCGCCTTCCACACTACAAAGCAGGAGCCAAGAAAAACACAAAACCTAGATGATTATTCAACTGGATCGCTAGCCCAGGTAGCATCAAATTATGCATATAGCTGCAAGGAGCTCTGAGAAGAGAAAAAAAGATATTTGGAAGCAGTCCTTGGAGATAATGATAACCCGAAGAAGATGACCATAGTGAACTATTGTTGAAGAACTCACAAACTGGCTAAGAATATAAATAGCATGAAAAATATCTGGGTAAGTAACGGCTACGAAACTAGACTACCAACCAGGTATCTATAACGTGTGGAACTAGGAAGAGGGATCCCATCAGTGAGACGCATTTGCAAACAAAAATCCATCAATGCGAGCTTTTAAAAACTCCGAGCAAGCGATCAAGTCAAGAGTGTATCTATATTGAGAAAGGCAAAAGTCATTTGTATGAGAGATGATCTTAATTCTCAAGAAATAACTTAAGAACCCCACATCAAATATCAGAATTTTGTCACATAGCTGCTTCTTCACAAGAAAAAGCTAAGGGATGCCGAGGGGACAAAAGCCGAGGAAGAGGAACGAGAAGACATCTGCGTGGATCAACACTAGGGTAGGGCAGTCATAGCATGATAAAGTTAAAGAGTATAGAGATATAGGGTGAATAATCACCTAGATATAGATCTAAGAACACCAAAAGATAAACCCATAGGGAAATATGGCATTATACACACCGCACACACTACAACACTAAACCCATGTATACAATATGTAGACACTTTTCACAAGTCCAAACCATCTCAATCAGTTCTCTCTCATTTTATTATTAGTCACATCACTTCATCTTACTAATGCACTCATTTCTTATTCTATCTCTTAGTATATTACCGCTCATCCATCTTAGCATTCTCACTTCTGCCACACTCATTTTTGGAATATATTGCTTCTTAATCACCCGACATTCATAGCAATAAAGCATTGATAGTCTTATAGCCGTTCCATAGAATTCTCCTTCAACTTCAATAGTATTTTATAATCACATAAAATTCTGGAATTACTTCTCCATTTTAATCATCTTGTTTTGATCTTATGTGTTACATCTTCCTCAATTTCACCATTTTCATAAAGGATTGATCCTAAATACCAAAACTAACTTGTACGAGGTATATCTTAACCATCAATTTGGATCATATGCTATTCCTTCTTACTATACGGTTATAACTATATATCAACCATTAGATGAAGAGAAATATTAATACAAGATGCAAGGATTCTCAATAACAAATATATGAATGTATTCAGGTGTTGACATAATTAACATTGCTCAAACTGAGAAAAATACCACCATAACAACTAATTAGATAGCATCGTCTTCAAGCCACCTGAAAGGTGGCTAGGTTACAAGGAAATATAAAATAACCTATTCCCAAATTTCAATGCCAAACTATTGGAAATCAGAAATCACAATTTATGGCATGGTAAATATTTATGAAAATCAGAATGGACTATCTATTGACTGTTCATATTTAAAACTAGAAATAAGAGATCAGATCCAACAACAGTTAGTTGTATGCAAGAAGATAAGCAAATTGATGCAAAATTTAAGTAACAATTATAAAATCCCAGAGCAGATTTCAAACTAAGATTGTTGACTTTGATATAAATACAAAGTCAAGCCTGACCTTCTTTCAAGTTAAACCTAGGTTTGACTCAATTTGAAATTTGAGATGCACTTGGATCCAGGTTCGATCACAAGAAGTATCTACTTGGGGAGAAAAAAGGGAAAGATGGCAAGATTAAGAATTACTCTCCATTTTTTTATGATTTTGGCTCTAAAAGAAATTAATAAATAAGGGATCTTGATGAGCGTTTTAAGCATGTGTCAGAGAATATTTGTATTTCCCCCATTATACAATAATCCTTACAGTTTGCATCAATTGCAATGGAGTTGTTGTATTGATTAGTTCCTTGCCCAACAACTCCTTCGTTCAACCAATATACAGAAAATCATTGGTTGAGAATTGTCCAACGAACCAAGTCAATGTCTAATGTCTAATAATTCCAGTTGAAGCTTGGAAGCTTCCAAAAGTTTGATCAACCAATATTAACCAGTCAATATACCAATTGAAGCATGCAATCATCAAAATAGTTAGATAACTAGAAGCAGAGCCCTATATGCTTGATATGTTAAATGACGCAAAGCCCTACTTTAACGTGGTCTCTCTGTAAAGATGTAGCAGATTGCAATCTACGAGCCCTGGTATCTTAGTCATACCATGTCCACATGCATGGACATTTACTGCAAGTATTTTGGGAATTAAAGAGAAGCACAAAAAACAAAAGAAGAAAGTGAAAGAAACAAGAAAGAAGAAAGGGAAAAGAAACAATAGACTGTTTTTTAATTGCGGAAGTTGAAAGCAGATGCAAAACAACTAGAGCAATAGTCATATTATGATAGGTATACCTCAGGTTCATTGTTTTTGTTTAGAATCGAGATATATTACGAGAATATAACAAAGAAGGCATACACTCATAAAGTTAATTATAAAAGTTTTGTAGTTTCTATAATTGCTTCGGCTATGACACAAACACGTCCCTCTATTTAAATTGTGATAAATCCCTCTATCTGATAATAACATATATGAACCTAAGTGGGCATCTTCTCCCAACCCACCCCCTATCTTATCCAATCCCCTCCCCCACCCCCACACACATGCATATACGCACACAAGCACCCGTCCGCTCACCCACACACTCGCACGACACATACACACACATTTGGTAGTAACATCTATGAATCTGAGTGGGCATCGTTGTTGGCAGTGAAAATTTCCAGATAAATGGAGTTTTCCACAATAGAATGCGAAGCTAAATTTGTAGCTCCGCGTTTGGCTATTTTAGCATCGCGTTTAAGTAAAACGCGGAGCTAATCAATAGCTCCGCGGTCTGACTTCTTAGCTCCGCGTTTTGATGAGATTAGCTCCACGTGAGTAGATAACCAGAATCTTAATTGATTGAGATTGAGATTTGGACTTATCCAAATACCCAAATTGAGTCCAATCAGAATTCTAAATCAAGAGATTTAAAGCAAAACTAAAATATTTGATTGGAATCCTTGATGAATACAGATTCTATTTAAATAAAAACTCTCATATTGGCCTAAGGCTATGAATACCCTCTTGAGAAAGGCTTAGGGATCTTTTTCGCATCTTAGAGAATTCGAGTTACGCGTGAGAGCCTTGAATTCGTGAAGAACAGAAAAGATCAAGATCAAGTCGGCCGTCATCTTCGAGTAAGAAAGAAGATCATCGACGTCAGATCGTCAAAAGGAGCTACTTCGATAGATCTCATCGCTACGAGATCCCACGTTTTATTGTAAAAGAGAGCGATAATTATAAATCCTCTCGTTTGTTCTTTTCTTGTTCACTTTCGTTGTAATCTAAGTTGTATTCAATGGAAGGAAGGCAAATTTCTGCTGCGAACAAACTGGCGACCACAGTGGGAGACATCTCTTTCACTAAAGAAAATATCGTGCCGCAATCTGACGTCGAGAGGATCGGATCCGACGTGAACATGCTAGTCGTAGAGATCGACCAGCAGAAGTACGAGGAGTATCTCTCCTCTAAATCAGGTAACCTGATCGAAACGTGACGCTATCGTCGCGTGCGCTCCAATACCCGAGGATCGGGTAATCGGAAATCCACCGTTAATCGGGAACCCGTGGAGACCGCGGCCATAGAGCCGTCGTTTAGACAGGAAATCCTAGCAGAGGATGGCCTCTTTACTGCCGAGGAAAACTCGGGAACAGGATTGATCAGAACCCAACTCCGAAACAGAAATTGGAGAGATAGACAAAACGCCCTCAAAGCCCGCGTTGAACGCGAGGCTAACTTCACAAAACGCGAGGCTACAGTCCCTTACAAACTGGCTCGCGTTAATCGCAAGACCAGCCAATATCGCGATAAACGCAAAGGTACAACTTGCGTTAATCGCAAAATTTCTGACACTCGCGTTTATCGCGGGATAAAATTTCCGTAGAGCCAGCATGTGATTCTCCACGCGAGGCTAATACTGAGCTTAGCGATAAACGCGAAGCCAGTAAGACTTGCGTTAATCGCAAGATTTCTGACACTCGCGTTAATCGCGAGGATAAAATTTCCGTAGAGCCAGCGTGTGATTCTCCACGCGTGGCTAATACTGGGCTTAGCAATAAACGCGAAACCAGTAAGACTTGCGTTAATCGCAAGATTTCTGTTACTCGCGTTAATCGCGAGGATAAAATTTCCGTAGAGCCAGCGTGTGATTCTACATGCAAGGCTAATACTGAGCTTAGCGATAAACGCGAAGCCAGTAAGACTTGCGTTAATCGCAAGATTTCTGATACTCGCGTTAATCGCGATGATAAAATTTCCTTAGAGCCAGCGTGTGATTCTCCACGCGAGACTACTACTGAGCTTAGCGATAAACGCGAAGCCAGTAAAACTTGCGTTAATCGCAAGATTTCTAACACTCGCGTTAATCGCGAGGATAAAATTCTTTTAGAGCCAACGTGTGATTCTCCACGCAAGGCTACTACTGAGCTTAGCGATAGAACGCAAAGCAAGAAAAACTTGCGTTAATCGCAAAACTCCTTACCTTCGCATAAATCACAAAAATGATTGGCAAATTTGCGTTAATCGCAAAAATCACGCTAAACGCGAAGTTATGACTTGCGTTAATCGAAAGAATAAGCCAGCGTGCAAGAATTTTTTTCCACGCAGGGCTAATATTCCAGAAGATAAACTTCTGCAAAAACGTCAAGCCAGCGTAAAATGCGAAGCTAGCATATCCAAACGCGAGGCTGTTTCTCAGCCCCGCATGTCAAAACGCAAAGCTACTTCTCAGCTCCGCGTCTCAAAACGCGAAGCTATCTCTCAGCTCCTCATAAATCAATCCGAATACAAAATCAGGATTGATCATCACACTCGTGGACCAGAACTGGACTCTAGTGATCTCAAGAAGCTTCAGTGGGCTCCTGGACCCTCTCAACAGCTGAATGGGCCCCATGACTCCATATCTAAAGCCACTGATCTTAGAGAATATCTAACCAAGAAAAGGATTATAAATCAAGTTCAGTCAGATCCTACCTGTCACTGCGAGCAGCTTATGACAACAGTCTCTGCTGTGATGAATAGTTGTTGCTGCAACAAGAACAGGATATCGGTGTTCGACCGGTTGACTGAGTCAGACGAAAACCCTGCCAAGAAGACGAAGACTACTCCCCGAGAAAAAGAGTGGAGAGTTGTAATTTCTAATATGATCAGAAAGAGAAAGAAAATCATAGAAAATAATGGTGATTCAGAATCGAGTGATGAAAAAGCTCATCATTTTACCCGACTTAAGTCAGGCGCTATCCCGGCCCGAAACTATAAGAAACTTGTGAAAGGCTCTTATGACGACGATAGTGCCAACTCGGCCATAACTTCTCGTTTTTCGGCATCGTCTAAATTACAGAAATCGGCATCACATATGATGGATAGATCTGACGAGATCGACCAAAGATTTGATGCCCAAGAACAAATGATCCGAGATCAACAAAAGACGATCGAGAATCTTAAAATGATGCTCTGAAAAGTGGTCGAAAATACGTAAAAAATTATCGAAGATAAAGCCAAGACTTCTAAGAAAGAAAAAGAAGTTCCGTTCAAAATAAATGAAGAGGATAAGGAAGAAAAGGCTCACTCGACACATGAGCACGAGAATAAGTATTCTTTTCATGACCCTCATAAAGAGAAAATTGAGAAGTTACAAAGCCAACTCGAGGCATTAATGCACAAAAAGGACTTGAAGGAATCAGAGATCTCAAGATCATACCCGCCTAAATGGGATTTGGCACCATACCCTGAAAAATATAAACCGCTCAAATTGGAGCCATATAACAGGAAAGGATCTCCAAGTCAGCATATCTACTACTTTTTGTCTCAAACAGGACATTTGATGGGCAATGACCCAGTGATGACCAAGGTATTTGCAAGTATCTTGCGAGGGCCTGCCTTCACATGGTTTATGCAGCTGCCCCCAGGTACTATTAATACCTGGTTTGACGTTAAGAAACAATTTCTCGCACATTTCTTCAAGGATAATATAGAAATATCAGTTCATTCCCTCCTTGCAACAAAGCAAGGAGAACAAAAAACGGTAAAGGACTTTATAGAAATGTTCCGGAAGAAGTCCGTGCATTACAAACACGGAATGGTTCAGAAAACTCTGGTGGAAACATGCCGGCATAATCTCAAGACCAATGTGCTCTTGAAAATGGGAGCCGTAGAGTCTAAGATTTGGAGGGATTTGCTCAAACAAGGAGAGCAGGCCGAAAACTTGATCCGCCGAGTCGAAGAATCTCGTGGAGCTAGGAATCTTGGGAACAATAGACCGCACACACAGAACAATAACAAGAGCAAGGGGAAAGCGGTGATGGCGTCAGAAGCCGCTCTACAAAAGACGAACTCTCCAAACCCAAAACTCCAAAATCAAAAGGGCACGAGACAAAATAGGCCCCAGTAAGAAAGGACATATACTTTTAAGGCAAAACAGACGCCTACACTTTTTCATCTACTCTTTAGGAAGGGAATGCTGAAACTTTCAGAAAATAGGAAACCGGAGAACGCTGGTAAAACCAACGACCCCAACTATTATCTCTACCACAGGAATGTCGGACACCCTACCAGAGATTGTTATCCTCTGAAGAACAGAATCCAAGCATTGATAGAAGCTGGAGTCTTAACGCTAAAAGAGGAACAGAAAAAGGTCACCGCAAATATGGCAACCCTAGTGGTAGGAACCCATGAATTCCCTGCGGGGATGACCCCAATACCAGAGGGGAAACTGGTCATGAAAAATCATGACCCACATAAAAAGGCACAGAAAGGACTTGTCCCTGTAGCTACACAAAGAGGAAAAGTCATATGGATCCACCCTGATCTATTACATGATGAACAATGGACCACCTCAAATAGCCAGAGGAGAAAGCGGACTAGTAATACTATTTCTGCAAAAATAAAAGAAGAATATATAATTTCGGGAGCCTTCACAGATTCTGAAGAGGAACCCGAAGCTATGGCCACTCATCAAGATGGGGCGGGGCCTTCCAGCACTCAATCCGATAAACCATATCTCAAAGACTACACCAGAGTAGACCCGAAAAATATATACAGGAAACTCGCGAGGCCTGTAAAACAAAAGGAGCTTCGTTTCCAGAAAAATCCTGCAAGAGATGAAGAAGCCAAAGAGGCTGCATTTAAATTTGATATAATAGCCCAGCTGGCAAATATTCCAGCTCGAGTCACGCTTTACGAGTTACTGCGATTATCAAAGTTAACTCGTGAAGCATTAAGAGAGGCTTTGGCAGACTCTGAATCTTTCTTAGCTCAGATTGTCGAGTCAGTCGATAAAGAACATGACTCTTGCCCCTGTTGTCATCAAGCAAGGAAGCAGGTCCCGCAGATTACTTTCTCTCCAGAGGATATGCAGATAAGGAATATAAAACATAATAGGCCTTTATATTTCACCGGATATGTCGGATCCACGAAGGTGGACCGTATTCAAATCGATCAGGGATCTGCATTAAGCGTCATTCCCAGAAGACTGATGCAGCTATTGGGAATCTCTTCCCATCGTTTGACACTGACAAATACTACGATATACGGGTTAAACGCTAATAATAGCTATCCCCTCGGGAAAATCCGACTTCGATGCAAATCGGAGATCTGAGAACGGAGGTTACATGCTATGTTATAGACGCAGACACGTCCTATAATATTTTACTCGGACGACCATAGATACACGCCTACATGATAGTCCCGTCGACTCTCCATCAATGCATGAAATACTGCGACGAACAAGAAGAAGTCCGGACATTAGTTGCAGATAGGCAGCCATTCAAAGGATTAGAAAACTACTTCACGGATGCTATGCTCTACAAGCCGGCCCATAAAGTCTCCAATAATAACTGCAAAAGATCTCAAGAACCCGACGAAAGCGGAAACGAGGCGGATACCGAGTATGAATCTCCCGAAGAGGAGAATGGGGGTGACTATGAGATAAACCCTCACATAGATTTTAAAGTGAATTTAGATAATAATGTAACTGATATAGCAGAGGATGAGTGGATTATTAATGAAAATATAAAATTAGTCTACGAGCCTGCTGTAGCTATAGAATATGAGCCTTCTTGTACTTCCACCAAAGCGGATGGCCTGTCCGAACTTGAAGTTCTAGCGGCGTATCATTTTCCAATCAAGTCATCCCTCCTCTCTCGATCAAACATAACTAAAGGACGAGGTCGTTTCTTTGAAGTACCTCCGCGACAGGTGTTGCAAAAACCCATAGTCTTCGGTAAAGTAATCGCGTCGCCTAACCAAAGACAAAGCAGTAAAAATGATGAACAAACATCACCTCAATTTCACTTATATGAACAGAAATCCCGACGAATGATGGAAAAAATAGATTATAATTTTACCCAAAAACCGAGATTGAACTTTGGAAAAGGATGACGAAATCTCATACTCTCGTTTAGACAAGAGGAAAGAGCCCAGACTATTATCAGAAAACTCGAAGGGGATTGGACTATGTATCTACTCCTCCCTCTTCGCCATACAAATACGAAGAAAGCTCTTCGGCCAACGAGAATTTACACCTGTTTGATCGTGACTCGGATCTAAGTACTGACGCCTGGTTTCAATCTTTAACAACTAATATGGTTTCAGCCGCATTAGAAAGCGAGAAGGAACCGATCGATATTCAAGATGATTCCTGGGCTAAGCACATGGATACTCTTTGGGATGTCCGCTTTGAACAGTGTGACCAGCCTACAGAAGATAAGCTAGCACAAGTTAACATGGGAACAGAAGAGAACCCGAAATCCATTTTTATAAGCGACACACTAACTTCCTTAGAAAAAGAGGAACTTATATCTCTTATCAAGGAATACATAGATGTGTTCGCATGGAGCTATGAAAACATGCCCGGTCTTGATCCTCAGATTGCCACACACTGGCTAAATATTAAAGAAGATGCCAAGCCGGTTAAACAACAGCAGAGGCGTTTTCGATCGGAATTGATGGAGGCGATAGTCGCTGAGATTAATAAGCTCATAAAATCGGGATTTATTCGTAAAGAGCAACATCCTGATTGGGTGGCTAATATAGTGCCGATTCGTAAGAAAAATGGTAAGATCCAGATATGCATCGATTTTCGGAATCTAAATACTGCATGCCCTAAGGATGAATTCTCACTCCCGATTACCGATGTAATGATCGACAACACATGCGGTTATGAGAGGATGTCCTTTATGGATGGCTTCTCATACTACAATCAAATCAAAATGCACCCGGGCGATGAGAAGCATACGGCTTTTAGAACGCCACTCGGGGTGTACTATTATACAGTAATGCCTTTTGGAGTAAAGAACGTTGGTGCCACCTATCAATGTGCAATAAGCATTATATTTAAAGAATATCTACGAAAAACGGTAGAGTGTTATGTGGATGACTTGGCGGTCAAAAACAAAAACAAAGATGACCATCTTCAGGACCTAATAACAGTCTTTGATCTTATGCGAAAACACCACTTGAAGATGAACACTGCCAAGTCCTTCATGGGGGTGTCCAGCGAAAAATTCCTTGGGTTCATAGTTACTTCAGAAGGAATTTTTCTCGATCCTGAAAAAGTAAAAACAATCAACGAGACGCCGCCTCCCCGTAATCTTAAAGAATTAAGGGGTTACAAGGAAAACTGGCATATATCAGGCGCTTTATCTCCAACCTATCAGGACGATGCCAGCCGTTTTCCAGACTCATGAAAAAGGGGGTTTTCTTTATATGGGATGAGGCATGTCAACAGGCGTTTAACAATCTCAAAGAATACCTTACCAAACCTCCCGTCCTCATGGCACCTGTCCCTGGATGACCATTCCATATATATGTAAGGGCCATGGATAATGCGTTAGGAGCATTACTTGCTCAGTATAATGAGCACGGCCATGAACACGCCCCTTATTACTTAAGCAGAACAATGATCGGGGCCAAGCATCGGTATACTCCGGTTAAAAAAGAATGTTTAGCCCTAGTGTTCGTCGTTCAGAAGATGCGACACTATCTTTCAGAGCAAACAATTTATGTCATATCACGAGTTAATCCCTTGAAAATCCTGATGACGAAACCAGGGTCTTTAAACAGTCGATTGGCGAAATGGGCATTGCTGCCATTGCCATATGATATCCACTTCGTTCCTCAAAAAGCAATGAAGGGACAAGCGATCGCTGATTTCCTAGCAGACCATCCAATTTGGTCCAGCTATAAACAGACGTCAGAGGCTAACACAATTAAAAAAGAACCATGGCAAATGTTCTTTAATAGTGCCGCCAGACGGTCTGCTACTGGAGTGGGGGTTGTACTGATATCCCCATATAAACACATATTGCCTAACAGTTACTCATTAACAGGGCCGTGTACAAACAATGTGGCGGAATGCAACGCGCTCACTATAGGCTTAAAAATGGCTCTGCAGCTGAGGGTGAACTATCTAGAGGCATATGGAGACTTTAAACTCATCGTCAACCAGATAACAGGTGAGTATGAAATCAAACATGAAGCCCTCATCCCCTATCATCAGCTAGCCATCGAGTTAGCAGGATATTTTGAACAGTTTTATATCTATCACATATCTCGGACCGAGAACGTCTATGCGGATGCCCTTGTTGCATTAGCTGCAATATTGGCAATCCCGCCGGGTGCAGCTAAAAGTATCACTATTGGTAGCAGAGAACTTCTCCATCCAGATACTGTCTTCCAAACCAGAGAAGTGTGCCAGACAGGCTTAACTCTAGATCCCCGTAATTGGCGATTTCCGTTTGTAAATTATGCCTTATATGGGATGCTGCCAGAAGATCCAAAGAAAACCGCCTCAATAAAAAAGAAGACCCAGAGATTTTACTATGATCATACGCTTCAAACTTTATACAGAAAGTCAAGTGATGGTCTCTTACTACGCTGCATATCAAAGGCAAAAGCAGATGAAGTGCTGAGAGAAATGCATGATGGAGTGTGTGGAGCTCATCAGCCCGGTCCAAAATTCGGGGACCGCATAAAAAGGCTAGGATACTACTGGCCGAAGATGATTACAGATGCAATGGCATATGCTAAACGGTGCCATGAATGTCAGGTACACGCTAATTTTATTCATCGACCCCCAGAATACCTGCACAATACCATTGCTAGCTGGCCATTTGAGGCGTGGGGAATGGATATTGTGGGACCAATAACTCCCCCGTCATCCAGAGGACATCGGTTTATTCTCGCAATAACCGATTACTTTTCAAAATGGGCCAAAGCCGTGCCTATGAGAGAGGTAAAGACAACAGATGTTATCAAATACATCATGTTATTTACCGCTTTGGTGTTCCCCGGAGGATCATTCACGATAATGGACCGCAGTTCATCAGTCAGGGGTTTTCATGATTCTGTGATAAGTTCAGAATCAAAGATATTGCTTCAACGCCATATAACCCTGCAGCGAACAGGTTGGCCGAAACTTTCAACAAGACAATTATTAAACTTCTTCGGAAGTTGGTCTCCTCCAACAATTGAAACTGGGATGAAAAACTGGGAGAGTGTTTGTGGGCTTATCGCACCACCGTTCGCACCCCAACAAAAACTATCCCGTTCTCCTTGGTCTATAGAAGTGAGGTCGTCTTACCTCTTGAAGTCCAGATACCATCATTAAGAGTGGCCTTAGCCACAAAGAAGACGACAGAAGAACGCCATCAACAAAGATTGCAAGAACTAGAAGCGTTGGATGAAAAACATCTCCGGGCTCAACAGCAATTTGAGTTGTATCAAGCCCAAGTCTCGCAAACGTTCAATAAGAACGTTAAACCAAGGACCTTTAAATAAGGAGACTTGGTTCTGGCTATTAAAAGGCCAATGATTCTAACCCATAAGACTAAAAGTAAATTTGAACCCAAGTGGGAAGGACCGTTCATCGTGGAGACGGTATACTCTAGTGGAGCTTATCGCTTAATGAACCAGAATGGCGATAGAATGATGATGCCGATTAACCGTAAATTTCTGAAAAAATACTATGCATAAAAAAAAGAGATATTATTTACTATCACATCTGGTTCATATCCCTAGAAGTATAATCATCCACTTGTTCAAGTTACGCATATGAGCACTTGAACTTCTTTATCAAACTAAGGCATGTGCAATTAAGCGCCTCTGTCTAAGTTAATGATCCTGACCCGATCATCCTGGTGTAAATAGTTAAAACGCTTTCACCAAACTACCATTTAGCTCTGTTCAAAGGGCTTTACCGAGGTTAATAATTGTAACCCAGTCGGTATTAACAGTCTAAGTTACGCAGATGAGCTTTGAATTGTTTTTACCAAAACGATGAGCTATTTTATGACAAGTTATTTGTTGTACAAGTAAATTTTGTAGCCAACAGATAAAAAAGAAAATCAAAAGAATTATCTTTATTCATAAATCAAAAAGAATAAAGTTACAAAAGAATAAAGAATAAAGAATGAATAAATAGAGGGAGTTATGGCTCTCCCCAAAGCTTCAACTTATTCGTCGTCTCATCAATAACTCGACGACGAGTCTCCTCCACGGAGTGTTGAGTTTGCCGACGCAAATCATCGTCATTTATTGCGAGATGTTGAGTCAACCGCTGACGAGACTCTTCAATAGCGCTGCTCCTTATTATGCCCTCATGCTCGAGCTGTATTTGTTGAAGGATCAGCTCTTCTCATCTCCTAACGGACTCTCCTAGTTCAGACTCGCTGACTTCTAAAATAGCCTAAACCTTAGCGATAGTCTCTTTGGCTCTCAGGATGGCTGCCTGACTTTCCTCGATCTCAAAGTCCACCATCTCCAGCCCCCTGAGAATTGACTCCTTACTGGCATGTAGCTCCGCCAACTCCCGCGACCATCCTTCTTCTTGTCGCTTCAACTCCTCTTGACGAGCCGTCAACTCTGCCCGTAGCCGCGCCAACTCGATCTCGGTGATCGCTTCCACATCCGCTCGGCGAACTGTGTTTAGCGTCTGCACATGTTCTTCCAAAGTTTCTAGGCGGGCTCGGTAAGGAGCTGCTCGGTCACGTCCTCCGATCCTTTCAATATTGTCCAGATAACTGGACAACATTAGGAGATCTTGCTACCTTTGTTTGGAACTTGCAAATGGCTTGTCATGTTCAAAAATTCTAAGGACTCTGCCTTTTTTGAGGAGTTGGGTAATCTAATCCTTAAGCAAGGAGAACTATTGTATTCGTCATCAAAACTTGTTCCTATTTTGAACTGTCCTGTTGATTGTATTGTGCCATACGAGGTGCTTTTCCAGCTCAATTCCCTGGTTCAGATGCAATAGATCTCCTCTGCAAATGTCAACTATGATCTGTTTAAAGTTCTTAGTGGATCATGTGAAGATACTGCTACAAGAATCCTAATGAAGATGCACAAGTTGAATTCGACATGCTACAAGCCCTTATATTTCATTCATGATCGTCTCTATCATTTTGGAAAACAACAGAGATTGTCATCTAAGAGAAATGGTCCTCAAGAAAACTTAATGAGCTGCCCTTATATCATATCAACTATGATCTGTTTAAAGTTCTTAGTGGATCATGTGAAGATACTGCTACAAGAATCCTAATGAAGATGCACAAGTTGAATTCGACATGCTACAAGCCCTTATATTTCATTCATGATCGTCTCTATCACTTTGGAAAACAACAGAGATTGTCATCTAACAGAAATGGTCCTCAAGAAAACTTAATGAGCTGTCGCAGAGTTCTTGTAACTCCTTCAAAAGTTTACCTTTTGGATCCAGAGGTGGAAACCTGCAACTATGTTGTGAAACATTATCTTGCATATGCTTCTGACTTCCTTAGAGTTACTTTTGCTGATGAACTTCCTTAGAATTACTTTTGCTGATGAAGATCGGTGCATGGCTAGCCTTTGAAGATAGACTAGGGGATAGCTGCGCTCCATGCTGGGTAGAAACACTAGCAAGTCGCCAGATTGGTAAAGCCACATGCACTCCTCTTCAAAGAGGATCTGGTCTGAGTGCCCCGTTACATCTCCAAAGAGAAATGCGGGCTTCTCCAACACTTCTCGGTTGGTGGCCTCGAAAACTACATCAGTAATGATCTCCCTTGCAGTAGCAGCGTGGTACCTGATCAACTTCTCCCTGCGTTCCCTCAGACCTGGCTTGTAGGCCGAGAGATCAGTGGTGAAGCGGAATTGAGCTGTCAAATCTGCACCCCCAGCAAATCCGAAATAGTGTCTATGGGGGAGAGCATCTACCGAATATCCCACTGCAAAAAAAGAATCAAGAGTTAGAAAAAGTTTTACAAAACTCAGAAAATCTTCTAAGTATAGAAACGCGGAGCTAAAAATAACTCCGCACGACGCTAAGGAAATAGCCTCGCGTTTTTGTATAAACGCGAAGCTAAAGAGGTAACTTCGCGTTGATATATAAAATGCGAAGCTAATAGCCTCGCGTTTACAAACGCGAAGCTAAAAGTTCATAGCCTCGCGTTGAAACGCAACAGCTAGCAATAATAGCCCCGCGTTTCCAAACGCGAAGCTAAAAGTTCATAGCCTCGCGTTGAAACGCGACAACTAGCAATAAATAGCCCCGCGTTTCCAAACGCGAAAATAACTAGATAGCTTCGCGTAGAAGAAGCCCAGAGACCTTTCTTATTCTCCAAGCCGTACGGCCGGAAAACGGCAATCTCGCCGGTAAAGAAGTGATTGGCAGGTTAAAACCAAGCCAAATCACCCCAAAGTTGCTCTAAAGAGTCCAAAAGTTGAGATTTTTACCTCCAATGGGCACGGCATGGACTGGCTCGCCGCTGTGGCCACTTCCTCGGCCGCTGCCGCCGCTGCTAGCGTCAGCCGCCGATGGAGAGGTGGCGCGTGATGAGGAACTCTTCTTGGGTGCCATGAATCTTGAAGAAATTTCTAGAAAATCAAAGAGAATGAGCGAAAATCCAGTCGGGTCGCAAGAAACTTTGATCGCCTGAAGCTATGAGCTCTGGTCGTTTGGAGTTCTTGAATTCTCAAATGAAATAAGGAAGAAGAGTTAAAGACTATTTAAATGGAAAAACCCGTCCCTTGGTATTCGGCGCGAAAATCGGAGCAGTTACTGAGCAGAACGCGAGGTTATTAGCCTCGTGTGATAAGTAAAACGTGAGGGTAACTTGATGTTTAACTCCGTGTTTCATTTCGAAGATCCAAAGTATTTCAAAATTTACTAAATTCTAAACCATTTTGAAAATTTTGGAGAGGGTTCTGTTGGCAGTGAAAATTTCCAGATAAATAGAGTTTTTCACAATAGAACGCGAAGCTAAATTTGTAGCTCCGCGTTTGGCTATTTTAGCATCGCGTTTGAGTAAAACGCGGAGCTAATCAATACTCCGCATTCTGGCTTCTTAGCTCCGCATTTTGATGAGATTAGATCCGCGTGAGCAGATAACCAAAATCTTAAATTGATTGAGATTGAGATTTGAGCTTATCCAAATACCCAAATTGAGTCCAATCAGAATTCTAAATCAAGACATTTAAATCAAAATTAAGATATTTGATTGGAATTCTTGATGAATACAGATTCTATTTAAATAGAAACTCTCATATTGGCCTAACGCTATGAATACACTCTTGAGGAAGGCTTAGGGATCTTTTTCGCATCTTAGAGAATTCGAGTTACGCGTGAGAGTCTTGAATTCGTGAAAACCAGAGAAGATCAAGATCAAGTCGGCCGTCATCTTCGAGTAAGAAAGAAGATCATCGACGTCATATCGTCAAAAGGAGCTACTTCGATAGATCTCATCGCTACGAGATCCCACGTTTTATTGTAAAAGAGAGCGATAATTATAAATCCTCTCGTTTGTTCTTTTCTTGTTCACTTGCGTTGTAATCTAAGTTGTATTCAATGGAAGGAAGGCAAATTTCTGCTGCGAGCAATCTTCTACCAATCCACCCCCTACCACATACACACTAACTCCCTATATATGATAGTCATATTTATGAACTCGAGTAGGCATCTTCTCTCAACCCCCCCTAACAACAACACACGCTAAGTCCCTATATCATGTAGTGACATCTACGAATCTGAGCGGGCATCTTCTCTCAAGTCACCCCCTACACACACACACACTAACTTTCTATATCTGGTAATGACATCTATAATCCCGAGTGGGCATCTTCTCTCAACCCACACCCTACCTAACCCCATCCCCTCGCACCCCCCAACAACAACAACAACACACACACACACAAAAAGAGCCCCACTAAAAAAGATAAACAAAGATAGAAGGATAAAATGAGAAATGGAAAAACAGCCAAAAATCCTTTCCTAGCATCAATACTGCAATAAGGTATGGAGCATGTTGCCATGTTGTCAAACTAGAAAGCAGAACTCGTGTGACTAGTTTTAATAAGAAACCTTCTCGTATGACTGGTTTTAATAAGAAAACAGAACTCCTTGAAAATAACCGCTAAATCAAGATTTCCCTCAATTATTCCATGGAAATTTCCTTCTTAGTTCCTATCTTCAACAGAAATGAACAAGTGTTGGTCTCTTTATGCTTTTCAAATGACTTCTAATTGGATAATTAAAATCGTTGCAAATCATTAGATAAACTGGCTGCTTGTATGCAAACTTACAAACACTGCTGAACTTTTAAGTAGAACTATGTATAAAACATATCAATCTACTCTTAGTCACATCCTCAGCGTTTAGATAAGGCTTACCTATCAAGACGACAAATAGGGCCAGTAGTGGCCTTATGAAGAGACTGTTTCACTGCAGACCGCCATAGAAAAGGAAATGAACCACCCTACAGGAATGTAAATTGTAAAGTTGTTTCAACTCTGCAATTATAACAATCAAACTGGGGAAACTACAACAGCTCCTTACCCAACCAAAACTCCTCGAGAGATCATTGCCTGTGCCCAGTGGGATAATGGCAACTGGAGGAACTGGTGCATTATTTTCATAAAGTTCTCCAAGACTTCCTAATACCCAACCTACTGTACCATCACCACCTGCAACCTGCAAGGCAGAATCAAAATCTTGAAGAATAATTACATTTAAACAAAGAAAAGAAGAACAAAGCTGAAATACATAAATAGGATGAGTAGGCAGTACATGGAAATGCATCATTTCCTAACAACCAATAATGAAAACAAAAGAGAAAATTCAAAATAACATGAGCTAGATAACATACCACAACCCTCAACTTCTCACGGACAGCCTTTGCACAAGCATCACCAAGTTCGGCCAACTGATCCAAGACGCCTAAGCCAAAGCGAACGAACTCAGGAGGCTTAACTTGTGAGAGATCATAAACCTGTATTATTTACAAAATATTCATGACTTTCAAGTACTGAACCAGCTCAATGCACAGGAAATACGCACATGTAAAAGATACCCAAAGTCAAAGTTCACGTGCAAACATAGAGACTTGGGTCCTTTGGAAAGTATAAACTCAATGATGGGAAATCCGCTCCATTCAAGTTGACATTCAATGGGTTCATCATGGATTTCATCTAATATGGAGGATTCTCAGGATAGCACCTTAACTCCTTTTGGGTAAAATACTTAGGATTATATTAGACATGTAAATAGATCCAATATTGAAAATACCATGTTCGCATTAGCGCATTTTCTTCTCCTGAATATGAATACAAATATTGCTCGGATATTGCATTTACTATTCATACTCGACTAAATCGAATGCGGATTCGAAATAGATCTGAATATTACGCGGATATCATTAATTACGATAATAGTTTTGAAGAAAAATTATATTAATTTCAAATAACTATGTCTATCTCATGTTGAATTACCATATTTACATTTGTATTTTTTTTTTTCCCAAATCACATATTGCTCGAATATTAAATTTACTCTCGATATTCACCTAAACTGAGTGTGGATTTGGACTAAATGCAAATATTAAGCGGATATCATTAATTATATAAAACAGTTTAAACAAAAAATGATATCAATTTTCAATAATATGTCCATAACATGTTTGGGTCAACCACTATGTTTTACATTTTATTCCAAATGTTGGAGGGAGAACTTATCAACCATTTATTTTGTGTTGCAATTTCTCCTTTGCAAGGGAGCAAGTACTCGTAACTAGTTGTGTTACAACCCTCTAGCAACTAAACAATTGAATGGAAACTTTTTTTAGACTGTACATGATCATTGTGTCTCATTTATATTTTTTTTTTTTCTTTTCTATAATTAAGTCGTGGCCTGATTAATTAACCAAATTAAATACATTGATCAACATTTGATCAAACCTAGACCCTCCTATTGAGAGCAAGGGGTTTTACCAGCCGGGCTAACCTGCTTTCACAAGGGAATACTAGTTGGAGGCATTTTATTTGTTGGAAGCTACTGGAGCAGTACCACTCCAGATAAAAATTACACCCTCTATGGGTACTGAATCACTAATGCTTCAAATCTTCTCTGCACTACAGTGCGAAGATCGCTATCGGCTTACCTTAGCTATTCAGCCTTCTTATTATCTGACTATTAACATAAATTTCTAAACAAAGAAAGAGACGGTATTTTGCTTCTTCACCTCTGGAACTCATCACTCATACTCATTTCACTACTTGAACTAATAGACGCTATTCTCCTACCTAACACAAAATAAAAATTAAAAATTAAAAAACTCCATACCCTTAAGAAATGCACATAGAAATTATTTGACGCATTTCTGAATCTAATTTGACATCCTCGGAGGATGACACACAGGAATATTGTGACATTAGCAATTTCTCAAAACAATCAAGATCACTAATCCCTCGATTCAAAATTCGCAAAAATAATTGAATTTAATTTTTTTTTTTAAAAAAACATAGCAATGAAAGTTGTGAACTCTTCTTCACACTAAAATCAAAGATCGCAATTTGCCTTTAAAAAACAAACAAACAACCAAACAAATACCTGCTCCTCTCCCATGAGCTCCTGGAGTCTCTCCATGAGCGCCTTGCCATGCCTCCCTCCGCTCTTGGAGTTCACAAAGACGACTATCGGAGCCTCGGGGATGGCCTGTCCGAGCTCCTCGACGATGCTGGACTTGTCGTACGTGCCGACGGCTGTCGCCACCGGAACCTTCTGCGTCACGGCGTCCTTCATCGCCTTCCGAATGTACTCCGGGATCGTGATCCGCTGCCTCAGGCTCTCTCGGTCGATCCTCGCCCCCGCCACCAGCCCGCACGCCCGCACCGAGTCCGTGATCGACGATCTGGCCGCTATCCCCCTCACCCCCGTCGACGTCACCGATCCATCCGCCCTCCGCTCCTCTGCCGGCGCCGCCGCCTCCATCCGATCGGTTCTTGATTTTCTCACAAGTGAGTCACTGTGGGAATTTTTTTTTTTAATATATATTTGCGTTATTCTTTTTTCCCCTTGTTGAAGTTAGGGTACTGAGGATGAGGATGCTTTTTAATCTAATTAATGGGGAATTGAAATTTCAAACTTTGGTAAGCAGGGGCAGGCGGCTGACTATTTATGATGATTAATTGAATTGACTGGATTGGGAATATCTGGCTGGAATTTACGAGTGTGCCACCGGTGGACTGTCGTCTTCTTTCATGCGGACGGTGTGTGAATGTAGGCTGGGATCTAGGGGCTGGGGAGACTCAGGGGAGGGATGTTTCTTTCCATTTCTTTGGGGTGGAGAGCACAGGGGTAATTGGGTGGTTTGTCTAGAACAGCAAACAGCACGTTTAGTGGCTAATAAATGATGCTTGCAGCTTGCCCCATAGAAGAAAATTTTAATTTGGAGGTCACTCTCGCTGAGGCCCTGTTTGGTTTAAGGCAAAGTGATAAAAAAGAAAAAGAAAAGAAAATTACTTTTCACTACTGACTTTGGTGAAAATTTCAAATGAAAAGAAAGTTGAAGTAATAGGAAATAAGATGTAAAATTTTCTATATTTTATTCATTGGACATCAAGAAATAAGGGAAAATGTCATTTAATATTAGTATCTATGGTTTCATAATAGGAGAGTAGCAGGAGATTAGAGCAAGTTTTTTCTTATTTTTTATTTTTTATTTTTTTTTCTCAGATTTCTTTTCTAATTTCTCTCGATATTAAAAAAAACAAAGAGAATCTTACTTTTCTTTCTTTTCTCTTCTTTTCTTTTTTTTTTTTTGACTTTTCTTTTCTACTTTATTTTTTTCTTTTGTTTTTTATTAAAATAAATATACCTTGAGGGAGTCTAATTGAACAAAATAATTAGAGAACATGAGTTGCATAAGATGAGGTATGCAGATTCCGCAACAAAAAATGCAAGGGATCAACTCACAATTATGCAAAAATTCACTTAAAATAATCAAAAAATCCATTTTTACCAAAAAAAAAAAATAACTAAGATTATAGGTAATGGAGCGTCATTGGCTCAAATTGTTTACTTTAGACTTCTCCAAATCAATGCAAACAAAAAATCAAGTAAGACACTTTTATTTTTCTTTTCTCTCAAAGGAAAAAAATTGAGGTTGTTCAATCTAAAAGGTTTAATTAGTCTATATAGTAATTCAATGGCCTCTTATATAAATTTTAGTTATCAAAAACTTAATTACAACTTTGAGTTAAGAGACCGGCACAGTAGTAGATACAGAGTATCGAGTTACCAAATATTTGATGTTGATAAACAACTTACAATTGTAACTTTTAAGAGTGAAAAAGGTCTCAAGTTAGAAAAAGAGAAAAATAAAAAAGTTTTCAATGATAAACCTGGTAAATTTACATTTAAAAAATTGGGTTATTTTATTTCCTTTGGAGAGATTTATAGGCTTTGAGTTGAATATCATATCTAATCATTGTTCTAATAAAAACATATTTTATTTTAATGTGCACAACAAAGATGATCACTTTCTTTAATTTTTTTTTTTTTTTTTAAAAAAAGATAAAGATAGAAGATAGAAGATAAAAATCAAGCCAATTATAAAGGTAAGATGCCACCTTCAAAGGCAACAACTAATATATTAGTATGATCTTTTTTTTCGCATATCCTATAATTTAATTTTGCCTCTAAGAAATATGATAATTTATTATGAAAATAAGGCAATGTATGTAGTATATAGGTAAAAGATTGTTACCAACAAACATGCAATAATTAAAAACCTAATTCCCGGAGAAATTATAGTTTTTGAGTGATTAATGATGTTAAATATCATGAGAGTGTGATTTCCTATTTTTTTAAAGTTAAATATCAAATCCGTTTATAACTGGGGGTTTGCTAAAAATCCCATAGATCTTCATGTTAAAATCTTATCTCTGACAGCAAGATTTGGATTATTACTATTCTTGTTATTTCGAAATGATAAACTCTGTCATGTTAAACTTTTACCTCTGACAGTAAGGTTTGAACCATTGTCATACTGAAATAAACAGCCTCTTGACGGGTGCAGTTCAGGTTACGCGTGAGGGGCTTGAATTGCCTCCATCAAAATTTCAAGCATATGCGATTAGTCACCTCTGCCAAATTTTTTGATCTTAAACTGATCACCAAATTGAAGATCCAAAGTATTTCAAAATTTGCTACGTTAAAAATCACTTTGAAAACTTTGGATGGGGTTCTGTTGGTGGTGAAAATTTCCAATTAAAAAAAATACCCCGCAAAACGCAGAGCTAACTCCGTACTATAGCTCCACGTTCAGAGTATTTAACTCCCCGTGAGCAGATTCTTAGAATCTTAAATTGATTATAATTGAGATTTGGGCTTATCTAATACCGAAATTGAGTCCAATCAGTATTCAAATTCAAGATATTTTAAATCAAGACTAAGAATTTGATTAGAATCCTTGATGAATACAAAAACCTTCTATTCATATTCGTATTGAAATTTTGTATTCATATTCCTATGGAAACTCTCATAATCAACTAAAATTTATAAATACCCTCTTTGAGGAGACTTTGGGGATCCATCATTGATCATCATCAGATTTTTAATCTTAGATCACCGATCATCATCAATCTTTAATTCTTTTGATCCTTTGGCAATTCAAGTTATTCGATAGAGCCTTTAAGCCTTTGGTATTTTTTGGATCGTTCTAGAGTTCAAGTTACGCGTAAGAGTCTTGAATTCATAAAATCAACAAAGAAAGAAGTTAGGGTCGGCCGTCATCTTCATCGAGAAGAGAATTTCCGCATCAGATCGTCAAAAAGTACTACTTGATAGAACCCATCAACACATAAAACCCACAAATATTGTAAAAGAGAACGATAATCTATAAATCCTCTCGTTTGTTTTTCTATTATTCCTCTTTCATTGTAATCATTGTAATCAATGGAAGAAAGCAAGAATTATGCGACGAACAATAACTCCTAGTACTGTTCCAATACTGTACTGTTAGGTACTCGAGAAAACATGATGGACGAACTTATGCTTTCGGGCCCGAAACTCTATAATATGATATGATAGTGATCCAGTAATCACCCAAGACCCTTTAGTTTATGTCCCTAAAATTCGGTTTCGCAACCTAAGAAAATAAATCTTCCAAAAGATGTGTCAAGTTCCTCTCTTTAGCTCCCCTTAGCCCTATGATTTTAGTTTTGCATCATAAGTATATAAATAAACTAAATTAACATATAGAAGACAACAAAAGAAATTTAAAACCACTTTAGCTTAAGAGTCAATGAAATAAATTAAAATTAGCTTATACAAAATATAATCTTATTTCAGGAGAATTTGAGATTAGTTATCTTAATTGTGTAACTAAATCATTTTTGTTTGAACAAATTATTCTAGCCTAAACCTAAAGTTAACCTCAATCTTTGGAAGGAAGAGATTAAGAAAATCAGGCAGATATTCCTCTCAAGCAACAGAATTAAGGTATATGTTATAGTTATAATTACATTTTTTATATTGTCGTTTCATCTCAAAGCTTTACATACAGCCTTTATTAAGAGGCATAGACTGATCACTTACATCAACCATCTCCACATTTTCAGTGTTTGCTCAATATATATCAAGTCTAGGATCTGGTTATTTTGTTTGACATCATTTTAGACTCAACCTTACTAAAGGAGGACACGAGCATGTGAGCTTATACTTCAGACTAACGACAAAGGCTACTGGCCCTTTTAGATGTATAGGCAACAATCCCATATTGTGGGGTTGTCATAGATTAAAATGCATCAGAACAATCATTCAACTTCTCTTATAAAGAATTACAAATATGTAACAAAGTTAGTAGAATCTGACAGTTTTTTTTTTTTTTTTAAATCAACATAATAAGGCAGCACTTGGAGACTATCCGCTGGACCTCCAATTTAAGAGAATACGAGAACAACTACCTTCGAAAGTTGATGTCATAAACTCAGTCAATTTCATAAATAAAGACTAACAAAGAAACTACAAATAATTTATACCGAATTCTGAACACCAATATGCAACATAATCCGGTACTGTAACCTAACATTTAGGTGATTAGAACTAAGCCGTTAGTTGCACTCCATGAGCATATATAAACTATATTCTCAAAATAAAAATTGATATGAAAAAAACAGAAAGAAAATATACTTATTTCTATTTCTTTCTTTCCAAATTCTGGAAAATGAATAGAACTATACTTGTCTTTATTTAAATAATCTCCAACGCAGATAAAAAGAGCACATGCATCAACACATTTATTAAAAAAACTATTAATAATGTTAAGTTCTTGATAAAGAAAAGATATGGAAGATTCATAAAATAATAGCAAAACACTCTCTATTTTAGAGATGACATAGAAATTTGGAAGACCACCTCCAATCATTTGGATCTCCTTCCTCTCTCTCTTCTCTTCTCTATTATTTTTTTCCTTCTCTTTTTTTTTTCCCTTTTCGTTAGCTAGCAGCATAGAGTTTGGATATTTAGAATGAAATAATTATTGGATTAATTAATATAGTTTGGATTTTAATAAAAATTAATTAAGTTTGGATTTTAAAAACTATTTTATTTTTTAAAATTATTTAAGATAATAGACTAAATAAAATAATAAGATAATTTAAATTGGTTATACATTCAATATACTCCCTATATTATTTATTTAAGTAAGAGAGAAATTTAAAAGTTAATTTGTGTAGATTTTGAGTATTACAATAAGTCTGGTGTTATGAAGGGATAACTGCAAACATTGGACATAATTAACCATCCATCAATTCTTTCTAGATGCAAATCCAAATCTTGATACAGTTGGCGATGGCAGTTTCGTAAAAAGAACCAGGCAGGCACCAACTGTGACGCGTCAAAATCAACGCGCAATAAAAGCCGGCCAGGGTTTCCTTGCGCGTCGCTCGTCCGTCAATTCTTTTGAAGTCCAAATATTGGTAATAGGCCCCACTTCCAACTGCCGGTCCAGCGCATCCGCCTCTACCTGATCCGATTCTGTTTCGAGAGGTCGTCGTTCGTTTCAGTAGAATGTTCTCCTCTCTTTTTCGTTTGGATTCGCTACAATCACAAGAAACGCAACGGTTCATAGAGTATAGCCTATTGCTACAAATTTGGGGATGATGGTCCCAAAGCATGGTTAAGATTCAGTTTCTGGGAAAATTTTCAATTATTGGAAATTCTCAACTAGCCTAATAAAAACTATGAACGAATTTACTATCAGATTTATGATTATTTTTCGTTTTAAGAAAATAGATAATACGAAATTAGTTTGCAACCTATGGATATTCCGGGACTAGCAATGTTTTTTTTTATTAAAAACAGTGGGCTAATACCTCCCGTGTTCTACTAATTCAGCTTAATAGAACATATACATAGTGCATAGTAAAGAAATAAAGCAATGTTTCATCGTCATTTTGTAACTTTTTTGGGAGTCAGCATTAGTTCTTTTCATCAATTAATTGTTGATTGTGCGCTATATTTGGGTGGAATAGTTTGTGAATTCTGATTTACTTCTCTATAATTTTTAGATAAAGCTATAGGTGCATTTGTTCCGACATTTCATTTAAGGGGAATTAACAAGATAAGTACAAACACAAGGATAGAGAATAGAGTATATACATAGGGTTACATAACACTAACACAAAATAACAAAAGGTTACACTTTTGTGTACTTTTAGGTGCGATTTATGCTTTTGTGTGCTTTTGAGGCCTATATTTTTGCATCTAAAGCGTGAATGATGATTATAAAGCAATAGAAGTTGAATAAAAGAGAATATAGTTAGTTAAGTAGGGGAAGGCTGTTTAAATTATCATGGCGGGGCTTTCTACTTCCAGGTTGTTTTCATGGCTGCTATGATTAGTAACGTTATTCTAAATACAGAATCCAACACGTTCAACATTCTTCTCTTCTTTTGACCATAATATTAAAAACAAAAATTGCAATATTGTAGTCATACGGACATAAACACACCGACACAAAATTAGGAAATTTATAAATACTGCAATCGTTGTCGCATCACGTATGATGTAACTTTAGAATAAAAGTGCCGGCTTGCAAGATAAATAGTCGAGGCGAAGCTAATATTGGTGCAGCATGGGCTAAACAAACCGAACCTTTCAAGTGGTTGCAACAACTCAAAGCAAGGAATCTGATTGAATTATTGCAAGCGCAGCAAATGCTACAGCTACTCAAGTTGCCGCATAGCTTAGCAGACTCATTAAGTCATTTATTTTGCAGTTGGGTTGCTCTCATAGAATCAGAATTATTATCACACCATTATAATATTTTATCAATCGATGATACACCTCAAGTTCACAACCCATAACGAACAAAAGCGACAGCCTTAAGTTCATCCACTAACCACCCAGTACAAGCATTTCAATGAAACAGGTCTGAATCCATCAACCAAACAGCCTTGCACATTGAAGGTATCGATCAAATAGTTCAACCCAAACAATCTAGTTCGCTCATCAGCTAGTCTGTAACTTAACAACAAATAAATCACTAGCACTACTTAGGTTCTGAGAGTATAAAATCTCAATTTTGCTGCCCCAGTTTCTCTTTCCACGTCATGTAACTGTGGCATCAGGGGAGAAGGGAGGCTTTCTCAACTACAACGTTAGAATTTTCACCAATTCTGCATGAAAAATATCAACTCTTTCAGATATTAAGTGACAAATTAACATCATTCGGTGACCTCGATATGACTTGGCCTTGATATATTGGTCTGATTCGTTAACAGCAGCATCCTCTATCTGCAACATATCGCCTCTTCCATTGCTCTTGTTTCCCTGTGCCACACGATGAGGTCGGCTTTGTTGAGACAGCGATTGTACATCTCAGGAGAGCACCTCCTTAATTAACCTTCAGAATTCTTCTGCAGAAGCATTTAGAGAATGCTTTCATTAGTTGTATATGAACCATCCATGAAGAATAAGGGAATAACTGTGAAAAGCGAAGAGACCCAACTCAACTGATCAATATTTAGACTTTTCAAAGTTTAGAGCCAGTACTCCATGGCAGTACACTTGCAACCATTTCAACTCAGGTTGGGGTTCAACCAAAACAAGTACAAGATACTGAAAAGGTTCAGGCTCTGTTTGATTTCAGGGAAAATGAAAGAAAAGAAAAGAAAATAGATAATACAGTTAGTTTCCATTATTTCTTTTAAAAGAAAATTTAGAGAAAAAGAAAGTAGAAAGAAATTAAGAGAAAATATGGTATAAAATTATCTCTCTTTTTTTCTCCCTCCTAATCAAGAGATAACAAGTGAAAATATCACTTGGTGCCAAGTTTCTATTTCATGGAATCATAGAAAGAGAGCGGACGAAGTTGAGAAAAGTTTTATTTTTCCCCTTAATTTCTTACTTTTATTTTTATTTTTATTTTAAATTTTCTTTTCTAGTTTCTTTTCCTACCAAACAACAAAAAGAATTTTACTTTTTCCTTCTCTTTAAATTTCTCTTTCACTTTCCATTTCTTTTCCTTTCTTTTATTTTCTTTCAAACCAAACACAGTTTTAAAGATTGAAGGCAGAGCAATAACAAAATTATTTTTTTCCATAGCAAGAATAAGATTTAGAAATTTAGATCCGGAAAGTTGTCTCTGGAAATAAATTATTGCCGGAATACTGTCCATACGTAGACCACCCTGTTGGCAGTGAAAATTTCTAAATTAAAAGGATTTTCCACAGCAGAACGCGTAGCCCCGCGTTTGGTAATATTAACCCTGCGTTTGAATAAAACGCGGAGATGTTTAATAGCTCCTCGTTGATTCCGCAGTCTGGCTTGTGTTAGCCTCGCGTTTGAGTAAAACGCGGAGATGATCAATAGCTCCGCGTTTTGGTTATTTAGCACTGCGTTTTGATGAGATTAAAGCTCCGCGTAAGCAGATAATCAGAATCTCAAATTGATTGAGATCATGATTTTGGGCTTATCCAAATAACCGAATCAAGTCTAATTAGAATTCCATCAAAACTAAGATATTTGATTGGAATCCCTGATAATAACGAGTTCTATTTAGATAGAAACTCTTGAATTAACCTGGGGCTATAAATACCTTCCTGGTGAAACCCTAGAGAGATCTTTTTCGGCAATTGAGATATTTTTCTGAAATCTTGGAGAATTCGAGTTACGCACAGAGCCTTGAGTTCGTGAAGATCAGAGAAAATCACCATCTTCTTTCTGGAGTTCTTGAGAAGTTCGAGTTACGCGAGAGAGCCTTGAACAAATCAAAACCAGAGAATATCGTCTACAATCGGCCGATATCTTTAAAAGAGAAGATTTCAACGTACCGATCATCCAAAGAAACTACTATAGATCCCATCGCCACAGATCCCACAATATTGTAAAAGAGAGAGATTGAACTATAAAATCCTCTCGTTTGTTCTTTTTTTTATCTTGTTCACTTCTATTGTAATTTAAGCTAATTCAATGGGAGGAAGCGAAGAAACTTTTGTGACGAACATACTGGCGACCACAGTGGGAGCCATCTCTTTCACTGATGAAGAGATTGTGGCGCAATCGGACGTTGACTTGATCGGATCCGAAGTAGACACGCTGGTCGTTGAAATCGACCAGCAGAAGTACGAGGAGTTCCTCTCCTCCGAATTAGGTGACTTGGATGAGACACGACACTATCGTCGCATGTACTCCAATGCCCGAGTGACGGGTAGAAAGGTATCTACCGAGAGACGAGGATCCTTGGAGACTGCGGCTATAGAGCCGGAGTTCACACAAGAAATCCTAGCCGAGGATGAGCTTCCGATTGCCGAAAAAGACCTAGGGACTGGATTGACCAGGACCCAACTCCGGAACAGGAACCAGAGAGCGAGGCGTAGAGCCCTCAAAGCCCGCCTTGGACGCGGAGCTAACTCCAGAAGACGCGAGGCTATGGTCCCTCGCAAACTGGCTCGCGCTACCCGCGAGACCAGTCTCTACCGCGTTAAACGCGAAGATACAACTTGCCTTAAAAGCAAGGAAAAGCCAGCGTGTGATATTCCACGCGAGGCTATTGCTGAGCCTAGCGAGAGACGCGAAGCCAGTAAGGGTTGCGCTAGTCGCAGAATACCCAACACTCGCGAGTTACGCGAGTATAAAAATTCTTCAAAGCCAGCGTGTGATATTCCACGCGAGGCTATTGCTGAGGTTAGCGAGAGACGCGAAGCCAGTAAGGGTTGCGCTAGTCGCAGAATACCCAACACTTGCGAGTTACGTGAGTATAAAAATTCTTCAAAGCCAGCATGTGATATTCCAATCGAGGCTATTGCTGAGCTTAGCGAGAGACGCGAAGCCAGTAAGGGTTGCGCTAGTCGCAGAATACCCGACACTCGCGAGTTACGTGAGTATAAAGATTCTTTAAAGCCAGCGTGTGATTCTCCACGCAAGGCTGATACTGAGCCAAGTGAGAATCGCGATGCCAGTAATACTTGCAATAAACGCAAGACTTCTGATATCCGTGAGGAACGCGAGGATGATTGGCAAATAGTTGTCAGTCGTAAAAATCGTGCTAGGCGCGAAGCTATGATCTGCGTTAATCGCAAAGATAAGCCAGCGTGTAAGACCTTCCCTTCACGCGAGGCTATTATTCCAGGAGCTAAACTTCTAAAGACATACCAAGCCAGCGAGAGACGCGAGGCTAGTGTGGATAAGCGCGGAGCTATTCTTCAGGCCCGCGATATGAAACGCGAGGCTATTCCTAAGCCCCGTGAGGATCGGTCCGACCCCAGAGTCAGGGTTGATCAGTCAAAAAAGCTTCAATAGGTGCCCAGACCTTCTCAAGAGTTGAATGGACCTCCTGACTCCAAGGCTAAAGGCACTGATCTCAGAGAGCATCTCTCCAGGAAGAGAAGCGTAGAACAGCTTCAAGCAGGACCTATCTGTCACTGCCAGCAACTAATGACCGCAGTGTCCGCTGTAATGGACAACTGTGGCTGCAGCAAGAGCAGGGTATCTGCGTTTGATCGATTAACCGAGCCGAACAAGAACCCCGCTAAGAAACCAAAGACTACTTCCCTGAGGCAATGGAGAGCTGTAACCTCCAACATGGTAGGGAAAGGAAAGAAAATTGTAGAGACGAATGATGATTCAGAATCAAGCGACGAAGAACCTCATCGTGTTACTCGATTAAAATCAGGAGCCGTCCCGCCTCGAAATTATAAGAGGCTCGCAAGGGGTTTTTATGATGAGGACAGTGATAATTCGGCCATAGCCTCGCCTCATTCCTCCGCATCATCTCGACTACAGAAGTCAGCATCGCACATGACAGATAAATCTGATGATATCAATCAGAGATTTGAAGCTCAAGAAAGAATGATTCGAGAGCAACAAAAAACGATTGAAGACCTTAAGAAGCTACTTTTAAAAGTTGTCGAGGATAATACTAAACAGGGCAAGAAGACTTCAAATGAAGAAGAACAGGAGGACAAAGCCCACTCGATGCACGAAGACGAGGACAGATTTTCTTTCCATGATCCGCATGGAGAAAAGATTGAAAAATTGCAAAATCAACTCGAAGCTTTGATGCATAAAAAAGGGTTGAAGGAGTCAGGGGTCTCTAGACCATATCCACCAGAATGGGATGTGGTGCCCTATCATCCAAAGTATAAGCCGCTCAAGTTGGAGCCCTATGACGGGAAGGGTTCGCCCAGTCAACACATCTATTATTTCCTGTCCCAAGCAGGACATCTGTTGGGTAATGACCCAATTATGACAAAAATATTCGCGAGTACTTTGCGAGGGCCTGCCTTTGCTTGGTTCATGCAGTTGCCCCCAGGATCCATTAGTACCTGGTTTGATGTCGAGAAATTATTTCTCTCACGTTTCTTTGAGGATGACACCAAGATTACGGTTCATTCCCTCCTTGCAACTAGACAAGGAGAACAGGAAACGGTTAAAGATTTCATAGAAAGGTTCCGGGAGAAGTCCGTACATTGCAAACACGGAATGATCCAGGAAACTCTAGTCGAGACCTGTCGACACAATCTTAAGACCAATGTGCTCCTCAAAATGGGGGCCGTAGAGTCTAAAACGTGGAGGGACCTGCTCAAATAAGGAGAGCAAGCTGAAGACTTGATTCGCCGAGTTGAAGAATCCCGCGGGTCAAGAAGTGCTGGGGGTAGTAAATCATATACCCAAACAACAGCAACAAGAATAAAGAGAAAGCAGTAATGTCGTCAGAAGCTGCTCCTCAGAAAACTAATCCTCTACCAAACCCAAAGCTTCAAAATCAGCAGGGTACGAGGCAAAATAGGCCTCAGCAGGAGAGAAATTACACTTTCAAAACTGAACAGACACCTGTCCTATTTCACTTGCTCCAGAAGAAGGGAATGCTAAAACTTCCGGAAAATAAGAAGCCAGAAGACGCTGGTAAGACTAAAGATCCCAACTACTGTCTCTATCACCGGAATGTTGGGCACCCTACTCGGGATTGTTTTCCTCTTAAGAACAGAATCCAAGCACTAATAGAAGCTGGGGTTCTGACGCTTAAGGAAGAGCAGAAGAAGGTCACTGCCAATATGGCAACCATAGTGGTTGGAACCCACGAGTTCCCCGCAGGAGTGACCCCAATCCCTAAGGGTAAGATGCTTACGAAGAATCTTGATCCGCACAACAAAGCCCAAGAAGGACTTGTCCCCATAACAACCCAAAAGGGGGAAATCATGTGGGTTCATCCCGATTTGATAGAGGATGAGCAATGGACTACTGTAAGAGGTCAAGAGAAGAAACGGGCTGTCAATGCCATCTCTGCAGATATAAAGGAAGAATATATAGTTTCAGGAGCCTTCACAAGTTCTGAAGAAGAACCCGAAACTATGGCCACTCATCAAGATGGGGCAGGCCCTTCCGGTACTCGATCCGGGAAGACATATCTTAAAGATTATACTAGAGTAGATCCAAAAGACATCTATGCAGAACTCACAAAGCCTACAAAGCAAAAAGGACTTCGTTTCCAGAAGAATCCTGTTCGAGAGGAAGGAGCCAGCGAGACTACCTTCAAGTTTGACATAATTGCTCAGTTGGCGAATATTTCAGCACGAGTAATGCTTTACGAATTGTTGAGATTATCAAAATCAACGCGTGAAGCTCTAAGAGAGGGTTTGGCAGACTCTGAGTCATTCTTAGCTCAGATAGTCGAGCCGGCCGATGAAGAACAGGACTTTTGCCCCCGCTGTCACCAAGTGAGGAGGCATGTCCCACAAATCATTTTCTCTCCAGAAGACATGCAGGTGAGGAATATAAAGCATAACAGGCCTTTATATTTCACCGGATATGTCGGATCCACCAAAGTGGACCGAATTCAGATTGATCCGGGTTCTGCACTAAGTGTCGTACCCAGAAGGTTGATGCAGCTGTTAGGAATCTCCCTCCATCGCCTGACACCAACCAACACAATGATATACGGGTTCAACGCCAATAATAGCCGTCCCCTCGGAAAAATCCGACTACGATGTCAAATCGGGGATTTGAGGACAGAAGCTACATGCTACGTCATCGATGCAGACACCTCCTACAACATTCTGTTGGGGCGGCCATGGATCCATGCTCACATGATAGTCCCGTCGACCCTCCACCAATGCATGAAATATTGCGATGAGGAAGGAGAGGTCCGGATGCTAATTGCCGACAAGCAACCATTCAAAGGATTGGAGAATCACTTCACGGATGCTGCACTCTACAAGCCAGCCCATGAAGCCTCCAATGACAACCTTAGCAAGTCTCCAAGGCCCGACGACAGTGGCAACGAAGCCGACACTGAGCACGAGCTTCCTGAAGAAGATGATGGGGGTGATTACGAAATCAACCCTCACCTAGATTTTAGTTTAAGTTTTGATGATATAGTGGATGTAATAGAAAGTGAGTGGGTTATTAATGAAAATGTGAAGTTAGTCTACGAGCATGCTGTAGCTACTGAATCTGAACCCTCTTGTACTTCCACTGAAGTGGATAACCTATCCGAACTTGAAGTTCTGGCGGCATATCATTTGCCACTTAGGTCATCCCTCCTCTCTCAATCAAGAATAGCTGAAGAGAAAGGTCACTATTTCGAAGTGCCTCCTCGGAGAGGATCCCAAAGGCCGATTATGTTCAGCAGGGTAATTACATCACCTCGACGAAAACAAAGCAGTGAAAGCGATGAGCAGACATCACCCCAATTTCACTTGTATGAACAAAAATCCCGCCAGATGATGGAGAAAATGGGTTATAACCTTACCCAGAAACCGGGATTGAACTTCGGAAAAGGGCGACGGAACCTTATACCCTCGTTTAGACCGAGAGGAAAGAGCGCTGATTATTATCAAAAGACCCGCAGAGGGTTGGGCTATGTGTTTACTCCACCCTCATCGCCATCTAAGGATGAAGAGAGTTCTTCAGCCAAAAAAGAAACATCTTCACCCGACCATGATTCGGATATAAGTACCGGCACTTGGTTTCAGTCCTTGACAACCAATATGGTTTCAGCCGCTCCAGAAAGCGACGAGGAACCAATCGACGTTCAAGATGACGCTTGGGCTAGGCATATGGATACTCTCTGGGATGTCCGCTTTGAACAGCGTGACCCGCCCACAGAAGACAAATTAATATAAGTTAACATGGGAACGGAAGAAAATCTAAAACCCATTTTCATAAGCGACACACTAACTCCTTTAGAAAAGAGTATATAGACGTGTTCGCATGGAATTATGAAGATATGCCTGGGCTTGACCCTCAAATTGCCACACACCAGTTAAATATTAAAGAAGATGCTAAGCCTGTCAAACAACAGCAAAGGCGTTTTCGACCGGAATTGATGGAGGCGATAGTTGCTGAAGTCAACAAGCTTATACAATCCGGATTCATCCGAGAAGAGCAGCATCCTGATTGGGTGGCTAACATAGTGCCGGTTCGCAAAAAGAATGGCAAAATCCGGATATGCATCGATTTTCGCGATCTGAACGCTGCATGTCCCAAGGATGAGTTTCCACTCCCCATCACCGATGTGATGATTGATAATACTTGCGGTTATGGGAGGATGTCCTTTATGGATGGCTTCTCAAGTTATAACCAAATTAAAATGCACCCAGATGATGAAAAACATACAGCTTTCAGAACGCCGCTGGGGGTATACTGTTACACGGTGATACCATTCGGATTAAAGAACGCAGGTGCCACCTACCAACGCGCAATGAGTGTCATATTCAAGGAACACCTGCGCAGAACAGTGGAGTGCTATGTGGATGACTTAGCAGTCAAAAGCAAAAACAAAGAAGATCATCTTCATGATTTAAGAGTGGTCTTCGATCTTATGCGGAAACATCATCTGAAGATGAATCCTACCAAGTCGTTCATGGGGGTGTCCAGCGGGAAATTTCTTGGGTTCATAATCACCTCAAAAGGAATTTTTCTCGACTCTGAAAAGGTAAAAGCGATTAGCGAAATGCCGCCTCCCCGCAATCTTAAGGAATTAAGGGGATTACAGGGAAAGCTCGCCTGTATTCGACGCTTCATTTCCAACCTATCTGGACGATGCCAGCCATTCTTAAAACTTATGAAAAAAGGAGTGTCTTTCATATGGGATGAGGCATGTCAACAGGTCTTTGACGACCTTAAAGAATACCTCACCAAACCTCCTGTTCTTATGGCACCGATCCCCGGGCAGCCCTTCCTCATATATGTGAGGGCCATGGATAATGCCTTAGGCGCATTACTGGCTCAATATAATGAGCACGACCATGAACATGCCCTTTATTATCTAAGCAGGACAATGATTGGAGCCGAACAACGGTATACCCCGATTGAAAAGGAATGTTTAGCCCTAGTGTTTGCTATTCAGAAAATGCGACACTATCTTTCGGGGCAAACAATTCATGTCATATCACGGGTTAACCCCTTGAAGATTCTGATGACCAAACCGGGATCCTTAAATGGCCGATTGGCAAAATGGGCGCTCTTGCTATCGCCCTATGACATATATTTCGTCCCTCAAAAAGCCACAAAGGGACAGGCGATCGCCGATTTCCTTGTAGATATCCAATATGGTCCAAATTAAAGCAGACATCAGAAGTCAACACAGTTACCGGAGAACAGCCTTGGCAAATGTTCTTTGATGGTGCCGCAAGACGATCTGCTGCTGGAGTGGGGGTTGTCCTTATATCCCCACATAAACATATATTGCCTAACGGTTACTCATTAACAGAACCGTGCACAAATAATGTAGCGGAGTACAACGCGCTCATTATCGGCTTAAAAATAGCTCTGCAACTGGGGGTGAACCATCTAGAGGCATATGGAGACTCTAAGCTCATCGTCAATCAAATGACAGGTGAATATGAAGTCAGACATGAAACCCTCATCCCCTATTATCAGCTAGCCATTGAACTAGCTGGCTATTTTGGACAATTCTACATCTCTCATATATCTCGGAATGAGAATGTATATGCAGATGCCCTTGCCGCATTAGCAGCAACATTGGCGATCCCGCCAGGTGAGGTTAAAAGTATGGCCATTGAAAGCAGGGAGCTCCTTCATCCAGATACTCTTCTTCAAAATAAAGAAGTATGCCAAGTAGGCCTAATCCTGGAGCCCCGTGATTGGCGATTTCCGTTTGTGGATTACGCTTTGCATGGGATATTACCAGAAGATCCTAAGGAAGCCACCTCTATAAAGAAGAAGGCCCAAAGATTTTATTATGACCATAAACTTCAGACTTTATATAGAAAGTCAAGAGATGGTATGTTATTACGCTGCATATCAAAAGCGGAAGCAGAAGAAGTGCTGAGAGAAACACACGATGGAGTATGTGGAGCTCATCAGCCCGGTCCTAAACTTGGAAACCGTATAAGAAGGCTAGGGTACTACTAGCCGAACATGATCACGGAAGCAATGGCATACGCTAAACGATGTCATGCATGCCAAATTCATGCTAAGTTTATTCATCAACCCCAAGAATACTTGCACAATACTGTTTCAAGTTGGCCATTTGAAGCATGGGGGATGGATATTGTTGTTCGTCGCAAAAGTTCCTTCGCTTCCTCCCATTGAATTAACTTAAATTACAATGAAAGTGAATAAGAGATAAAAAGAACAAACGAGAGGATTTTATATTTCAATCTCTCTCTTTTACAATAGTTTGTGGGATCTGTGGCGATGGGATCTGTCAAGCAGCTCCTTTGGACGATCGGTACGTTGAAATCTTCTCTTTTAAAGATATCGGCCGAATATAGACGATCTTCTCTGGTTTTGATTTGTTCAAGGCTCTCTCGCGTAACTCAAACTTCTCAAGAACTCCAGAAAGAAGATGGTAACTTTCTCTGATCTTCACGAACTCAAGGCTCTGTGCGTAACTTGAATTCTCCAAGATTTCAGAAGATGATCAGCAAAGGCTTCAAGGCTCTCTCGCGTACTTGAATTGCCAAAGGATCGATAGGAGACTTCCGATGCCAAAAAGAAAAGAAGACCCCTAGGGTTTCACCAGGAAGGTATTTATAGCCCCAGGTTAATGCAAGAGTTTCTATCTAAATAGAACTCGCATTCATCAAGGATTCCAATCAAATATCTTAGTTTTGATGGAATTCTGATTAGACTTGATTCGGGTATTTGGATAAGTCTAGAATCATAATCTCAATCAATTTGAGATTCTGGTTATCTGCTTACGCGGAGCTTTAATATCATCAAAACGCGACGCTAAATAACCAAAACGCGGAGCTAACGCGGAGCTATTGATCATCTCCGCGTTTTACTCAAACGCGAGGCTAATACAAGCCAGACTGCGGAATCAACGCGGAGCTATTAAACTTCTCCGCGTTTTATTCAAACGCAGGGTTAATATAACCAAACGCGGGGCTATTGAATTAGCTCCGCGTTCTGTTGTGGAAAATCTTTTTAACTTAGAAATTTTCACTGCCAACAGAACCCCCTCCAAAGTTTTCAAAATGGTTTAGACTTCAGCAGATTTTGAAATACTTTGGATATTTAAACTGAAACATGGAGTTAGAATACCAAGTCTATCTCGCATTGTGCTCACTTACGCGGAGCTAATCAGCTTCACTTCGTCTTCAGTGAAATGAGTAATTACGTCAATAATTACCCCGAGTTTCCACGCCGAATACCAAGCGACGGAAATTCTGTTTAAATAGAGTCTCCCGGCTCATCTTCTTCTTCATCTCATCCGAAGAATTTCTGAGAACTCGAGTGACTCACGAATGATCTTCAACTGATCTTCGTTCAATTCTCCATAGATTTTCATCATTAGGATGTCTCTCCAGAGGAGTTTGGCTTTTCGCAAGTTGGCCGGCGTTGATGGCAACAGCCATGAAGGTAAACGCAACAGCGAACCAGTCTATGCAGAGTCTTCCAAAGGTAAAAACCTCATCTCTTGGTTTTCTAAGAACCATTCTGAGATATTTTGGCTTGGTTTATTCTGGACGAATGCTTATCTTGTCGGCGAGATCGCCGTTTTATTGTGTCGTCCCTGCGCTTGAAACGCGGGGCTTTACTAGTAGTCTCAATGAATCCGCGAGGCTATCTTTGATTAGCAGTCGCTATGAATTGCGAGGCTATCTTTGATTAGCAGTCGCTATGAATTGCGAGGCTATCTTTGATTAGCAGTCGCGATGAATTGCGAGGCTATCCTTGATTAGCAGTCGCTATGAATTGCGAGGCTATCTTTGATTAGCAGTCGCTATGAATTGCGCGGCTATCTTTGATTAGCAATCGCTATGAATTGCGAGGTTATCCTTGATTAGCAGTCGCTATGAATTGCGAGGCTATCTTTGATTAGCAGTCGCTATGAATTGCGAGGCTATCTTTGATTAGCAGTCGCTATGAATTTGAAAGAGAAGGAAAGAGCAGAAAGAAATCTTGTCCCCCTTTACGCGAAGTTATCACATCATCCTCTGCGTTTAAAGCGCGAGGCTATTTCTTCAACTGTGCGCGGAGTTAGCTTAGCTCCGCGTTTTCACTCTTTTGGAAACTCTGTTCCTTTTGCAGTGAGTTCAATCCTTTCTGAAGAGGAATGTATGTGGGTCCATCGATCTTCATCAGCAGAAGTGACTCTAAGGAAGTCAGAAGCATATGCTTTACAACATAGTTGCAGGTTTCAAGCTCTGGCTCCGAGAGATAAACTCCTGAAGGAGCTGTAAATAAGGAGCTGCAGTACTTGCAGTGCAAAATTGCAGCACTTGCAGTTCAGAATTGCGCTTCAGTGCAGCACTCTCCTTTCCTCTCGTGCTTCATTTCGGATGACAGATCCTAATTGACATTTGCAGAGGAGATCTTTTGCATGTGAACCAGGGAACTGAACTTCAACACCCCGTAGAGAAATCTTGAATTTCTTTTGCATATGAACCAGGGAACTGAGCTTCAACACCCCGTAGAGAAGTCTTACTGTTTGATTATTGACAAGTTGATCATGTAAAAGCTTTTGGGAGAGCTATAACTCCTTCTTTGTAATCTCTTCTTTCTTTTATAAATAAAGGCAAATTATTTTCCTCTCTATCTGTCAGCTTCAATAAACTTGCTTGCTCAACAAATAGATGGTCAATAATTTTGGTAAAATAGTCTAAGGCACTTCTGCGTAATTTAGACTGATAATACCCAAATGATCGGATAAAGATCGCCTTAACTTAGATGGAAGCGCCTAATTGCACTCGTCAAAAATCTAAGTTTTTTTTTTTCCATGAAAACGCGAAGCTAAGGCACAGGCTATCCTCACGTTTTGTAAAGTTGCGCGGAGTTAAATAACTTCGCATTTCCATAGTCGCACGAGGCTAATAGCTTCGCGTGTTGGAGAGTAACTGACCAGTTACTTTCTCCGAAATTCGCGCCGAATTCCAAGAGGCGGTTCCTTTCATTTAAAAGAAATCTCTATTTCTTATCCTTCTCACTCTATTTGAGAATTTTCTAGAAACTTAGAGATTCAGGCGATCAGAGTTCAGGCGACCCGATCTTCTTCCGACCGAGTTTCTCCAGATTGTCAATCGATTTTTCTCAACAATGGCACCCAAAACTCGTGCTACTTCTCGAGCGGCTCCATCATCGGCGACTGGCGCAAGCAGTGGTGGCGATGGCCAAGGCAGCGACGCGCCAGCCCACATTTCGCCTATCGGGGGTAAGAATCCTTCCATCGAGACTCTTTAAAACATTTCTAGAGTGATTTGGTTTAAATTTAACTGATCAATCAACTCTTTTACCGGCGAGATCGCCGTACTCCTGCCGTAAGGCTTGGAGAAGAAGAAAAGTCTCTGACTTTCTTCTTACGTGAAGTTATCGTGTCATCCTCGCGTTTTGAAGTGCGAGGCTATTTTGAGTAGCAGTCGCTCTGAAAACGCGAGGCTATTTCAAGTAGTAGTCGCGCTAAAAATGCGAGGCTATTTCAAGTAGCAGTCGCGCTGAAAACGCGAGGCTATTTCAAGTAGCAGTCGCGCTGAAAACGCGAGGCTATTTCAAGTAGCAGTCGCGCTGAAAACGCAAGACTATTTCAAGTAGCAGTCGCGCTGAAAACGCGAGGCTATTTCAAGTAGTAGTCGTGCTGAAAACGCGAGGCTATTTCTGCGCGGTCTAATCTTTAGCTTCGCGCGTTCTAATTTTTAGCTTCGCGCGTCCATACTTAGAGAATTTTTCTGTCTTATAGAAACTTCTCTAACTCTGGTGCTTCTTTTTGCAGTAGGGTATTCGATGGAAGCTCTTCCCCACAAGAACTACTTCGGCTTTGCTGGGGGTTCTGATCCCTCAGGTCAATTCCGTTTCACTACCATCCTGCCCTCATACAAGCCAGACCCGAAGGAACGCAAGGAGAAGCTGATCAAGTACCACCCCACTACTGCGCGAGAAATCATAATTGACGCGGCTTTTGAAGATGTGAACAGAAAGGCGATGGAGAAACTCGCCTTCCTCTTTGGAGACCAGATGGATCAATCAGATGAGATCCTTTCTGAAGGGGAACGTGTTTGGCTATATAACTCAGGCGAAATGTTGATGTTTTTGCCTAGAATGGATCGTAGCTATCCTCTGGTCTATCTTCAGAGGCTAGCGACGCCTCGAGAATTAAAGTGGGGACTGACTCAAGAGCAAGATGACGTCCCAACAGGCAAATTTGGTGCAAAAGGGGTTTATCAAGATGGTTCCCCCAGATGCATTACTGGCTTGCTTCCAGGCCGATTTGGCAAGGAGCTTCCAGTGGGAGAAGTCCCATCTCGTGCCCGAACTTTCTTAAGTGAGTTCTTGGCGAAGGATGGTCAGTACCCAGCTACCGACTTCAGGATGCCTGGTTGGGTTCATTCTTCTAACAATATGTGGTGGGCACGCCTTGTTCAGTACATGCTGGATTCCCACGAGCCCATTTTAAAGGATATTGGCTTGTATAAAGCCATCAGAAATGTCCAATTCGGGTTTCCCCAGAGTGCTTATCACTTTTACTGCCTTTTGGAGATGTATAACCCTGAAACCTGTACTTTCTTTACTCCAGTGGGTGAGCTAGGGCTCGCTCTCCACGAGATGTTTGAGGTTTCTGGGCTCTCGATGGGCGAAGTCCCTTACGAGGAGTATATCCCTACCACCGATGAGTTGAACATGCTATTGGCGAGGGACGAGCGCATCCATGCCACATATTGGGAGATGATGTGCCATTATCATATTTGCGCTGACTTGACGGCTGCGCGTAATCACGGTATTGGCCACAAGAAGTGGGCCGAATATCTCTTTGCCAACTTAAATTCTAAGGATAGCTCGGCTATTATGCATGGTCATCCACCCATCTATGGCTCAGAGATTGATTACCGTATTGCTAAGGGCCGCCATCTATTATATTATACCACTGAATCCAATGAGAATGGATACGGTCCCGGTACTTCATTTAAGAGCTATCACTATCAAGCCCAATTTCCGATCTCCAACAGAGGTCTCATTGCCGGGTTTTTGATGCTATGGCTCAAAAGATGCGTCGTGCCGTCATTGTCCAAGGAAGCGATTGCGGTGACCGTGGTATATCCAGCGGTTCTTCTTGCATACGGCCGACCCCTTGGACTCCTTCCCGCCATGGTATGCAATTTGCAATATGGACTGAGGGTGCTCTGTCGTGATTTCCTCCCTACTATTAAAGTTAAGGGGAAAGGAAAGGGCAAGTCGAAGGAGACTGCCCAGCCGAAAACTCCAAACCCTAGGGTGGAGATGCCCTACACCTATTTGATGGCGTGGCTCGTTTTGCACTGTCCCTCCTTAATGAGTGCACCAGAACGTCGTTCGGGCGAAAAGTGCTTCCTTGTAGAACTGTATGAACGTTCTTCATGGAGGCAGAATTATATGTCCCAGATTCGGAAGACTCTTCGTAGCTTTCAGAATTACGAGATCTTCCGGTGTTTTCCTGACTTTTCCGGCGGAGGATATGGGACAAGGCTGAAAGATGCCGTGGGGGCAGATAAGTTCACTACTTTATCTGCAGGAGCGTTCTGGTGGCTTCTCAACATCCGTCCCGGACACTTGGTGTATCGTCAAGATCTTCAGTGTCAGATTGAGCCATATACTCCGAGTCGCTTTGCTCGCCAGTTTGGATATTCTCAACTTTATGCGGGCAATCCAAATAAAGATCTCGCTTACGAGGGGAATTTATACGAAGGCGCTCGTGGCTGGTTCTATTTTGCAGCTGGCGGGACCGAGGCTGAATTCTCCTTGCCCCAGAAGGTGCCAGAATTGGCCATGACCCTCAGCTCCTGCAATTGGTTCAACATTGCGAATGCTGACATGCTCGGCTTCTCTCTCAATCGCAGTTGTTGCAAAGAGATTGAAGCCCTCTATATTAGCCGCTAGGGCGCTTCTATGGTAAGGATAAAAGGAATGGAAGAATTCCTTGGCGCTGCGGCTGAGCCTTCGGATGTCAACGAATCAGACGATGATGCCGGTGATGATGACGACAATACTGGTGCTGGTGGAGTTCCTCAACCAGTTGTCAGTCGTTCCCTGAGTCCAACTCTCAAATGCCGCGGCGCTTTAAAGAAAAGGCCGGGTAAGAAGCAAAAACTGGCACAGGAAACTTTGATAGCCCCCCAAGAAGTGGCTATCAAACTTGCTTCCGACTTGTTGGCTTCAGCTGTACCCCCAGCGTTGGCAAGGGAGGATGAACCTGCTAAAGCTCCAAGTGTTGCTGAGGTTTCGGCTCCTTCGGCCGTAGAGCCTGTGGCAGAACCTGGGGCGCAACTAACGGGTAGCGAGACGGGTACACTGCTGGAAACAACAATGGCTCCGCCTTCAAGTCCGACAACTGGACTTGTATCGCCTGGTATGGCCCTTAGCATTTTATCTTTTGCCCGTTATTATTTTAACGTAATACTGCTTTTCTGGTCTTCTGAAATGCAGGTGATCAACTTCTTTCGCCAATGCACTCGACTACCCAAGTAGAGTCTGACGATAGAATGGACCATTCCGGCTCTGTTGGTGGTGTGGGTAGCTCTGCTAGTGAGTTTGTGGCTGATTATTCCACACCGGCTCCTGCCTCTGTTTCCTCTTCAATTCCCCCAATTGACGAATTGGGGAGCGATGAGAGAACAGAAGTCATTATCGCAGCTGCTGCTAATGAGGCTACACCTTCTCCTAGCATGCCGTCTCCAACACCCGTTTGCTCTACTGAGACATTTCCCGCGGTCGTTGGCGTGCCTTCTCAGTCAGCAATTTTAATGTCGTCCGTTGTCGTGGCTGCTGAGATACCTGCAACTCTTCCGACTCCAAGCCTTCCAGCAGGGGAGGAGAATAATTTGAAATTCTCATTCGAAGATGCTTCTCCCACTGGAGGAGCTTCAGGCGAAGTGGTCCCATCTTATCTTCCTGTTGGTGGGGGTACCCAAGTGATTTGTACTGTCGGTACTTCGTGTGGGGTCTCCAGTTCTTCCAGATCTGCACTGGCTCTATTGGTCCCTCAGATCATGAATTTAATGCAGGGACGGGCTTCTTCTTCTCCAATCCCAGCCACTACTGCTCCCTTGCTCACGACACCTCTTTTGGCATTACCTACTTTGCCTACCGACACTGCAAATCCTCTTGAAAGACTTTTCGGCTTCACTGTCGAGGATTTTATGCATTTGTTAAGAAGATGTGTCGAGATGGTTCTTGCTGGCCACGATTTCTTCAACTTCGCACGTCCACTGTTACTCCGCTATTTAGGAAATATCGAAGAATTCGGTGGACAAGATCGAGCAGCTCCATACCGGGCCCGCCTTGCAGCCTTAGAAGAGCAGGTGACCACGCTACACACACTCCGTCAGGCGGATGTGGACGCGATCACTGAGATAGAGCTGGCGCGGCTTCGAGCAGAATCCTTATCTCAAAGACATATTTTAAGGCAGCAGGAGGAGATATGGTCTCAGGAGCTGACAGAGTTCCAGGCCAGTCGGGAATCCGTTATTGGCGACCTGCAGAGGGTAAACTTTGGAATTGAGGAAGGTCAGGCGACCAACTCTAAAGCCCAGGAGACGATTGCGAGGGCTCGGGCCACCTTGATAGAAAATGAACTTTGATTAGGAGAATCTGTCAAGAAACGGGAGATGTTGCTTGTCCAGCAGGAGCAGATTCAACAGGAAGAGATGGCCAGGAATCATGCCATAGAAGAATCTCGTCAGCAACAACTTACAATAAGTGATGATGAGTTGCGTAGGCAAGCTCAGCAAACCGTGGAGGCTTCTCATCGTAGAAATTTGGACGAGACAATAAACCAATTGAGACTTCTGGGAGGCCAATAGTTTCATCTCTCTTTACGTTTTTATCTTCCTTGTAATAAGAACTTAGTAAATAGGAGAGAGATAACCTTACGATGTTTCTTTGAAATTCTTTTTGTATCTTCACCTTTTTAATAAAGATGATTCTTTTGACTCTTTTATTTGCCGGCTTCAAAACAGATTTGCTTGCCCAACAAATAACCTGTCGTCAAAACGATTTATCTCGGTATCGTTTATGCTCAATTTCTTGAACCGAAATAACAATTAAAGTTTAATATGGGATTTTTAGCAAACCCCCAGCTATTAACGGATTTGATTAGCCTTTACGAACTACCGTTTGAGTTGGGCTAGCCATGTTATTTCCCTCAACATGGTGAGTTGTCGAGGACTACGTTTGGGCTTAAATGCCAAACTTTTCCTCTTCCCTTTACTTTATCGGTATTGGGCGATTCATACTTTCACCCCAGCATGATGGGTTGGCGAGAAAGTTGTTCTCTTCCCATTGCCTAGTTGGCGTTGGGCAATTCATACTTTTTACCCCCGCATGATGGGTTGGCGAGAAACTTGTTCTCTTCCCATTGCCTAGTTGGCGTTGGGCAATTCATACTTTTACCCCAGTATGATGGGTTGGCGAGAAACTTGTTCTCTTCCCATTGCCTAATCGGCGTTGGGCAATTCATACTTTTACCCCAGTATGATGGGTTGGCGAGAAACTAGTTCTCTTCCCATTGCCTAGTTGGCGTTTGGGCAATTCATACTTTTACCCCAGTATGATGGGTTGGCGAGAAACTAGTTCTCTTCCCATTGCCTAGTTGGCGTTGGGCAATTCATACTTTTTAGGTCAGAGGCGCTTAATTACACATGCCTAAAAGAAGATTGGGGGCTGTTCAAACTTGAGAACTAACCACACCAGGTTTGGGTCAGAGGCGCCAAACTGCGCATGCCCAAGAAAAAGACTGATGGTGGTTCAAACTTGAGAACCAAACTGGAGGCGGTTCAAGGCTCTCTCGCGTAACTTGAACTGGGTACTCCAAACACACCAGGTTTAGGTCAGAGGCGCACAATGCGCATGCCTAATAAAAGACTGATGGTGGTTCAAACTTGAGAACCAAACGCACCAGGTTTAGGTCAGAGGCGCACAATGCGCATGCCTAATAAAAGACTGATGGTGGTTCAAACTTGAGAACCAAACGCACCAGGTTTAGGTCAGAGGCGCACAATGCGCATGCCTAATAAAAAGACTGGAGGTGGTTCAAACTTGAGAACCAAACGCACCAGGTTTAGGTCAGAGGCGCACAATGCGCATGCCTAAGAAAAAGAGAAGACGCGTATCTCCAGGGGTACTAAGAATAGTATTTCTTTAGAAATTTGCCATTGATCGGCATCATCATCCTGTCGCCGTCTTGATTCATTAAGCGATAGGCTCCACTGGAGTATACTGTCTCCACAACAAACGGTCCTTCCCACTTGGGTTCAAACTTACTCTTAGTCTTGTGGGTTAGCACCATTGGCCTTTTAACAGCCAGAACCAAGTCTCCTTGTTTAAAGGTCCTTGGTTTGACGTTCTTATTGAACGTTTGAGATATTCGGGCTTGATACAACTCAATTTGTTGTTGAGCCCTGAGACGTTTTTCATCTAACGCCTCTAGTTCTTGCAACCTTTGCTGATGGCGCTCTTCTGTCGTCATCTTTGTGGCTAAAGCCACTCTTAATGATGGTATCTGGATTTCAAGAGGCAGAACAGCCTCACTTCCATAAACCAAAGAGAACGGGGTAGCTTTGGTCGGGGTGCGAACGGTGGTGCGATAAGCCCACAAACATTCTCCCAACTTTTCATCCCAATCTCGTTTATTGGAAGAGACGAACTTCCGAAGGAGTTTAATAATCGTCTTGTTGAAAACTTCAGCTAACCCATTAGCCGCAGGGTTATATGGTGTAGAAGCAATATCTTTGATTCTGAACTTGTTGCAGAATCTGGAGAATCCCTGACTGATGAATTGCGGACCATTATCATGAATGATCCGTCGAGGGACGCCAAATCGGTAAATGACATGATGCTTGATAAACTTGATCACATCTACCGTTTTCACCTCTTTCATGAGCACGGCTTCGGCCCATTTTGAAAAATAATCGGTTATTGCAAGAATAAACCGATGTCCTCTGGATGATGGGGGAGTTATTGGCCCCACAATGTCCATTCCCCAGGCTTCAAATGGCCAGCTTGCGACGGTATTGTGCAAGTATTCTTGGAGTTGATGAATAAAATTGGCATGTATTTGGCATGCATGACATCGTTTAGCGTATGCCATTGCTTCCGTAACCATGCTCGGCCAGTAGTACCCTAGCCTTCTTATACGGTCTCCAAGTTTAGGACCGGGCTGATGAGCTCCACATATTCCATCATGTGTTTCTTTTAGCACTTGTTCTGCTTCTGCTTTCGATATGCAGCGTAGCAATAGACCACCTCTTGACTTTCTATACAAAGTCTGAAGTTTATGGTCATAATAAAATCTTTGGGCCTTCCTCTTTATTGAGGTGGCTTCCTTAGGATCTTCTGGTAATATCCCATGCAAAGCATAATCCACAAACGGAAATCGCCAGTCACGGGGCTCTAACTTTAAACCTATCTGGCATACCTCTTCGGCTTGGGACACCGCGTCTGGGTGGAGGAGTTCTCTGCTACCAATGGTGATGCTTTTAACTTCACCTGGCGGGATTGCCAGTGTTGTGGCTAATGCGGCAAGAGCATCTGCATAAACGTTCTCATTTCGAGATACGTGATATATGTAGAATTATTCAAAATATCCTGCTAGCTCAATAGCTAACTGATGATAGGGGATGAGGGCTTCATGTCTGGATCATACTCACCTGTCATCTGATTGACAATGAGCTTAGAATCTCCATATGCCTCTAGATAGTTCACCCCCAGTTGCAGAGCTATTTTTAAGCCGATAATAAGCGCATTGTACTCCGCTACATTATTAGTGCACGGTTCTGTTAATGAGTAACCGTTAGGCAATATATGTTTATGTGGGGATATTAGTACAACCCCCACTCCAGCAGCAGATCGTCTCGCGGCACCATCAAAAAACATTTGCCAAGGCTGTTCTTTGGTAACTGTATTGACTTCTGATGTCTGCTTTAATTTGGACCAAATTGGATGGTCTGCAAGGAAATCAGCGATTGCCTGTCCCTTCATGGCCTTTTGAGGGACAAAATGTATGTCATAGGGCGATAGTAAGAGCGCCCACTTTGCCAATCGGCCATTCAAGGATCCTGGTTTTGTCATCAGAATCTTCAGGGGATTAACCCGTGATATGACATGAATTGTTTGCCCCGAAAGGTAGTGTCGCATTTTCTGAACAGCAAACACTAGGGCTAAACATTCTTTTTCAATCGGGGTATACCGCTGTTCGACCCCAATCATTGTTCTACTTAAATAGTAGAGGGCATGTTCATGGCCGTGCTCATTATATTGAGCAAGTAATGCTCCTAAAGCATTATCCATGGCCCTTACATATATAAGGAAGGGCTGCCCAGGGGCTGGTGCCATTAGCACAGGAGGCTTAGTAAGGTACTCCTTGAGGTCATCAAATGCCTGCTGACATGCCTCATCCCATATGAAAGACACTCCCTTCTTCATAAGTTTGGAGAATGGTTGGCATCGTCCAGATAAGTTGGATATGAAGCACCGAATATAAGCGAGCTTTCCTTGTAATCCCCTTAGTTCCTTAAGATTGCGGGGAGGCGGCATTTCGCTAATCGCTTTTACCTTTTCCGGGTCGAGGAAAATTCCTTTTGAAGTTATTACGAACCCTAGAAACTTCCCGCTGGATACCCCCATGAACGACTTGGTAGGATTCATCTTCAAGTGATGTTTCCGCATAAGATCGAAGACCACTCTTAAATCGTGAAGATGATCTTCTTTGTCTTTGCTTTGAACTGCTAAGTCATCCACATAGCACTCCACTGTTCTGCGTATGTGTTCTTTAAATATGACACTCATTGCGCGTTGGTAAGTGGCACCTGCATTCTTTAATCCGAATGGCATCATCGTATAACAGTATACCCCCTGTGGCGTTCTGAAAGCTGTATGCTTTTCATCATCCGGGTGCATCTTGATTTGGTTATAGCCTGAGAAGCCATCCATAAATGACATCCTCTCATAACCGCAAGTATTATCGATCATCACGTCGGTGATGGGGAGTGGAAATTCATCCTTGGGACATGCAGCGTTCATATCTCGAAAGTCAATGCATATCCGGATTTTGCCGTTCTTTTTGCGAACTGGCACTATGTTTGCCACCCAGTCTGGGTGTTGTTCTTCACGGATGAACCCGGATTTTATAAGCTTGTTGACCTCAGCAACTATTGCCTCCATCAATTCCGGTCGAAAACGCCTCTGTTGCTGTTTAACAGGTTTGACATCTTCTTTTATATTTAACCGGTGTGTGGCAATTTGAGGGTCAAGCCCAGGCATATCTTCATAACTCCATGCGAACACATCTATATACTCTTTGATAAGGGATATAAGTTCCTCTTTTTCTAAAGGAGTTAGTGTGTCGCTTATGAAAATGGGTTTCGGATTTTCTTCCGTTCCCATGTTAACCTGTATTAATTTGTCTTCTGTAGGCGGGTCACGCTGTTCAAAGCGGACATCCCAGAGAGTATCCATGTGCTTAGCCCAAGCGTCATCTTGAATGTCAATAGGTTCCTCATCACTTTCTGGCGTGGCTGAAACCATATTGATCGTCAAAGATTGAAACCAAGCACCGGTGCTTATATCTGAATCATGATCTGGTGAAGATGTTTCTTCTTTATCCGAAGAACTCTCTTCATCCTTGGATGGCGATGAGGGTGGAGTAGACACATAGCCCAACCCCCTGCGGGTCTTCTGATAGTAATCAGGGCTCTTTCCTCTCGGTCTAAACGAGGGTATGAGATTCCGCCGCCCTTTTTCAAAGTTTAATCCCGGCTTCTGGGTAAAATTATATCCCATTTTCTCCATCATCTGTCGGGACCTTTGCTCATATAAGTGAAATTGAGGTGATGTTCGTTCATCACTTTCACTACTTTGTCTCTGTCGAGGCGACGTGGCCACTTTGCCGAACATGATCGGCCTTTGGGACTTCTGTCGGGGAGGCACTTCAAAGAAGTGCCCTTGATCCTCGGTTATTTTTAATTGGGAGAGGAGGGAAGGCCTGAGGGGCAAATGGTATGCCGCCAGAACTTCAAGTTCGGTCAGGCCATCGGCTTCGGTGGAGGTACAAGAGGGCTCAGACTCAGTAGCTACAGCATGCTCGTAGACTAACTTTACATTTTCATTAATAACCCATTCACTTTCTATTACATCCACTATATTATCAAGACCTAAGCTAAGATCTAGGTGAGGGTTGATTTCGTAATCACCCCCATCATCTTCTCCAAGGAGCTCGTACTCAGTGTCGGCTTCATTGCCACTGTCGTCGGGCTTTGGAGACTTGCTAAGACTGTCATTGGAGGCTTCATGTGCTGGCTTGTAGAGTGCAGCATCTGTGAAGTAATTTTCCAACCCTTTGAATGGCTGCTTGTCAGCAATTAGTGTCCGGACCTCTCCTTCCTCATCGCAATATTTCATGCACTGGTGAAGAGTCGATGGAACTATCATATGAGAGTGGATCCAAGGTCGCCCCAATAAAATATTGTAGGAGGTATCAGCATCAATTACGTAGCATGTAACCTCCGTTTTCAAGTCTCCAATTTGACACCGCAATCGGATCTTACCAAGAGGATGGCTATTATTAGCGTTGAATCCATAGATGGTAGTGTGTGTAGGTGTCAAGCGATGAAGGGAAATCCCCAACAGCTGCATCAATCTACTGGGCACGACGCTGAGTGCAGAACCTGGATCAATCTGAATTCGGTCCACTTTTGTGGACCCGACATATCCAGTGAAATATAAAGGCCTATTATGCTTTATATTCCTCACCTGCATGTCTTCTGGAGAGAAGATGATTTGTGGGACTTGCCTCCTCACTTGATGACAGTGGGGACAAGAGTCCCGCTCTTCGATGGCCGGCTTGACAATCTGAGCTAGAAATGACTCAGAGTCTGCCAAGGCCTCTCTTAGAGCTTCACGTGTTGATTTTGATAATCTCAACAATTCGTAAAGCGTTACTCGCGCTGGGATGTTAGCCAACTGTGCAATTATGTCAAACTCGAAGGGGGTTTCTTTGGCTCCTTCATCTCTGGTAGGATTCTTCTGGAAACGAAGTCCTTTCTGCTTCGCAGGCTTTGCGAGTTCTGCATAGATATCTTTTGGATCCACTCTAGTGTAGTCCTTAAGATATGTCTTCCCAGATCGAGTACCGGAAGGGCCTGCCCCATCTTGATGGGTGACCATAGTTTCGGGTTCTTCTTCAGAATCTGTGAAGGCTCCCGAAGATATATATTCTCCCTTTATATCCGCAGAAATGGCATTAACAGCCCGTTTCTTCCCTTGACTTCTTGAAGTAGTCCATTGTTCATCTTCCAGCAAGTCGGGGTGAACCCACATAACTTCCCCCTTTTGGGTTGTTACGGGGACAAGTCCCTCTTGGGCTTTGTTGTGCGGATCAAGATTCTTCGTGACCATCTTACCCTTAGGGATTGGGGTCACTCCTGCGGGAAACTCGTGGGTTCCAACCACTATAGTTGCCATATTGGCAGTGACCTTCTTCTGCTCTTCCTTAAGCGTCAGAACCCCAGCTTCTATTAGTGCTTGGATCCTGTTCTTAAGGGGAAAACAATCCCGGGTGGGGTGTCCAACATTCCGGTGATAGAGACAGTAGTTGGGATCTTTTGTCTTACCAACGTCTTCTGGCTTCTTATTCTCCGGAAGTTTTAGCATTCCCTTCTTTTGGAGCAGGTGAAAGAGGACTGGTGTCTGTTCAGCTTTGAAAGTGTAATTCCTTTCTTGCTGCGGTCTAATTTGCCTTGACCCTCGCTGACCTTGAGATTTCGGCTCTGGCGGAGGACTGGTTTTCTGAGGAGCAGTTTCTGATGACATTACTGCCTTCCCTTTATTCTTGTTGCTGTTGTTTTGGGTATATGATTTACTACCCCCAGCACTTCTTGGCCCGCGGGACTCTTCAACTCGGCGAATCAAGTCTTCAGCTTGCTCTCCTTGTTTGAGCAGGTCCCTCCACGTCTTAGACTCTACGGCCCCCATTTTGAGGAGCACATTGGTCTTAAGGTTGTGTCGATAGGTTTCGACTAGAGTTTCCTGGATCATTCCGTGTTTACAATGTACGGACTTCTCCCGGAACCTTTCTATGAAATCTTTAACCGCTTCTTGTTCCCCCTGCCTAGTTGCAAGGAGGGAATGAACCATAATCTCGGTGTCATCCTCGAAGAAACGTGAGAGAAATAATTTCTCAACATCTAACCAAGTATTAATAGTACCTGGGGGCAGCTGCATGAACCAAGTAAAGGCAGGCCCTCGCAAAGTACTTGCAAATACTTTGGTCATGATGGGATCATTACCCATTAAGTGTCCTGCTTGGGACAAGAAATAATAGATGTGCTGACTGGGCGATCCCTTCCCGTCATAGGGCTCCAACTTGAGCGGCTTATACTTTGGAGGATAGGGTACCACATCCCATTCTGCTGGATATGGTCTAGAGACTCCTGACTCCTTCAACTCTTTTTTACGCATCAAGGCTTCGAGTTGATTCTGTAACTTTTCAAGCTTTTCTTCATGCGGATCATGGAAAGAAAATCTATCTCCTTCCTCATGCATCGAGTGGGCTTTCTCCTCCTGTTCTTCTTCATTTGGAGTCTTCTTGCCCTGTTTAGCATTATCTTCAACAACTTTTAAAAGTAGCATCTTAAGGTCTTCAATCGTTTTCTGTTGCTCTCGAATCATTCTTTCTTGAGCCTCAAATCTCTGATTGATATCACCAGATTTATCTGCCATGTGCGATGCTGACTTCTGCAGTCGAGACGATGTAGAGGATGGAGGCGAGGCTATAGCGGAATTATCGCTGTCCTCGTCGTAAGAACCCCCTGCGAGCTTTTTATAATTTCGGGGCGGAACGGCTCCTGATCTTAGTCGGGTAATACGATGAAGTTCATCATCGCTCGATTCTGAATCATCATCCGTCTCTGCAATTTTCTTCCATTTTCCTACCATGTTGGAAGTTACAGCTCTCCCTTGTTTCAGGGGAGTGGTTCTTGTCTTCTTAGCAGGATTCTGGTTTGACTCATTTAATCGGTCGAACACAGATATCCTGTTCTTGCTGCAGCCACAGTTATTCATCACGGCTGATACTGCTGTCATAAGTTGCTGGCAATGGCAACTATGTTCAACTTGAAGTTGGTCTATGCCTCTCTTTTTAGAGAGATGCTCCCTGAGATCAGTGTTTCTAGCCATGGAATCAAGAGGTCCATTCAACTCTTGAGAGTGTTTAGGAATCCACTGAACCTTCTTTGATTGATCAACCCTGACTCTGGGGTCGAACCGATCCTCGCGTGGCTTAGGAATAGCCTCGCGTTTCATATTGCAGGCCTGAAGAATAGCTCCGCGCTTATCCATACTAGCCTCGCGTTTCTCGCTGGCTTGGTGTGTCCTTGGAAGTTTAGCTTCTGGAATAATAGCCCCGCGTGAGGGGAAGTTCTTGCACGCTGGCTTATCTTTGCGATTAACGCAGATCATAGCTTCGCACTTAGTGCGGTTTTTACGACTGACAACTATCTTCCAATCATCCTCACGTTCCTTGTGGGTGTCAGAAGTCTTGCGTTTATTGCAAGTATCACTGGCTTCGCGTCTCTCGCTAGGCACAGTAATAGCCTCGCGTGGAGAATCACACGCTGGCTTTGAATAATTTTTATACTCGCGTAACTCGCGAGTGTTGGGTATTCTGCGACTAGTGCAACCCTTACTGGCTTCGCGTCTCTCGCTAGGCACAGTAATAGCCTCGCGTGGAGAATCACACGCTGGCTTTGAATAATTTTTATACTCGCGTAACTCGCGAGTGTTGGGTATTCTGCGACTAGTGCAACCCTTACTGGCTTCGCGTCTCTCGCTAGGCACAGTAATAGCCTCACGTGGAGAATCACACGCTGGCTTTGAATAATTTTTATACTCGCATAACTCGCGAGTGTCAGGAATTTTGTGTAACTCGCCAGTATTACCAGCCTCGCGTGGAAAATCGCACGCTGGCTTTTCCTTGCTTTTAAGGCAAGTTGTATCTTCGCGTTTAACGCGGTAGAGATTGGTCTCGCGGGTAGTGCGAGCCAATTTGCGAGGGACCATAGCCTCACGTCCTCTAGAGTTAGCTCCGCGTCCAAGGCGGGCTTTGAGGGCTCTACGCCTCGCTCTCCGGTTCCTGTTCCGGAGTTGGGTCCTGGTCAGTCCAATTCCCACGTCTTCTTCGGCAATCGGAAGCTCTTCCTCGACTAGGATTTCTTGTGTGGACTCCGGCGCTATAACCGTAGTCTCCAAGGATCCCCGTCTCTCGGTGGATACCTTTCTACCCGTCACTCGGGTATTGGAGTACATACGGCGATAGTGCCGTGTCTCATCCAAGTCACCTGATCCGGAGGAGAGGAACTCCTCGTACTTCTGCTGGTCGATTTCAACGACCAGCGTGTCTACTTCGGATCCGATCAAGTCAACGTCCGATTGCGCCACAATCTCTTCATCAGTGAAAGAGATGGCTCCCACTATGGTCGCCAGTTTGTTCGTCGCAAAAGTTCCTTCGCTTCCTCCCATTGAATTAACTTAAATTACAATGAAAGTGGACAAGAGATAAAAAGAACAAACGAGAGGATTTTATATTTCAATCTCTCTCTTTTACAATAGTTTGTGGGATCTGTGGCGATGGATCTGCCAAGCAGCTCCTTTGGACGATCGGTACGTTGAAATCTTCTCTTTTAAAGATATCGGCCGAATATAGACGATCTTCTCTGGTTTTGATTTGTTCAAGGCTCTCTCGCGTAACTCGAACTTCTCAAGAACTCCAGAAAGAAGATGGTAACTTTCTCTGATCTTCACGAACTCAAGGCTCTGTGCGTAACTTGAATTCTCCAAGATTTCATAAGATAATCAGCAAAGGCTTCAAGGCTCTCTCGCGTACTTGAATTGCCAAAGGATCGATAGGAGACTTCCGATGCCAAAAAGAAGAGAAGACCCCTAGGGTTTCACCAGGAAGGTATTTATAGCCCCAGGTTAATGCAAGAGTTTCTATCTAAATAGAACTCGCATTCATCAAGGATTCCAATCAAATATTTTAGTTTTGATGGAATTCTGATTAGACTTGATTCGGGTATTTGGATAAGTCTAGAATCATAATCTCAATCAATTTGAGATTCTGGTTATCTGCTTACGCGGAGCTTTAATCGCATCAAAACGCGACGCTAAATAACCAAAACGCGGAGCTAACGCGGAGCTATTGATCATCTCCGCGTTTTACTCAAACGCGAGGCTAATACAAGCCAGACTGCGAAATCAACGCGGAGCTATTAAACATCTCCGCGTTTTATTCAAACGCAGGGTTAATATAACCAAACGCGGGGCTATTGAATTAGCTCCGCGTTCTGTTGTGGAAAATCCTTTTAACTTAGAAATTTTCACTGCCAACAATTGTGGAGCCTATAACTCCCCCGTCATCCAGAGGACATCGGTTTATTCTTGCAATAACCGATTATTTTTCAAAGTGGGCCGAAGCAGTGCCCATGAAAGAGGTGAAAACAACGGATGTGATCAAGTTCGTCAAGCATCATGTCATTTACCGCTTCGGCGTCCCCCAACGGATTATTTATGATAATGGTCCGCAATTCATCAGTCAGAGATTCTCCAGATTCTGCAATAAATTCAGAATCAAAGATATCGCTTCTACACCATATAACCCTGCGGCTAATGGGTTAGCAGAAGCTTTCAACAAGACGATCATCAAACTCCTTCGGAAGTTCGTCTCTTCCAATAAACGAGATTGGGATGAAAAGTTAGGAGAGTGTTTGTGGGTTTATCGCACCACTGTTCGCACCCCTACGAAAACTATTCCATTCTCTTTGGTCTATGGAAGCGAGGCCGTCTTACCTCTCGAAGTCCAGATTCCTTCATTAAGAGTGGCCTTAGCCACAAGGATGACGACAGAAGAGCGCCATCAACAAAGATTGAGAGAACTAGAGGCGTTGAATGATAAGCGTCTCAGGGCTCAACAACAAATTGAGTTGTATCAAGCCCGAATTTCTCAAACGTTCAATAAAAACGTTAAGCCAAGGACCTTTAAACAAGGAGACTTGGTTTTGACTGTTAAAAGGCCAATGGTGCTAACCCACAAGACTAAGGGTAAATTTGAACCCAAGTGGGAAGGACCGTTTGTTGTGGAGACAGTATACTCCAGCGGAGCCTATCGCTTAATGAATCAAGATGGCGACAGGATGATGATGCCGATCAATGGTAAATTTCTGAAGAAATACTATTCTTAGTACCCCTGGAGATACGCGTCTTCTTTTTCCTAGGCATGCGCAGTTTGGCGCCTCTGACCTAAACCTGGTGCGTTTGGTTCTCAAGTTTGAACCACCATCAGTCTTTTCTTAGGCATGCGCATTGAGCGCCTCTGACCTAAACCTGGTGTGTTTGGTTCTCAACTTTGAACCACCATCAGTCTTTTTCTTAGGCATGCACAGTTTGGCGCCTCTGACCTAAACCTGGTGTGTTTGGAGTGCCCAGTTCAAGTTACGCGAGAGAGCCTTGAACCGCCCCCAGTTTGGTTCTCAAGTTTGAACCACCATCAGTCTTTTCTTGGGCATGCGCAGTTTGGCGCCTCTGACCCAAACCTGGTGTACTTAATTCTCAAGTTTGAACAGCCCCCAGTCTTTCTTTTAGGCATGTGTAATTAAGCGCCTCTGACCTAAAAGATATGAATTGCCCAACGCCGACTAGGCAATGGGAAGAGAGAGAACAAATTTCTCGCCAACCCATCATACTGGGGTAAAAGTATGAATTGCCCAACGCCAATTAGGCAATGGGAAGAGAACAAATTTCTCGCCAACCCATCATACTGGGGGTAAAAGTATGAATTGCCCAAACGCCGACTAGGCAATGGGAAGAGATTAAATTTCTCGCCAACCTATCATACTGGGGTAAAAGTATGAATTGCCCAACGCCAACTAGGCAATAGGAAGAGAACAAATTTCTCGCCAACCCATCATACTGGGGGTAAAAGTATGAATTGCCCAAACGCCGACTAGGCAATGGGAAGAGATTAAATTTCTCGCCAACCCATCATACTGGGGTAAAAGTATGAATTACCCAATACCATCAAGGCAATGGGAAGAGAACCAGTTTCTCGCCAACCCTATCATACTGGGGGTAAGAGTATGAGATTAACTACCCAATGCTGATTAAAGGTAAAGGGGAGAGGAAATTAATTCCTCGACAACTCACCATGTTGAGGGGAATAACATGGCTAGCCCAACTCAAACGGTAGCTGGTAAAGGCTAATCAAACCCGTTGATAGCTGGAGATTTGCTAAAAATCCCATAAAACCTGTCATGGTAAATTCTTACCTCTGACAGTACGACTTGGAACGCTTCGCAGAGAAAACTACTTCTTGATGGCAAGTTATTTGTTGTGCAAGAAGATTTCCTAGCCAACTAATAAAAGAATCAAAAAGTAGTTATCCTTATTCATCATTTAAAAAGAATGGAGTTACAAAAGAAGTCTGAGAACCAATCAAGCTCTTTCTTTTAGTACAAGTTCTCATTACAAAAAAAAAAGGAATGTAGAATAAAAGAAAACTATGGATCTCCGAGATGCTTTAGCTTACTCATCGCTTCGTCAACCACTCGACGACGAGTTGCCTCTATAGAGTGTTGAGCCTGCCGGAGCAGATCATCATCATTCATTCCAACTTGCTAATGAGATGCTGGCGAGACTCTTCCATAGTACGGCTTCTTATTGTCTCCTCCTGATCAACTTGCTCCCGTTGAAGGATCAGCGCTTCCCGCTTCTTAACAGCTTCCCCTAATTGAAGCTCGCTCTCTACTAAGATTGCCCGAGCATTAGCAATAGCCTCCTGGGCGCTGAGAATGGCAGCCTGGCTCCCCTCAATTTCAGAGTTCACCAAATCCAAACCTCTAAGAATGGACTCCCGACTAGCCTGGAACCCTGCTAACACTCGAGACCACTCTTCTTCTTGGCGCCTCAATTCTTCTTGACGAGCAACCAACTCCGCCCGAAGGCGAGCCCATTCGATCCCAGTAATCGACTCAACATCCGCTTGGCGAACTGTGTTGAGTATGTTCATTTGCTCTTCCAAAATTCCAAAACGGGCCCGGTAAGGAGCTGCTCGATCTCGTCCCCCAGTTTCTTTGATGTTTTCCAGATAGCGGAATAACAGTGGACGTGCAAAGTTGAAGAAATCGTGGCCAGTAAGGACCATCTCGGTACATCTCCTTAGCAAACGCATAAAGTCAGCGACACTGAGGTTGAAAAGTTCTTCAAGAGGGTTTGCAGTGCCAACAGACAAAGCAAGTAATGTTAAGGAAGATGTCACAGGCAGGGGAGCAGTGGCTACCGGTGTCGAAGAAGAAGCCCGTCCTTGTACCAGGTTCATGACATGCGGGGCCAGTAAAACCAATGCAGATCTGGTGGAATCAAGAACCTGAGAAGGAGGACTGCTAATACAAGTCACCCGGGGAGCGCCACCAACAGGAGAAGATGAGGGGGTATCTCCACCAGAAGTTCCTCCGATGGCAGAAAAAGCTTCAAATGAAAACTTTAAGTTCTCCTCATCCCCGACTGGAAGATTAGAAGCAGGAGGAATTGCAGGTGTCTCAACAGCCATTATAGTAGAAGGCGTTAGAATCGCTGACTGAGAAACAGAAGGTACGCCAACGACCGTGGGAAATGTCTCAGTGGAACAGACTGGCGTTGGGGATGGCATGCTAGGAGAAGGTGTAGCCTCCTTAGCAGCAGCTGCGATAATGATCTCAGTTCTCTCATCACTTCCCAGTTCGTCAATTGAGGGAATTGAAGAGGGAACAGAGGCAGGAGCCGGTGTGGAATAATCAGCCGCAAACTCGCCAGCAGAGCTACCCACACCACCAACGGAGCCGGAATGGTCCATCCTGTCGTCAGACTCTACTTGGGTAGTCGAATGCATTGGCGAGAGAAGTTGATCACCTGCATTTCAGAAGACCAGAAAAGCAGTGTTACGTTAAAATAATAACGGGCAAAAGATAAAATGCCAAGGGCCATACCAGGCGATACAAGTCCAGTTGTTAGACTTGAAGGGGGAACCATTGTCGTTTCCAGCAACGTACCCGTCTCGCTACCCGTTAGTTGCGCCACAGGTTCTGCCACAGGCTCTACGACCAAAGGGGCCGAAACCTCTACAACACTTGGAGCTTGAGCAGGTTCATCCTCCCTTGCCGATGCTGGGGGTAGAGCCAAAGCCAACAAGTCTGAAGCAAGTTTGATAGCCACTTCTTGGGGAGCTATCAAAGTTTCCTGAGCCAATTTTTGCTTCTTACCCAGTCTTCTCTTTAAAGTGCTGCGGCGTTTGAGAGTTGGACTCGAGGAACGACTGACAACAGGCTGGGGAGCTACACCAGCACCAGTATTGTCATCATCATCACTGGCATCGTCGTCGGACTCGCTGGCGTCCGAAGGCTCAGCAGCGGCGCCAAGGAATTCTTCCATTCCTTTTATTCTTACTCTAGAAGCACCTTGGCGGCTAATGTATAGGGCTTCAATCTCTTTGCAACAACTGCGGTTGAAAGAGAAGCCGGGCACGTCAGCATTCGCAATACTGAACCAGTTGCAGAAGCTGAGGGTCATGGCCAATTCTGGCGTCTTCTGGGGCAAGGAGAATTCAGCCTCGGTTCCGCCTGCTGCAAAATGGAACCAGCCACGAGCGCCTTCGTATAAATTCCCCTCGTGAGCGAGATCTTTATTTGGATTGCCCACATAAAGTTGGGAGTATCCAAATTGGCGAGCAAAGCGATTCGGAGTGTATGGTTCGATCCGACACCTGAGATCTTGACGATACACCAAATGTCCGGGACGGATGTTAAGAAGCCACCAAAACGCTCCTGCTGATAAAGTAGTGAACTTATCTGCTCCCACGGCGTCCTTCAGCCTCATTCCATATTCTCCGCCAGGGAAGTCGGGGAAACACCGGAAGATCTCATAGTTCTGAAAGCCACGAAGAGTCTTCCGATTTTGAGACATATAATTCTGCTTCCATGAAGAGCGTTCATACAGCTCTACAAAGAAGCACTTTTCGCCCGAACGACGCTCTGGTACACTCATTAAAGAAGGACAGTGCAAGACAAGCCACGCCATCAAATAGGTGTAGGGCATCTCCACCCTAGGGTTTGGAGTTTTCGGTTGGGCAGTCTCTTTCAGCTTGCCCTTTCCTTTCCCCTTGACCTTAATAGTGGGGAGGAAATCACGACAGAATACCCTCAGTCCATACTGCAAATTGCATACCATGGCGGGAAGAAGTCCAAGGGGTCGGCCATATGCTAAAAGAACCGCTGGATATACCACGGTCACCGCAATTGCTTCTTTGGGCAACGACGGTACGACACATCTCTTCAGCCACAGCATCAGAAACCCGGCAATGAGACCTCTGTTGGAAACCGAAAACTAGGCTTGATAGTGGTAACTCTTGAATGAAGTGCCAGGACCGTATCCATTCTCATTGGATTCAGTGGTATAATATAATAGGTGGCAGCCCTTAGCAATGCGGTGATCAATCTCTGAGCCATAGACGGGTGGATGGCCATGGATAGTCGTTGAACTATCCTTAGAATTCAAGTTGGCAAAAAGATACTCGGCCCATTTCTTATGACCAATACCGTGGTTACGCGCACCCGTCAAGTCAGCGCAAATACGATAATGGCACATCATCTCCCAGTATGTGGCGTAGATGCGCTCATCATTAGCCATCAACATGTTTAACTCCCCGATGGTGGGGATATACTCTTCATAGGGAATTTCACCCATGGAAAGCCCGGAGACCTCGAACATCTCGTGAAGAGCGAATCCTAGCTCACCCACTGGTGTGAAGAGAGTACAAGTCTCAGGGTTATACATCTCCAAGAGGCAGTAAAAATGATAAGCACTCTGGGGAAACCCGAATTGGACATTCCTGATAGCTTTATACAAGCCAATATCCTTTAAAATGGGCTCATGGGAGAACGAGGCGGGCCCACCACATATTGTTAGAAGAATAAACTCAGCCAGGCATCCTGAAGTCGCTAGCCGGGTACTGACCATCCTTCGCCAGGAACTCACTTAAGAAAGTTCGGGCACGAGACGGGACTTCTCCCACTGGAAGCTCCTTGCCAAATTGGCCTGGAAGCAAACCAGTAATGCATCTGGGGGAACCATCTTGATAAACCCTTTTTGCACCAAATTTGCCTGTTGGGACGCCATCTTGCTCTTGAGTCAATCCCCACTTTAGTTCCCGAGGCATCGCCAGCCTCTGAAGATAGACCAGGGGATAGCTACGGTCCATTCTAGGCAGAAACATCAGCATTTCGTTTGAGTTATATAACCAAATGCACTCCTCTTCAGAAAGGATCTCATCTAATTGATCCATCTGGTCTCCAAAGAGGAAAGCGGGTTTCTCCATCGCCTTTCTATTTAAAGTTTCGAAGGCTGCATCAGTTATGATTTCTCGCGCAGTAGTGGGGTGATACTTGATCAACTTCTCCTTGCGCTCCTGCGGGTCTGGTTTATATGAAGCCAAGATAGTAGTGAAGCGAAATTGTCCTGAGGGATCAGAACCCCCAGCAAACCCGAAGTAATTCTTGTGAGGAAGAGCTTCTATCGAATACCCTACTGCAAAAAGAAGCACCAGAATTAGAGAAGTTTCTATAAGACAGAAAAATTCTCTAAGTATGGACGCGCGAAGCTAAAAATTAGAACGCGCAAAGCTAAGAATAGCGTCGCGCGAAGCTAAAAATTAGACCGCGCAGAAGTCAAAATAGCCTTGCGTTTCAGCTCGACTGCTACATCAAATAGCCTCGCGTTTCAGCGCGAATGCTACTCAAAATAGCCTCGCGTTTCCACGCGACGGCTACTCAAAATAGCCTCGCGTTTCAGCGCGATTGCCACTCAAAATAGCCTCGCGTTTCAGCGCGACTGCTACTTAAAATAGCCTCGCGTTTCCACGCGACTGCTACTTAAAATAGCCCCGCGCTTCAAAACGCGAGGATGATGCGATAACTTTGCGTAAGAAGAAAGTCAGAGACTTTTCTTCTTCTCCAAGCCTTACAGCAGGAGTACGGCGATCTCGCCGATAAAAGAGTTGATTGGTCAGTGAAGATCAAACCAGATCACTCTAGAGATGTTCTAAAAAGTCTCGATGGAGAGATTCTTACCTCCGATAGGAGAAATGTGGGTTGGCGCATCGCTGCCATGGCCACCGCCACCACTGCTTGCGCCAGTTGCCGATGATGGAGCCGCGCGAGAAGTAGCATGAGTTTTGGGTGCCATTGCTGAGGAAAATCGACGGGAGATTGGGAGAAAAACTCGGTCGGAAGAAGCTCGGGTCGCCTGAGCTCTGATTGCCTGAATCTCTAGGGTTTCTGGAAAATTCTCAAGTAAAGTGAGAAGAAAAGGAATAAAGATTTTATTTAAAAGAGGGAAACCGCCTCTTGGAGTTCGGCGCGGATTTCGGAGAAAATGACTGACCGGTTACTCCTTAAAACGCGGAACAGATAATCCCACGTGGTGATATTGAAAAAGCGAAGTCACTTAGTTTCGCGCAATTCCGTGAAACCACTCAAAGCGCGAAGTTATTTAACTCCGCGAAACGCGAAGATAACTTGGTATTTTAACCTCGCGTTCTCATGAAGAACTTGGATTTTTGGCCAAGTTAAGAGGATCAGTATCCGATCAAATCGGTATTAATGATCTAAGTTACACAAAAGAGCCTTAGATTATTTTACCAAAATTATTGACCATCTGTTTGTTGTGCAAGCAAAATCATTGAAGCCAACAGATAGAGAGGAAAATAATTTGCCTTATTGATAAAAAGAGAAATTACAAAGAAGGAGTTATAGCTCTCCCGAAAGCTTCTACATGATCATCAACTCATCAATACATCGACTCATCAATAACTTAACGGTGAGATTTCTCTCTACGGGGTGTTGAAGCTCAGTTCCCTGGTTCACATGCAAAAGATCTCCTTAGCAAATGTCAACTTGGATCCGTCATCTGAAATGAAGCACGAGAGGAAAGAAAGTGCTACAATGAAGTACAAGCTGCACTGCAAGTGCTGCAATTCTGCACTGCAAGTGCTGCAATTCTGAACTGCAAGCGCTGCAGGCCCTCACTTGAGCTTGAAGCTCCTTCAATAGTCCATCTCCAGGAGCCAGAGCTTGAAACCTACAACTATGTTGTAAAGCATATGCAGAAGATTACTTTTGCTGATGAAGATCGATGGACCCGCATACATTCCTCTTCAGAAAGGATTGGACTTACTGCAAAAGGAACAGAGTTTCCAAAAAAGTGAAAAAAACGCGGAGCTAAGCTAACTCCGCGCACAATTGAAGAAATAGCCTCGCGCTTTAAACGCAGAGGATGATGCGATAACTTCGCGTAAAGAGGGACAAGATTTCTTTCTGCTCCTTCCTTCTTTTTCAAATTCATAGCGACTGCTAATCAAAGATAGCCTCGCAATTCATCGCGACTGCTAATCAAAGATAGCCTCGCAATTTATCGCGACTGCTAATCAAAGATAGCCTCGCAATTCATAGCGATTGCTAATCAAAGATAGCCTCGCAATTCATCGCGACTGCTAAATCAGAAATAGCCTCGCGTTTCAAACGCAGGGGATGACGCGATAACTTCGCGAAGAACGGCGATCTCGCCGGTAAAATAAACAGTTGGCTGGATTAAACCAAGCCGAAACATCTCAAGATGGTTCTTAGAAGCCCAAGAGTTAAGGTTTTTACCTTCGGAATACGCTGCATAGACTGGTTCACCGTCGCGTCTACTTCCACGGCTGCTGCCATTAACGCCGGCCAACGTGCATAAAGCCAAACTCTTCTGAAGTAACATCCTAGTGATGAAAATCTGTGGAGAGTTAAAGGGAGATCAATTGAAGATCGCTCGTTGACATCGCTCACTCAGTTGCAGGAGTTGAGAACTCTTCAAAAATCTCCGAATGAAGAAGAAGATGAGCCGGGAGCTCTATTTAAACAGAATTTCCGTCGCTTGGTATTCGGCGTAGAAATTCAGGGTAATTAATGACATAATTACTCATTTCACTGAAGACGAAGTGAAGCTGATTAGCTCCGCGTAAGTGAGCATAACGCGAGATAGACTTGGTATTCTAACTCCGCGTTTCAGTTTAGAAATCCAAAGTATTTCAAAATCTGCTGAAGTCTAAGCCATTTTGAAAACTTTGGAGGGGGTTCTGTTGGCAGTGAAAATTTCTAAGTTAAAAGGATTTTCCACAGCAGAACGCGTAGCCCCGCGTTTGGTAATATTAACCCTGCGTTTGAATAAAACGCGGAGATATTTAATAGCTCCGCGTTGATTCCGCAGTCTGGCTTGTATTAGCCTCGCGTTTGAGTAAAACGCGGAGATGATCAATAGCTCCGCATTAGCTCTGCGTTTTGGTTATTTAGCACCGCGTTTTGATGCGATTAAAGCTCCGCGTAAGCAGATAACCAGAATCTCAAATTGATTGAGATCATGATTTTGGACTTATCCAAATACCTGAATCAAGTCTAATTAGAATTGCATCAAAACTAAGATATTTGATTGGAATCATTGATAATGACGAGTTCTATTTAGATAGAAACTCTTGAATTAACCTGGAGCTATAAATACCTTCCTGGTAAAACCCTAGAGAGATCTTTTTCGGCAATTGAGATATTTTTTTGAAATCTTGGAGAATTCGAGTTACGCACAGAGCCTTGAGTTCGTGAAGATCAGAGAAAATCACCATCTTCTTTCTGGAGTTCTTGAGAAGTTCGAGTTACGCGAGAGAGCCTTGAACAAATCAAAACCAGAGAAGATCGTCTACAATCGGCCGATATCTTTAAAAGAGAAGATTTCAACGTACCGATCGTCCAAAGGAACTGCTATAGATCCCATCGCCACAGATCCCACAATATTGTAAAAGAGAGAGATTGAACTATAAAATCCTCTCGTTTGTTCTTTTTTTTATCTTGTTCACTTCTATTGTAATTTAAGCTAATTCAATGGGAGGAAGCGAAGAAACTTTTGCGACGAACACACCCTCTCGAAGATTGTTGGGTGTTTTATAATTGGATGCAAAGAGAGTACGAGGCAGGATGCACTTCTCAATATAAGGCTCAGTGCACCTCTCCTGAGATATCTCGATGAAGAAAGCCAATCCAGATCTCCTTTCTAAGCATAGGAAGTAAAGTCGACGGAGCCATTTTCGACTTTTGCAGGCTGCTTTTCAGTCCTCTCATTGGTAGTGGGAGTGCAGAGGCGACGTTTTTGGGTGAACGACTGGGATGTTCCGATAGTTTCTGACTTTCAACGACATTCATCAACGTATGACATGATTGATCGATAGAAATACTCTAACACTCCATCTACCTTTGTCATATATTCTATATATCACACTAGATGGATATCATATTCATAAAATACGATTCACTTTCAAGATGCCGGTGAAATGGTAGACACGCGAGACTCAAAATCTCGTGCTAAAGAGCGTGGGGACTATCCTTGTTTGTTTGTTTATTTATTTATTTTGGGAGAGGAGGATGGTTGGTGGAGGTTGGGGAGTGGGATGGACTGGGATGATAATGGGCGTATCAACTGTTAATTTTTGGTATGTTTTATTCAAAATTTTGAATTAAAATATTTTTTTTTAATTCAAAATTTTAAAATTTAATAGAATGGATCAAAATTGACATGCAAACTTATCCATCCCTATCCCCTGGTGTTGGTGGTGGGGGCTGTGTGAGAGAGAGACGGGAAAGGGAAGTACTTGAATTTTGGACTGGAGGAGGCAGGAGACGTGCAACAGGCTTTGTTAAAATGTCCGGCCCGGTCCAAAGCATTGTAGACCCGTCCAAAACCTACTGCATAGCCGTAGCAGTCGGAGTTGGGCATCTCAACTCTCCAAGGCCCGTTTTGATTCGTTGGTGCAGGATACAGATGTGCCTGTCCAAACTCGAACGATACTACGGATGATCGTTCGAGTACACAAACACGTTCCCTTTGCTGCCGAAGTTGTGTTCAGATAGGTCAACTCTGGCTTTAGTGTCCCTTTGCTCTTATTAAAAAATCATCTTGTCTATATCGAGCCCTCCGAGAAACTCGTCTCCAACTATTTTAAGTTTTTTTGATTGGAAAATGTTCAAATACCGATTCATACTCAATTACATCAAAGTTAGGGTATCATTGTCTCTCACTGTCCTCTCGAAGAAATGTATTGTCTTTCACCGTGTGGATACATACTAGACATGGTTGATTTTCTAATTTAGGCTAAGCAAAGTCTTGGGATTGATCACTAATATCAAACGCATCCAATGTGCTCTAGTATTTTTTTTTTCTTTTTTGGCTAAGGTAAAGAAAATTATACATATCCTTCGTCACAAATTCAAGTCGATCTTTAAAGGAAATTCTCGTGTCAAATTACCGTCTCATCCAATTGTGATTACTCACTAACAATAAAATTAGCACACAGATTATCTTATCTCTACATATGAAGAATACAATTCATGGAAATAACTATCAAACATACGAACATCTTGAAGAAGACAGTGATGAACGATAATGGCTGTGCATATAAACAGAATCAAGATGCCCTGCACATCACCTTCTAACACAGATCGTTGTTTAGGAATATTATCCACCACTCAAATATATATGCCTAGACCTCCTGCAAAAAAAAATAAAAAAAGACATTTTTATTATGTGATTTAGTCTCCACAACTATTGACTGTGGGAGGCAAGACTCATTTAATTTGGACCTTTGGGTTCAACTAATAAACCAGTTAGAACGGAATGTGAGTGCGTTAAGCATTATAACTATTATCTGGTGCTATCTTAGGTTCTTTGAGCCTACAAAGGCTGAATCCATCTTGAATTCTACTAGATTGAATACTAAACTAGTAATTGGGGCTAGAAAGAAGCTTTAATGTTCTAAGACGCCGTTAGAGTATAAAATCCAAGGCTCTTGGTTATATGGCAAACATTAACGCTCTCTCCATTGTATAATAACAACTTCGTTTGTAAACAAAGGATAGTTTGTTATTATAGTTAAAATTGCTCTTGCACCTTTAAAAAAACAATGAAACGGTGTCTTATAAAGTTTTTTTTTTCCTCCCTAAATTATGAATATTCTATCATGATTTTCAATAAGCATAAAATCAAAAAACCTAATTGTCCTTGTGTAACAAGAAGTAAAGGCTCTCATGAAAAATCATAAGAACACCAACTAAGAACAATACTCCATTTCTACTACTCTTATGGAGGCTAATTCACAATTGAAGAAAAAGATATATGCTCTGTCTAAACAACACTTAATTCACTTTCATGTTCCTCAACTTCTTTCTACAGAAGAACCAGTTCTTCTGTTCAACAGTCCAGTCCTGCATTACATCAATCATCAACCAGAGAGAACCTTTATCAGATTCGCCAGAGCAGAGGGATTGCGGCTTCCTTCCCTCTGCAGACCGATCATTGTATCCTGAGAGATCGACGCCCAAGAAATCTAGAAGCAAACAGTGGATGGCGAATCAATTTTAAGGAGATAGTGTCCAACACTAGCCTCGATCTTCATCCTGTCTTCTGTCTGCATCAGTCTCCTATTTTCTACAGTTCTGTTTTCTACACTTCTGTCAACAAGTAAGTTTCCTTTCGTTTTCTGTACTACGGTAGCAAACCAGTAGACACATTTGTATCAGAATTATATTTTCAGAAGCAATATATAGTAATCTGTATGTCTAATCAATCTGTAATATGAATTAATCTGTTCTTCTTTACTTCTGTTCAAACTATTAATCTGAAACGTCTATACTCTTGCGTTAATCTAAAACGTATCTGTAAGCAATAACAACCCAACAATCTTAAAATCGAGTTTGCTTGTTTTAGATTAACTTTTTAAGAATACAGTTTAAATATTTTTAGTTTAGAACCTACATTCTTAAAACCGACCTTTTGTTTTAGGATAATATTAGAATTGATAATTCTATATACTTCTGAAAAAATTCTGATTAGAGGAATAAACTAATTAGAATACTGTCATTGCTTCTGGAAAAATTCTGATCTGCCTCTAAAAAACATTCAGGTTAAAAAATAACACTGTTATACTTCTAATTTTTCCTGGAAAAAGATAATCATATAAATCACTAGATACTTAACTCTAATTGCTCTCTGGAAAACAATACTTAATTCTATTAGTCAAGAATTACATTCTGTTTAGAAATAATAGTGTTAAATCACTATATTTGAATTTAATTTGCTTCTGCACACATAAATATATAAGTTTGTATTTCTTTAATTTAATTAGGAAGATTTAATTTAATTCTGTAACTTACATAAGTGTGTATTGTTTTTAAAGTTTGAATTTAATTTCTAGTTTCATTAGAAAATAGAAATAGTTACATATACATAAATTTTTTGTAGATAGCCACTGTATCTGATATCACAAATTCTGTCATGCTTTCTCCAACTGTGCTCTCAAACCAGTATGAGAAACCAGAGAAATTTAGTGGTACTGATTTTAAGATATGGCAACAGAAGATGCTATTTCATCTCACTACACTGCATCTGACTAAATACTTAAAGGAGACTGTGCTAACTCTTGTAGACAATGATCCACATTCTACAAAAGCGGTTGATGCATGGAAACATGTTGATTTCTTTTGTAAAAACTATATCCTCAATGGATTGGACAATAAACTTTATATTGTTTATAGTTCAATTGCTACTGCTAAGGAACTTTGGGAATTCTTAGATAAGAAATATATACAGAAGATGCCGGCTCTAAGAAATATATAGTCGGTAAGTTTCTGGATTATAAAATGGTTGATTCTAAAAATGTAATCAACCAAGTACAAGATTTTCAAGTGATCATTCATAAAATTCATGCTGAAGGTATGACTATTAGTGAATCTTTTCAAGTGGCTGCAATAATTGAAAAATTACCACCATCTTGGAAAGAATTTAGATATTACCTAAAGCATAAACGAAAAGAAATGACACTTGAAAATCTAATTGTACGATTGAGGATTGAAGAAGATAACCGCCTTTCTGAAAAGAAAATTGAAAATCCATACAATATTTCTAAAACTAACGTGATGGAAAATTCCAATAAGTCTAATGACAGGAAGAGAAAGCACAATTGTGAAGACTCTAAGAGTGGTAACTCGAAGAGATTTAATGGCAAGTGCTACAACTGTGACAAGCCTGGACATCGTGCAAAGGACTGTCGTGTGCGCTGTAGACACTAAAAATAATTAAATAAAAAAAAAATAATAAAATTATATGGAAACCACAATAGGAGAACCCGAAAGTGCAACCCGGGAGAGCTCCCGCGGGTTGCAACCCGCGGGAGGATCCCGCGGGTTGCATCCGCGGGATGTAACCACGGGAACTCCCGCGGGATGCAACCGCGGGAGCCTCCCGCGGGTTGCAACCCGCGGGAGCTCCCGCGGGTTGGCACCCGCGGGAGCGATCCCGCGGGTTGGCACCCGCGGGAGCGATCCCGCAGGTGCCAACCCGCGGGTTATTTTCCGTATTTTTGTTTTGTTTCCTTTGCTGATATTCCGTGATCCGATTTTTCAGGAGCGAATCAATCCGGATTTGAAGTTCTCTCAGTCTATAAAATACAGGATTGGACTTGAGAGAAGGCGACTTTTCTTGGGAGCCGGCAGAGCGATTCTTCACAGAGGGTTGAGAGAGATCAGAAGGAGCAGGTTTTCTTCACAGATCCCCTTCCAAGTTGGATAGTCAACGGAGGCAGCAACAAGACTCCACCGCCACCCGTACCCACTCAAAAAAGGGAATCCACCAATATTCCCGTTCTTGTGATTCTTCGGAATTTTTGTAATCTAAATTCCTATTGTAATTCATCAATTTTGCAATGCAATCAAAGGTTCAATTTTCGGGCGTACAAGAACTGGCGACCACAGTGGGAGCCTCTCTGTTCACTACAGAGAACGTCGTGGCGCAGTTCGACTTGATACCCATCGGATCTGTTGTCGAAACGCTGATCGTAGAGGTTGATCAGCAAAAATACGAAGAGTTTATCTCTTCCTCTGACTCGGAGCCCAGGCGTCATCGCCGGGCTATGATGAGCAAAGGTGAGGCATCATCGCCCACCGAAAAGAAGAAGGCGTCATCGCCTATTAGAACTTATGAGGCGTCATTGCCCGCTAAAACTGACTCTGTCAGAAAACTTGAGGCGTCATCGCCCACTCCTAAGTTGAATCAAACTCTCACCCGCTCTCAGAAAAGAAACTTGAGGTGCAAAATCCAACGGGCCCGCCTGAACAGCGCCTCTGGAAAATTACAGTCGGAAAATCCAGAATCCAAAAATGGAAATTCACAGGAAGAACTGCGGGTTGCACCGCACGGAGGCAACCACGGAGTTGCAACCGCGGGTGCAAACCCGCGGTTCCAACCGCGGGTTGCACCGCGCGGGGGCAACCCCGCGGTTGCTACCGCGGGTGCAAACCCGCGGTTCCAACCGCGGGTTGCACCGCGCGGGGGCAACCCCGCGGTTGCAACCGCGGGTGCAAACCCGCGGTTCCAACCGCGGGTTGCACCCCGCGGGTGCAACCCCGTGGTTGCAACCGCGGGTGCAAACCCGCGGTTCCAACCGCGGGTTGCACCCCGCGGGTTCCAACCGCGGGTTGCACCCCGCGGGTTGCAATCCGCGGGTTGCACTCCGCAAAAAAGATCAGGAGTTGGTTCTGGTGTCTATTCGGGCATGCGCGCAATGAGCACACAGCGCATACCTAACTTTATGGTCACTCTCTCAGGTGTACCATCTCATTCCTCTTCAAACAAACATAAGGATGTGCTCATGCACTCACCTGAGAAGATGTCTGCGGAACAGTCCAATGTGTGCGGGGCCCGCGCAACTGCGCAAGCCAGCACACACTCTAGACGACTCCATAGAAGAGAGTGTGTTGATACAGGGAAAGCTCTTAGCCCTGAAATATTACAAACCAACCAATATTATGAACAGAACTTGCGGCGCAAGAGGCGTCAGAATGTAAATGGAGACAAGCCCGAAGATTTGAGAGAGTATCTTACTCGAAAGAAGAGCACATCCCAACCCGATTCTCACTGCCATTGTGAACGGCTGATCTCAGCCGTCTTGTCAAACTGCAAATGCAAGACAGGACAATCCGTTTTTGAGCGGATTACAGAGCCAAAGAGAAGGCGGATAGTAAAAAAGATGTGCCCTGGGGATGATCTGCCTGCCGTTTCATCCTATATGGTTGGTAAAGGCAAGAAAATTGCCGAAAGTGACTCCTCAGACAAAGAGTTCACTTCAAAATTAAGGGGGGTGTCTGTTGAGCCAGAGGGTGTGTTCCGACACACTCGGGCTAGGAGAGGAGTCGCCATACCATTGAACTATAAAAAGTTAGCTGCAGGATCTGACGAAGAGGAAGACAGATATTCTGCTATTGTATCTTCACCCTATTCTGATTCAAATAGAGGGTTGGAGGCTACAGTAAATATGGCCGATCTTCCAGAAGAAGTCTCTAGAAGACTTGAAAGGCAAGAACAACGCCTCAAACAGCAGGAAGAGACTATGGAGGAGATGAAACAACTCTTGACTCAGTTGCTGGCCCAAACGAAGAAAGGCCAATCTTCGTCATCCGCTAAACAACATGAAGAGGAACATGTCCGCGTAGAGGAAGACAGTGGAGATGACTACGAAGAAGTACCTTCTCAGTTAGGAGAAAAAGAAAGAGTAAAAGTGTTCATTAATGCTCAGGTGGAAAAAGTGGAAAAGATGGAAAACCAGCTGCAGGCCCTTCTTCACCGAAAGAAGTTGCAGGAAGTGGGAATAGTGCGTCCCTATCCTATTGAATGGGAGACCACGCCCTACCCTGCAAATTACAAACCGTTAAACCTTCAATCGTTTGACGGGAAAGGCTCTCCACAGCAACACATCTTCTACTTCCTGTCACAGACAGGACATTTGATGGGGCATGATCCAACATTGACCAAGATATTTGCGAGTACCTTACAAGGACCCGCATTTACCTGGTTTATGCAACTACCCCAAGGAACGATTAAATCATGGGCCGACGTAGAACGTGAGTTCTTGGCCTGATTTTTCGAAGACGATACTGAGGTCTCGGTACCATCCCTGCTAGCAGCAAAGCAGGGAGAGAGCGAGACAGTAAAAGCTTTTGTCGAGCGGTTCCGAGAGCTTTCCGTGCGGTGCCCGCATGGCATGACACAGGAGACCCTCGTGGAGACTTGCAGGCATAACTTATTGACTGATGTCTTAGTCAAGATGGGTTCGGTTGAATCCAGATCTTGGAGAGACTTGCTCAAGCAAGGTGAGCAGGCCGAAGACATACTCCGGCGCCTTGAAGAGCAACAGCAATCTACAAGAAGAGGCACCTCGAGCAAGCCAACATCTCATTTCCCCCGTTCCAGAGGGAAAGACATAATGGCGGTGGAGAATACATCCAAACCGAAACAAAGGCCGGCTAAAAACAACACAGCGGGTTCACCCAGAATACAAAAACAGTATTCATTCAAGGATGAACATACTGTTACCATGTTTAATTTGCTCACTAAGCGCAACATGCTCAAGTTGCCAGAGAGTAAAAGACCTGAAGAGGTTGGAAAGACCAATGATCCGAATTACTGCTTATACCATCGGATCGTGGGTCACCCAACTAAAAACTGTTTCATCTTGAAAGATAAGACTCAGGCACTAATTGATGCCGGAGCAGTTCAGCTCAAAGCTGAACAAAAAAGGGTGACGGCTAACTCGGCCACATTTACAGTGGGTGAGCTGGAGGTACCAGATGGGCTCACACCTATTCCAAAGGGTGAGCTCAGGGTGGTTAATTTGGACCCCCATAATCAACAGAAGAAAGGGTTAGTCCCCTTCACGACAGAGAAGCAGGAGGTCTTTTGGGTGCATCCAGACATTCTTGAAGATGAACAATGGATAACCGTCAGGACCAGAAAGAAAACTGAAACAAGAGGAAAGAAGCGCATGTGCAATGCCGTCTCAGCAACCATTGAGAAGGATGCAGATGACATTCCGTTGTTGACAGATTCTGAATCGGAGGCGACAGCTCTGGCGGTGGAGAATGAGCCTGCACCACCTTCCGGAACTAGATCTGGAAAACACTACTTGAAGGATCTCTCAAACACAGAAGCTGGCCCCTCTAAGCCAACCAAGGAGACTAATGAAGGAACTACCAAGCAAATTCCCGACAAGGGAAAACAAAAGGAGCTCAGATACAACCGAGCACTACGAAAAGATGTCTCTGAAGAGCAAAGTTCCTCTTTTCAGTTTGATGTCATGGCACAGTTGGCAAATATACCTGCAAGAATAATTCTGTACGAGTTATTACGCCTGTCCAAGTCTACAAGAGATGCGCTAAGAGAAGCCCTAGCGGAATCTGAAGCTTTCTTAGCCCATCTCCCGGAGGAGGTTGAGGAGGCATGCCCGCACTGCAACTCAGTGTCAAGGCACGCCCCTTATATCACTTTTACACCAGAGGACATGCAGCTGAAGAATATTAAGCACAACAGGCCCCTGTACTATACCGGGTATATTGGCTCAGCGGAAATCGGTCGAATTCAGATTGATTCGGGTTCTGCCTTGAGCATTGTGCCACGGAGGCTTATGCAGTTTCTTGGGATCCCTCACTACAAACTGACTCCAACTAATACCGCCATTTTTGGCTTCAATGCCAATGGCAGTCACCCTCTGGGAAAGATCAGGCTCAAATGTCAGATCGGAGATCTTAAAAGCGAGGTGACCTGTTACGTGATCGAAGCAGACACTTCTTATAACATTCTCTTAGGACGACCATGGATTCATGCTAATATGGTCGTCCCATCCACCCTGCACCAATGCATGAAGTACGTGGATGAAGACGGAGAGGTGCATACTTTGATTGCTGACAAAACAGCCATCCAAGGGTGTTGAAAACTACTTCGTAGACGCCCTTCTGTATGCTGAAAGTGCTGAGGTCGACCCCCCACTACACGATGAATGTGATAGTGGAAATGAAGCGGATACTGAGTCAGGAGTGTTTTTTGCCAATGAAGGCTTTGAACCTCTTGTAATTAATCTTGATGAGTTAGATGTAAATGACACCGCCAGTGATGAAGGCGAGTGGGAAATAAATGAGAATCTGAACTTTGCTTATTTGCCTGGTGTTCTTACTGATTCTTTAACTTCAGCTACTAGCACGGATGCGGATAATCTCTCAGAATTTGAGACTTTAGCAACCATGCACATGCCTATTAGGTCATCGATGATGGTACAACCAAACATCGAAAATGCAGATGGGGCGGTGTTCGAAGTACCAGCCCATCGACCAAGTCAAAAACCTATTCTTTTTGGAAGAATTAAATCACATATAGCCTCATCAAGTGATAGTGAGAGTGAGGCTCAGGAAGCCCCTCAATTCTATCATTATGGACTAAAGTCATTCCGGATGATGGCAAAAATGGGATATGATTTCATCAATAAACCCGGATTAAACTTTGGTAAGGGATGTCGGGATCCGCTTCCCTCATTCGTACCCAAAGGAAAAGAACCGGACTATTATCACAAAACTGGCAGGGGGTTGGGATACGTCACAACACCCGATCCTTCGGATATCGAAGATATGATTTGCCAGAATGTGGAAGATTCCGATTGGGATTCGGATATCAACCTGGGTATATTATTCAGAGAGATGACGGTAAACATAACATCTATCAGTCCAACCCCAGATGAAAACGATGAACTGACCCTTATAGAAGATGAAGCATTGGTAAAGCATCTTGATGCCCAGTGGAACATGCGTTTTGAGCAACGTGAACCTCCTACGGAGGATAAGGTGGTCCAAATAAATATGGGAGATGAAACCAATCATAAACCCATATTTATAAGCGAGAGTTTACCTCCTAATGAAAGAGACGACCTGGTGACTCTCGTTCGAGAATACATAGATGTCTTTGCTTGGAACTATGAAGACATGCCGGGTTTAGATCCTCAAGTTGTTGTGCATCGACTCAATATTAAGCCAGATGCGAAACCAGTAAAACAGCAACAGAGAAGATTCCGTCCAGAACTGATGGAATCAATCGAAGATGAGGTAAAGAAGCTTATACAATCTGGCTTCGTACGAGAAGAACAACATCCTGATTGGGTAGCGAACATCGTTCCGGTTCCCAAGAAGAATGGAAAAATTCGAATCTGCATCGATTTTCGAGATCTCAATGCAGCATGTCCTAAAGATGAATTTCCACTTCCAATAGCGGATGTCATGATTGACAACACCTGCGGATTTGAAAGAATGTCTTTCATGGATGGATTCTCCGGATATAATCAAATCAAAATGTGTCCGGAAGACGAGAAACATACTGCATTCAGAACACCGTTAGGCGTGTACTGTTATACGGTCATGCCATTCGGTCTGAAGAATGCAGGTGCAACTTACCAGCGTGCTATGAGCACAATTTTCCGCGAGCATCTCCGTAAAACGGTAGAGTGTTATGTGGATGACTTGGCTGTCAAGAGTCGTAATAAAGACGATCATCTCCGGGATCTGAAAGCGGTGTTTGATATTATGAGAAAACACCAATTAAAAATGAATCCAACTAAGTCCTTTCTCGGTGTTTCTAGTGGCAAATTTCTTGGTTTCGTTGTTACATCCAAGGGTATTTATTTAGACCCTGAAAAGGTAAAAGCAATTCAAGAGATGCAGCCACCAAGAAACCTTAAAGAACTTCGTGGATTACAAGGGAGACTAGCATATATCCGGAGATTTATCGCCAACCTTTCAGGGCGGTGCCAACCTTTTACCAGGCTAACGAAGAAAGGGGTGTCGTTCGTTTGGGATGAAGCTTGTCAACAAGCCTTTGAAGATCTCAAGAAGTACCTCACAAAGCCTCCGGTATTGGTAGCCCCTATATCGGGAAAACCATTCTTAATATACGTTCGGGCAATGGACCATTCACTTGGTGCCTTGTTAGCCCAAACTAATGACTCCGGCCATGAGCAAGCTGTTTACTATCTTAGTAGAACTATGGTAGGTGCCGAACATCGGTATACTCCAGTAGAGAAGGAATGCTTGGCCCTGGTATTCGCAATTCAGAAAATGCGGCATTACTTAGTAGGCCAAACAATCCATGTGATTTCTCGGGCAAATCCTCTGAGAGTGCTTATGACCAAGCCTGGGTCACTCAATTGCAGGTTAGCCAATTGGTCAATCCTCCTATCGCAATATGACATGCGATTTATACCACAAAAGGCGATTAAGGGACAAGCAATTGCTGACTTCTTCGCAGAGCATCCTATCCCGCAATCCTCGAAACTTTATGAGGATATCCCAGATGAGATAGTGGAAGCCAATATGGTCTCTAAAGAACCGATTTGACAGCTGTTCTTTGATGGAGCAGCGAGAAAGAACTCTGCTGGAGTGGGGGTGGTTCTAATATCCCCGCAAAACCATGTGATCCCCCGAGGATATTCATTAACTCAACCATGTTCTAATAATGTGTCCGAGTACAATGCATTATTAACGGGATTGCGAATTGCCCAACAGCTGGGGGTCCGACGTTTAGAGGCCTATGGGGATTCCAAGCTCATAGTAAATCAAGTAAGAGGAGAATACGAGGTTAAACATGAGCATCTCGTACCCTACCACAAGGCAACAATAAAACTTGCCGACTCTTTCGAAGAATTTTATATTGACTATGTGCCACGGCACGAGAATGCATATGCTGACGCCTTGGCGTCCCTCGCTGCTACATTAGCGCTCCCTGCTAAGTCAACTAAAAGTGTTGAGGTTGGAAGCCGGGAGCTCCTTTGCCCTGAAGAAATACTCGAGGCAAATGAGGTCCATGTGTCAGGGATGAATTTCGAACCCAGAGATTGGCGGTTCGTATTCGTCGATTTTGCGCTCTACGGGATGTTACCCGAAGATCCTAAAGAAGCCGCAAAAGTAAAGAAGGAAGCAAAAAAATTCTATTATAATTCTGAGCTTAGTTCCTTATATCGAAAAATATCAGGTGGAGTTTTACTTCGGTGCTTATCACAACAAGAAGCACAAGAAGTACTCAAAGAAGCACATGACGAGACCTGTGGTGCTCATCAGCCGGGACCTAAATTGGGAGACCGGATAAAGAGAATGGGTTACTACTGGCCGACAATGATGTTAGATGCCATGGCATATGCGAAGAAATGCCATGCATGTCAGGTACATGCGAACTACATACACCAGGCCGCAGAGTACCTACATCCAACCACAATTACATGGCCATTCGAGACTTGGGGAACGGATATCATTGGTCCCATTGCTCCTCCATCTTCTCATGGACATCGGTTTATACTAGCTATAACCGATTACTTCTCAAAATGGGCAGAAGCTATCCCTTTGCGAGAAGTAAAAACGAATGATGTGGTCAGTTTCATCAAACACCACGTTATTTATCGCTTTGGTGTTCCTAGACGGATCATCAGCGACAACGGCCCTCAATTCACTAGCAGAGCCTATACTAAATTCTGTGATAAGTTCAGAATACAGAACATATTTTCGTCTCCATATAATCCGGCCGCAAATGGTCAAGCTGAAGCATTCAACAAGACCATTGTGAAGCTTTTGCAGAAATTTGTCACTTCAAGTCAGCGTGATTGGGACGAAAAATTGGGGGCTTGTCTGTGGGCTTATCGCACGACGGTTAGGACACCCACAAAGAGTACACCATTTTCTTTAGTATATGGTTGCGAAGCTATACTACCTCTAGAAATTCAGATTCCTTCTCTTTGGGTGGCGTTAGCTACAAGAATGACCACCGAGGAAAAACATGGCCAACGACTTCGGGAATTAGAAGCATTGGATGAGAAACGCTTAAGCTCAACAGCAAATCGAGCTTTATCAGGCGCGAATATCTCGGGCCTTCAATAAAAAGGTGAAGGAACGAACTTTTAAAGTGGGTGACTTGGTCCTAGCAGTCAGGCGTCCTATGATTCTCACGCATAAAACTAAAGGCAAGTTTCAGCCAAAATGGGAAGGCCCATTTGTAGTGGAGACAGTCTACTCAAATGGAGCATACCGGTTGATTAATCAGCATGGAGATCGAATGATGGCGCCCATTAATGGAAAATTTCTCAAAAAATATTATTCTTAAAATAAAAAAAAAAAATTTTGCCCAACGCCGCTAAGGCTACGGGAAGAGAATAAACTTCTCGCCAACCCCATCATACTGGGGGTAAAAAGTATGAACCGCCCAACGCCGATAAGGCTACGGGAAGAGAATAGATTTCTCGCCAACCCCACTATGCTGGGGGTAAAAAGCATGAATCACCCAACGCCGCTAAGGCAAAGGGAAGAGGCAAAGTTTGGCATTTAAGCCCAAATGAAATCCTCGACAACTCACTATGCTGAGGATAATAGCATGGCTAGCCCAACTCAAACGGTAGTTGGTAAAGGCAAAATCAAACCCGTTGATAGCTGGGGGTTTGCTTAAAATCCCACGACAAATCTGTCACAACAGTATTCTTATCCGAATATAAGAATACATCACTGCCCTAAGCTGCTAAGGCAAAGGGAAAAGGAAACGTTTGGCATTTAAGCCCAAACGAAATCCTTGACAACTCACCATGCTGAGGGGAATAACATGGCTAGCCCAACTCAAACGGTAGTTGGTAAAGGCTAATCAAATCCGTTGATAGCTGGGGGTTTGCTAAAAACCTTATATTAGATCAATTCTTTATTAAGATAAGATTTTACCTTTGTCAAAAAAAAAATATCATACTTCATCAAGTCTAAAGTTACAACGTCTGATGAACATAATCTTTTTAGATCGTTAGGTTAAAAGTTTTCTCTGACGACAATCATCTTTCCTATCAAGTTAACCGTTACCTCTGATAGTCAGAATTTTGAGACCGAACACGTTAACAATTACCTCTGTTTGGTCAGCTCCTTCATTCCTATCACGACTAGATCCTCTGAATAGATTGAGCCCCAAGATATGTTTAATAATACCTCTGTCTTTTTCTAACCTGTCATACTAGATGTCACTGAACGGTTAGGATTCTACAAGCACGTTAATACTATACCTCTGTTTGTTATTCTATAAGCACGTCAACATTATACCTCTGCTTGTCATCCTATAAGCACGTTAACATCCAACCTCTGCTTTACATTTTGTCTTTAGGCACGTTAATATTATACATCTGCCTATGTTCGTAAATCCTAATTGGTCGCACTATATGTCGCTGAACATTTAGGATTAAATTTATCTGAAAACTCTCACTATCAAGTCCTGAACCTCTGAATAGTCTGAGTTATTATCCATTAAAGTGTATAAAAAAAAAGAAGAAGAGATAAAAGAAAAGATAAAAGAAAAGATAAAGATAATAATAATGATAATACAGCAGCACATAGCGAAGTCTTTCTTTCTGTATTATTACAAATAAAAATATATATATATATACATATATATAATAATAATAATAGTAACAATTACTTTTGAGATAAAGCCTTCAAAGCATCTTCCACTTCCTGCAGCCGTCGGTGGAGACTCTCTCTCACTGTCTCTAAAGCTCTCCTCTGCAAGTTCATTTCATTCATGAGAGGTTGTTGTGCAGCCTAAGTTTGGAGTTCTTCTAACTCCCTGATGCCGACGGCGATGTCATATTCGGTTTGTTCCTTTTGCCGCGAGATCTCAGATGCTCTGCCAGAAATATTTTGAATTTCAAGTTCAAGATTAGTAATTGAGGCTTGAGCCTTGGCTATGATCTCCCGCTCGCGGTCTATGGAGTTACGGCGGTGTTCAATATCATTCTCCATCTGGGTCAGGTCCCAAGTCAACTTCTCTGAAGAACCTCGGAGTCCCGCTACGAGTTGGGCCTGGCGTTCTATATTCTGCTGAAATTCGGCGTGAAGAGCCAAGTTTTGGGCTCGTAAGCGAGCCACTTCTTGGTTTGCCATCTCGGCAAGATCGGCCTGGCGCAAACTGTTGAGTAATGACAATTGGACCTCCAACTCGTCCCATCGAGCCCTATAAGGAGCTGCTCGCTGCGGTCCTCCAATCCTCGTGATATGGTCTAGGTGACTCACCATGAGAGGATGAACCTTCTCCAGAGAATCCTCTCCGTTGAGAATCTCCTCAATGCATCCATAAAAAAGTTCAAGAAAGAATTCGACATTGCGACTGATGATTCTTTAACTAAAACTGGAGGCCGAATTCTGCTTCAAATCTGTTGAGGTTACAGGTAGAGGATGTATGGATGATGGAGCGACCGTAGGGAGTACTGATGATATATGAGATTCTAACAATGGAGTTGCCGCCGCATCTAATAAATTGGTCGCAACTCGCGCTGGAGTGGTCATCACCTCTGCTGTCGAGGTCGCCAATGTTAGCGGCATGGCTAATGCGCCGCACGTTGGTTCCATGGCGTCAGAATGTGATGAAACCATGCATGTCGGCAAAAGAAGGCTTTCTGTGTTCACAGATATTACTAGAGCCTCTGCAGAAGACATGGAAGGTGCGCTAGCATCACCTGCGTCTGGTAAAAATAGAACGGCTGTGTATTATCATCAAAAAGATTTGTGCAAAATAAAAAAAAAAGAGTATGCAAATACCTGGTGGAAAGGTTGCATTGGTGGCGGCTATGGAAATAGAACCAGATCTCTCAGGTCTATCCGCCTCTGAGACCTCCAAAGGGAAGTGAGAGGCTTTGTCCATGCTGGGTTGATAGAAGTAGTCACTATCGAACTCTCCATCAGAGCCTAGACCGTCAAGGTCACAAATGTCCCCACTTACACCAGAATAGTCCACAAGATCCAAAGAGTCTGATCTGGCAGTCGGGGAGGCGTGGGTCGTTGAACCTTCACCACCTGAGATACAAGCAAATATGTGTTAAATAAAAAAAAAAAAATGGAATGAAGTCCAAACCTTAAAAAAAAAAAAAACTGCTCACCAGAAGAGACAAGTCTTGGTGTTGAGCTAGGCAAAGCGGCTTCACCGGGAGATGACAAGAAGACGTCTAGTGCACTATTGTCCAATGCAGTACCCGTCGGCTCCACAGCTCCTCTATCCGGGATAGTTGGATCACTCCTGCCAAGATTTGCAGCTTTAGGGACTGGATTTACGGTAGCAGGTATCTCAAGAGTGGAGAAGGCGGCAAAACCATACATCCTGGCAGTCTCGCTAGAAGTCGGTGTGGGTGTGACAGCGGAAAAGACCGGAAAAGTTGTAGTAGACAAGTGTCCTCCTGACGCAAACATCGAAGTGGTAACAGGAAAATCATTCCTAGATGAAACGATTGACGGAACTACAGATGTCGCGGTTGGTAGATCTGAATGAGTCGTGGTCGGCAGACCGAAACGACTAACGGTTCGTCCTACAACCGAATTGTCAACCCGAGCCTGAAATTTCTTCTTCTTTTGAGGAACTTTGACTCCTCTGGGATTTGAGCGCTTCGACGCGGATCTACCTCCATGAGGAGAAGCTGGGGTAGAAGTATCATCTTGTCCATCGCCATCATTGCTATCAGGACTAAGAGAGGCGCCTATGGATTGAGATTCACGCGCCAAGCCTTTTTTCGAGGATCTATGCGATGCCTCAATATGCCTTAAGAAGGAATGATTAATCTGGTAGTCGCCAGGGATAATATCTGCAAGATGATACCAATTGCAGAATCCCATTGATGCAAAAAGGGAGGGTGACTGGCTTGGAAGGGTAAAAGATGCCTTTGTACCTCCGGCCGCAAAATGGTACCATCCTCGCGCACCCTCGAGAAGATTTCCCTCACGACGGAGATAAGAGTTCGGATTGCCAACATATAGCTGATCATATCCGAACTGACGTGCGAAGCGACTGGGTGTATAGGACTCCATGAGGCAAATTCGACCCTGTCGAAAAACCAGATGACTTGGCCGGATGCTAATAAGCCACCAGAAGCAACCCGATGGCAAGGATGTATAGCCATCATTTCCAGAACTATCTTCAAATTGGCTACTATAACTTCCTCCGAGAAATTTTGGGAAACAACGGTAAATATGGTAATTTTGATGTCGCCCAAGGATTTGCCGAATCTTAGCCATGTACCTCCCATTCCATGAGCAATTTTCGAAACGCTGTACATGAGGAATGGCATGATCAATAAGCCCTGAAGGAGAAGTCATCAATTCTGGACAGTGCAATACGAACCAAGCCATTAGATAAGTGAATGGCAGGTCGATGCGTGGATTAGGCGTTTTGAAGATAGTGTTACCACCCTTATCTTCCGCCTGTTGAACTTTGCAAAATTGGGCAATTATGTCCCTCAAGCCACGTTGCAAACTGCAAACCATAGCTGGCAATAACCCCAGAGGCTGGCCAAACGCTAACAGGACTGCAGGGTAAATAACATCAACGGTAACGGTTTCGCGGCACGAGGTAGGCACTACACAGCGCTTCAACCACAACATGAGATGTCCGGCGAAAACAACATTGTCTGATACGGGGGAAGCTGCTTGGTAGTGATAACTTTCGAAAACAGTCTGAGCTTTGAACCCGTCTTCATCAGATTCTGCAGTGTATGTAGTTGCAAAGCAGGTGCCAATCCTCTCATGGACAGTATCCATATCGCAAGCAACCCGTACTTGGATGCTGCGCTCATATCTTTCCAGATTCTGAAATAGATACTCTGCCCACACCTTATGGTGCACCCCTTGATTTCGGGCCTGGCGCGCCCCTTGATTTCGTGGCCTGGAGATATCAGCACAAATGTTGTAATGACACATCAACTCCCAGTAAGTTGAGTATGCATTAGGAACAGCCTTGAGGCGAAGCAATTCCTTCGTATTCGGAACATACTCCTCATAAGGGGTTTCGCCTATGGATAATGCTGAAATCTCATGCATTTCGTGAAGCGCAAATCCCAATTCTCCAACAGGGGTGAAGAAGGTATTGGTCTCCGGATTATACATCTCCAGTATGCAGAAAAAGTGAGGAGAAATATGTGGAATTCCAAATTGCACGTTGCGCACCGCACGATAGAGGCCAAGTTTCTCTAAACGTGTCTTGAAATTTTCCAGAACGAAATGGGTCATCCGAGACCACCATGATCGCGAAGTGGAGTGAATCCATCTAGGAGTGCGGAAATCATGAGCTGGGAATTGACCATGGGCATCCGAAAATTGATTCATAAAGGTGTCTGCCCGTTTCGGGTGCTCTCCAACAGGTAAGTCTTTACCGAATCTACTGGGCAACAGACCTGTAACATACTTTGCCGGGCCGTCGACAAATGGGCCGTTTCTGTTAAATCTCCCGGTCGCAACGCCATGACTGCTACGGGTAATTGGCCAAGACATCATGCGGGGATATGAAATCCGCTGCAGATAAGATAAAGAATAGCTGCGCTCCAGATCCGGGATAAACATATGGCGACCTCCAATATTGCTCAACCACTTGGTGCTGTCCCATAAATCTTCGTCTCGTTGGTTGACAGCATCCCCAAAAAGAAATTGCAGTTTCTTCAAAATCTGTCTATTGGCGCCTTCGAAGACGGAATCTGTGATTAATTCACGAGCTGTGAGGGGGTTGCAGCTAATAATTTTCTGTTGTCGATCTGCACTACTTCGCTCCTTAACCAAAGGGATGTGACCGTCGAATCCAAAGTGATATTGATTATTCGGACTGCTCGAAAATCCAAAGTAATTATTCTTGGACAAAGGATCCGTCGAGTACTGAACTGTAAAAAAAAAAAAAAAAAAAAAAAAAAAAAAAAAGGTAGGCACCCACGGGTGCCACCCGCGGGTGAGCACCCGCGGGTGGCCACCCGCGGGGTGCCACCCGCGGAGTGCCTCCCGCGAGCACCCGCGGGGTGCCACCCGCGGAGTGCCACCCGCCTGTGCGCACCCGCGGGGTGCCACCCGCGGGATGCCATTCCTCGGTGGACACCCGTGGGATACCACTCCTCGGTGGACACCCCAGTGTCAGATTTGTGAGATTTGTGATCAATCCTGTGGTCATCACTGTGTAGTCGTGCATGTTGTTATATTTACATCATAACGAAGTCTCTTTCGCGTGTTATATTTACATCATAACGAAATCTCTTTCGTAATAACCGCAAAAGCGATTTTAAAGTAAACGGATGACAGTTTGTTTACCTGATATCAGGGAAGAGAGATCAACAGCGGCGGTAACGCCTGCGTGTCGATCCTCATCGGCGATAACGCCCACTGATCGATCTTCAGCATTTAAATCATGTGGTTGCGAAGTGCCTGCGGAAGCCATGAGAAAGGAGAAAGTAATCGTACAAAATAAAAGAACGAGAGATTTTCTGATTATGAGAAAAAAAGTTGGAGATCTATGGGTATTTATAGTGAATTAGCAGGAGTTCAAATAGGGAAAGGAATCAAAGTTCTGACCAAAATCAGAGTTTGATTAGAGTCCAAACAGGACTTGGATATTTATTTAAAATCCTTTTCCTATTCTAATGCTAATTCCTACCCAAATTAAGATCCAAATAACAAACAATCCCACTTAAAAAGAAAAAATCCAAAGTATTTTGAAATTTATTACAAATAAATTAAAGAATTCCAAAAACTTTGGAGGGGGTTATGTAGACACTAAAAATAATTAAATAAAATAAAAATAATAATAATAAAATTATATGGAAACCACAATAGGAGAACCCGAAAGTGCAACCCGCGGGATCTCCCGCGGGTTGCAACCCGCGGGGGCTCTCGCGGGTGGCAACCCGCGGGGGGGCTCCCGCGGGTTGCATCCCGCGGGAACTCCCGCGGGATGCAACCGCGGGAGCCTCCCGCGGGAGCGATCCCGCGGGTTGGCACCCGCGGGAGCGATCCCGCAGGTGCCAACCCGCGGGTTATTTTCCGTATTTTTGTTTTGTTTCCTTTGCTGATATTCCGTGATCCGATTTTTCAGGAGCGAATCAATCCGGATTTGAAGTTCTCTCAGTCTATAAAATACAGGATTGGACTTGAGAGAAGGTGACTTTTCTTAGGAGCCGGCAGAGCGATTCTTCACAGAGGGTTGAGAGAGATCAGAAGGAGCAGGTTTTCTTCACAGATCCCCTTCCATGTTGGATAGTCAACGGAGGCAGCAACAAGACTCCACCGCCACCCGTACCCACTCAAAAAAGGGAATCCACCAATATTCCCGTTCTTGTGATTCTTCGAAATTTTTGTAATCTAAATTCCTATTGTAATTCATCAATTTTGCAATGGAATCAAAGGTTCAATTTTCGGGCGTACATGCGCAAGGCACAAGATTCTTCAAAGAAGAAGAAGAAGCGTCCTAATGCAAATTTGACCAAAGAAAAAAATCTTTGTGCAAATATAGATGTAAACTGTACATCTATTATCTCAGAGATTAACCTAGTTGGTAGCAATTCTAAAGAATGGTGGGTGGATACTGGAGCCACTCACCACATCTGCACCAACAAGTGGATGTTCTCTACATATGAACATGTGGAAGGAGAATTACTCTACATGGGTAACTCTACAACCTCCAAGGTTGAAGGACGAGGAAACATTGTACTAAAAATAATTTTGGGAAAAGAACTTACTCTTACTGATATATTTCATGTACCAGATGTCCGCAAGAATCTGGTTTCAGGATCAGTCTTGAGTAAGAAAGGGTTTAGGCTTGTATTTAAATCTGATAAATTTGTACTTACAAAGAATGGTGTATATGTAGGCAGGGGGTATATGACAAATGGTCTGTTTAAAATAAATGTAATGAACATTGCCCCTAAAGTTAATAATAAAATTGATTCTTCTGCTTATATGGCTGAGTCACCTTATATTTGGCATGATAGATTAGGACATGTAAATTATTATACTTTGCAAAGATTAATAAATTTAAATATGTTGCATAATTTTAATATAAACTTTGATGATAAATGTGAAACATATGTTGAATAAAAAATGACTAAGCTTCCATTTCATTCTATAGAACGTAATACTGAACCTTTAGAATTAATCATACAGATGTATGTCATTTAAAATTTGTTCAAACTAGAGGTGGAAAGAAGTATTTTATTACGTTTATAGATGATTGTACTAGATATCGTTATGTATATCTAGTTAGAATAAAAGATGAGGCAATTGAAATGTTTATACAATACAAAAATGAAGTTGAGAATCAACTTAGCAAAAAGATAAAAATGCTAAGAAGTGATAGAGGTGGTGAATATGAGTCACCATTTGCACAAATTTGTGCAGAACATAGTATTATACATCAAACAACTGCTCCTTACACTCCATAGCAAAATGGAATTACTGAGCATAAGAACATAACTTTAAAAGAAATGATGAATGCCATGTTAATAAGTTCTGGTTTACTCCAGAACATATGGGGGGAAGCTCTGCTTTCTGCAAATTATGTTCTCAACAAAATACCCCAAAAGAAACTTGATAAAACACCTTATGAATTATGGACAGGTCGAGCACCTTGTTATAAATTCTTAAGAGTGTGCGGGTGTCTAACTAAGGTTGCAATTCCTACTCCGAAAAGGACTAAAATTGGACCTAAAACTATTGATTGTATATTCATTGGATATGCGCATAATAGCAGTGCTTATCGTTTCTTTGTTTTCAACTCTGATCATCCAGAGATACATAAGTACTCTATTATTGAATCTAGGAATGCATTATTCTTTGAGAATGTGTTTCCTAGTAAAGAACATGAATCAAGTTCTCCGAAAAGGACTTGTGATGAAATTCTAAGAGATACAGAATCTGATTCTGTAAATAAAACTAATGAGGATGAATGTAGACGAAGCAAAAGGGCCAGAGTTACTAAAACATTTGGTCCAGATTTTATAACATATCTATTAGAAAAGGAACCTCAAAGTTATAAAGAGGCTATGTCTACACCTAAAGCTCCTTTTTGGAAAGAAACTGTAAATAGTGAAATTGAATCAATTATTCAAAATCACACCTGGGAACTAGTGGATCTTTCTCCAGGAAGTAAACCATTAGGATATAAATGGATATTTAAGAGAAAGATAAAAACTGATGGGTCTATAGATAAATACAAGGCTAGACTTGTAGTAAAAAACTATAGACAAAAGGAAGGTATTGATTACTTTGATACATATTCACCTGTAACAAGAATAACATGCATAAGGTTAATAATTGCTATTGCTACATTATATAACCTTGAGCTTCATCAAATGGATGTAAAAACACCATTTTTAAATGGTGAATTAGATGAAGAAATTTACATGGAATAACATGAAGGGTTTATAGTTCCAGGTAAAGAAAAAAAAGTGTGTAGACTTGTTAAGTCTCTTTATAGACTTAAACAAGCACCTAAACAATGGCATGAAAAATTTGACCAAGTTATGTTGTCAAATGGTTTTCGCTATAATGAATGTGATAAATGCGTATATGTAAAAGGCGATATGCATAACTATGTCATTGTATGTTTATATGTGGATGACATAATTATTACCGGAAGCACGGTTGCTCTAATTAAAAAGGTAAAAATTATGTTAACACGGAAATTTGATATGAAAGACTTAGGCATTGCAGATATTATTCTTGGTATTAAAATTTCTAAGACATCTGATGGATATACCTTATCACAATCACATTATGTCGAGAAAATACTCGAAAAATTTGATAAGGGAGATACTGACATAGTTAAGATACCTGTAGATATGAGTCTACATCTTACAAAGAATATAGGTGCTAGTATATCACAGTTAGAATATTCTCAGATCATTGGCAGTATTATGTATTTAATGAACTGCACAAGATCTGATATAGCATACTCAGTAAGCAAACTGAGTAGATTTACAAGTAATCCAGGGGAGAACCACTGGAAAGCGATAGTTAGAGTACTCAAATATCTGAGATACACTACTAACTATGGGTTGCACTATACAACATATCCAGCAGTGATTGAAAGATACACTGATGCTAACTGGATAATGGATTCTAAAGACATCAAATCCACAAGTGGATATGTATTTACTATTGGAGGTGCAGCCATCTCTTGGAAATCTTCTAAACAAACATGTATAGCCAGATCCACTATGGAATCTGAGTTTATAGCTTTAGACAAAGCTGGAGAAGAAGCAGAATGGTTTCGAAACTTTTTAGAAGATATTCCAATGTGGCCTAAATCTGTGTCAGCAACCTGCATCCATTGCGATAATCAATCAGTAATTGGAAGGGCACAGAATGTATTGTATAATGGAAACTCACGACATATACGTTGTAGACATGACATTGTAAGACAGCTGCTTACAAACGGAATAATATCTCTTGATTATATAAAATCAAAAGATAATATTGCAGATCCATTAACAAAAGGCTTGACTAGAGATCAAATATATAAGTTATCGAGGGGAATGGGATTACAGCCTACTAAAGAGTAACTCCATAATGGCAACCCAACCTAGCTGACTGGAGATCCTAAGATCTAGGTTCAAAGAGACAACCGAATTGTGGGGGAACTCGAAAGAATCACTGAGAAAAATATCTTCTATCTCATTTCTATGGTAAAATAGTGATTAAACTGCAATGTGTAAGGATAAGCTAAGTTTTTAATGATCCTTATATCTTAGAAATCTAAGTGGAGTATGGCAGGATACTCTTGATAAGAGATCACCTATAGGAGTGAGAAGGGGTCGCTTCTATGAGAATGATAAAGGCTAAGTTCTCTAAGAGCACTCACAGAATTACCAGGTTGTCCAAGGCCAAAATAGACACAACATAGAATCTGATAAAGTTGAAAGAAATCGTGCAAATATTATTGTCTTAGTTTATATCAAAATCTGAACAGTTCAAAAACATCGTGTTCACTGGTTAGCAAGTAAACTCGATAATATTTCACTAGGGAAGGTTCAAACCCAAAAGCCACCTCTCCCGATGCGGTAACTTTCTATTACACTCTCTGGTTATTTGCATTAGAGTCTAAGCCATTTCATTCATGTGGGGGATTGTTGAATTCATTCATTAATTTGAACATTAAATTGAGCCAATTCACTAGTTCAAATTAAATGAATTCAGTGAATGGAAATTGGCTTCAAAAGTTGAGTACATAGCAAAGGAACAAAAGGGAAGATGAAAAGATAGTCCCACATTGGATAGAGTGTTGTAAGGATGTGGGTTTATATATGGTAGTTTGTTCCATTACTTTGCTTATGTAAGAAGAGGAAAAACCTTGAGCACCACGGGTAGTGCTACGCACCTCGCGCACGCGCGTGTGCGAGGGCGAATGGGCGTTTAGGGCGCATTGGGCGTATTGGGCGCTTTAGAGGCGCACTTTGCACTTGCACGTACGCAACGTCGCGAGGAGCTGATGAGCCTTTGATGTTTTGGTGCTACTGGATTCGGGTTGCCTCTATTGGGTTCAGATTTGAATGGATTCGACCTGCACTCGCCCCGCCAGTCAAGAGTCGTTGAAGTCCAACGGTCGGCAGTCACCGGTTGCCGTCAACAGTTGCAATTAAACGGTCACAACTGTTGAACGACCAACCGTTGTGACTGTTGAAGGCTATAAATAGGGTCTGGGTCCAGAGTTTCAGTACATACGAAATTTCTTTTCTTTTCTGTTTCCTTTCTTCTTCTGCAGACAGAAGTTCCTCAACTTCTGTCTCCAGAAGAACCAGTTCTTCTGTTCAACAGTCCAGTCCTGCATTACATCAATCATTAACCAGAGAGAACCTTTATTTGATTCGCCAGAGCAGAGGGATTGCGGCTTCCTTCCCTCTGCAGACCGATCGTTGTATCCTGAAAGATCGACGCCCAAGAAATCCAGAAGCAAACAGTGGAGGGCGAATCGATTTTAAGGAGATAGTGTCCAACACTAGTCTCGATCTTCATCATGTCTTCTGTCTGCATCAGTCTCCTATTTTCTACAATTCTATTTTCTACACTTCTGTCAACAAGTAAGTTTCCTTTCGTTTTCTGTACTACGGTAGCAAACCAGTAGACACATTTGTATCAGAATTCTATTTCCAGAAGCAATATATAGTAATCTGTACATCTAATCAATCTGTAATATGAATTAATCTGTTCTTCTTTACTTCTGTGCAAACTATTAATCTGAAACGTTTATGCTCTTGCATTAATCTAAAACGTATCTGTAAGCAATAACAACCCAACATTCTTCTGCAGAAGCATTTAGAGAATGCTTTCATTAGTTGTATATGAACCATCCATGAAGCTAAGAATAAGGGAATAACTGTGAAAAGCGAAGAGACCCAACTCAACTGATCAATATTTAGACTTTTCAAAGTTTAGAGCCAGTACTCCATGGCAGTACGCTTGCAACCATTTCAACTCAGGTTGGGGTTCAACCAAAACAAGTACAAGATACTGAAAAGGTTCAGGCTCTGTTTGATTTCAGGGAAAATGAAAGAAAAGAAAAGAAAATAGATAATACAGTTAGTTTCCATTATTTCTTTTAAAAGAAAATTTAGAGAAAAAGAAAGTAGAAAGAAATTAAGAGAAAATATGGTATAAAATTATCTCTCTTTTTTTCTCCCTCCTAATCAAGAGATAATAAGTGAAAATATCACTTGGTACCAAGTTTCTAATTCATGGAATCATAGAAGGAGAGTGGACGAATTTGAGAAAAGTTTTATTTTTCCCCTTAATTCCTTACTTTTATTTTTATTTTAAATTTTCTTTTCTAGTTTCTTTCCATACCAAACAACAAAAAGAATTTTACTTTTTCCTTTTCTTTAATTTTCTCTTGCACTTTCCATTTCTTTTCCTTTCTTTTATTTTCTTTCAAACCAAACACAATTTTAAAGATTGAAGGCAGAGCAATAACAAAATTATATTTTTCCATAGCAAGAATAAGATTTAGAAATTTAGATCCGGAAAGCCGTCTCTGAAAATAAATTATTACTGGCATACTGTCCATACGTAGACCACCCTCTCGAAAATTGTTGGGTGTTTCAGAATTGGATGCAAAGAGAGAACGAGGCAAGAAGGTTAGCCCCACGTGAGAATGCACTTCTCAATATAAGGCTCAGTGCACCTCTCCTGAGATATCTCGATGAAGAAAGCCAATCCAGATCTCCTTTCTAAGCATAGGAAGTAAAGTCGACGGAGCCATTCTCGACTTTTGCAGGCTGCTTTTCAGTCCTCTCATTGGTAGTGGGAGTGCGGGGGCGACGTTTTTGGGTGAATGACTGGGATGTTCCGATAGTTTCTAACTTTCGACGACATTCATCAACGTATGACATGACCGATCGATAGAAATACTCTAACACTCCATCCACTTTTGTCATATATTCCATATATCACACTAGATAGATATCATATTCATAGAATATGATTCACTTTCAAGATGCCTTGATGGTGAAATGGTAGACACGCGAGGCTCAAAATCTCGTGCTAAAGAGCGTGGGGACTCTTCTTGTTTGTTTGTTTGTTTATTTATTTATTTTGGGAAAGGAGGATGGTTGGTGGGGATTGGGGACTGGGCTGGACTGGGATGATAATGGGCGTATCAACTGTTAATTTTTGATATGTTTTATTCAAAATTTTGAATTAATTTTTAATTCAAAATTTTAAAATTTTAATAAAATGGATCAAAATTGACATGCAAACTTATCCATTCCTATATCCCCTGGTGTTGGTGGTGGGGGCGGTGTGAGAGAGAGACGGGAGAAGGGAAGTACTTGAATTTTGGACTGGAGGAGGCAGGAGACGTGCAACAGGCTTTGTTAAAATGTCTGGCCCGGTCCAAAGCATTGTAGACCCGTCCAAAACCTATTGCATAGCCGTAGCAGTCGGAGTTGGGCATCTCAACTCTCCAAGGCCCGTTTTGATTCGTTGGTGCGGGATACAGATGTGCCTGTCCAAACTCGAACGATACTACGGATGATCGTTTGAGTACACAAACACGTTCCCTTTGTTGCCGTAGTTGTGTTCAGATAGGTCAACTCTAGCTTCAGTGTCCCTTTGCTCTTATTAAAAAATCATCTTGTCTATATACTAGCACTATCGAGCCCTCCGAGAAACTCGTCTCCAACTATTTTTAGTTTTTTGACTGGAAAATGTTCAAATACCGATTCATACTCAATTGCATCAAAGTTAGGGTATCATTGTCTCTCACTGTCCTCTCGAAGAAATGTATTGTCTTTCACCGTGTGGATACATACTAGACATGGTTGATTTTCTAATCTAACTATATTACTAAGTAAAGAGGAAAGAGAAACTTTCCAATTTAAAATTTCAATAAATCCAATAAAAGGAGGAAATTCGGATGGGGTATTGCTATTCTTGGAGAATTTTAATTTTTTTATTTAAAAAAATTAGAAACAAGAAACATATGTTAACTTTCCAAAAAATAGAAACCACTACTTGATGTGGCAGTTGTAATCTCACAAAATAGAAGTGTGCATCCAAATACATTTGAATTTATTATCTCCTAAAATAAAATTAAAAAATAAAAAATAGTTTACCTAATTATTATGAATAGGTTTCAACAACTGACCCCCACATCTCTATTATCTCTCTCTAATAAATGTTTACTTTCATAGGTTTCTCCCAAACGTTTTTCAATCAATTACAATAATATCATCTTTCCATATGCGTTAAGATTTATATATGGATATAAATCAAATAATCTTTTTTAATATTTGAAGTACTTAATTGATAATTTTTCTTTAATCTCATAATGAAATAATTTATTATGTTGAACTTTATCTTTATAGGTGTCACCGGAAACATTTTGTTTAAATAAGATGACAAAACTTTGTGAAGATGATAGGAGATATTAACCAAGTAGACTTCTTATACCAATTTTTTTTACCAAATGTATATTATTTTATTTCCTTGAGATTTTTTTATAAAAAACAATTTTACATTATTATTATTTTTTGTTCATTTAATAGCATAAGAGGCATGCATTATAGATGAAAAATTTTATTGTTGTTCTTATATTATTTATTTTTACCTCTATTACTTTTATCAAGTTTTAATTTTCTTTCAAAAATTAATATGCATTATTTTTTTGTATTTATTAAACTATTTTTAATTTGAATCTTTTTTAGTAACCTTCAGGCATATTTGTAAAAAAAAAATCTTCATAAGTATATTTGCTAAATAAATTTTTTAATGTTTCTTATGTGATCTTTTATTATACGATTTGGGCATTAAAATAATGGAACAATATTATTTATGTTTTTTATAATTCACAATTCTCCAAATTGCAAACATTCGATTTTTATCATACATTTTTTTGTTCCAAATCTATTTTTATTCATTCTACTCATGGATTCAACATGTTTTAATAAATATCTTTTTTGTCCCATTATAATTTTAACATTTTGTAATTTTTTATTTTTAATATGTTTATTCCAATTTAAAAAATTAATAAGCATATACATAATATTCAACTTTCAAAATCTTCTAACCTTTATTTATTTATTTTTCTTTCTTTTCTCTTTTTTATAATATAAATCGATGTGTAAGAGTTTGTGTATGTGAAAGATGGATCTAAAAAGAGAGAGGAAGATATCTATTTTCAAATGATAATCTTAAACATACAAGATTTCAAACTTTATTTATTTTAATATTTATTGTAACTACGAGTTCATGGCTAATATATAATTTAATTTAAGTCATAATAGAAAATAAAAATAAAATTACAAAAAAAAAAAAGAAGAAGCAAAGAATGATTTCATTTCTTTTCCTCTTTTTCGCTCTTCTCATAAAACAAGAGACATGTATTATCGATAAAATAATTTATAGCTTTTAGTATGACTAATTATTTTTTTTTTTTGTTTTGAATCAATTTATTTTTTTAACCAAAATCTGCATAATAATATTAAACATGGATATCGATATTGACCATTTTTTTATTTTTTATGTCTTTTCATCATTATTTGTACATAGAAGGTGTGAGACAAATTATTTAATAATATTATTTGTCTTTTCTAGAAAATTGGAATCTTAAAAATAAAAAAATTAATATAAATTATAGTAATAAATTAATGATAAAGTTATATTTTGCATCTTATATTTTATCTGCTTTAAGATTCAAGATAAAATTATAGTAATAAATTAATAATAATGTTGTATTTTCATATTACAATCCAATTTTATATATTATTTTTTTTAGTTTTTTGTGTAAAATGTTAGGTGATCAATTCTACTTACAATAATTAAAGAGAGAATTATGTTAAGAATAACATTTTCCTTTAAAAAAAACATCTTTCAATATTTTTAATAAAATAAATTATTAGTATAGACAAATGATAACAAAACAAATTTTCCTCCACAATTACTCAAAATAAAAAAAATCCAAAAATTTACATGCATTTGTATGGGTTTCCCACTTGGATGCTAGCTAGAAGAGCGAAAACAATAAAATGTTCCAAGTTTAAAATTGGACTATATTCTTAATTTAATAAAATATATGTTTTGAATATCTATTTTGAATTCCCTTATTGTTTAAAGCATATAAAATATTATACATTTAGATTTACTTATTTTGACGTAAAATATTATACATTTATATTCCCTACCCGTATTTCCAAGCATTTGCTTGGGTTTCCCACTTATTTAGGCTAAGCAAAGTCTTGGGATTGATCACTGTTATCAAACGCATCCAATGTGCTCTAGTATTTTTTTTCTTCTTTTTTTGGCTAAGGTAAAGAAAATTATATATATCCTTCGTCACAAATTCAAGTCGATCTTTAAAGGAAATTCTCGTGCAAAATTACCTTCTCATCAAATCAGAATTACTCACTAACAACAAAATTAGCACACATATTATCTTATATCTACATATGAAGAATACAATTTATGGAAATAACTATCCAACATGCGAACATCTTGAAGGAGACAGTGATGAGTGACAATGAGTAGGTACATAAACAGAGTCAAGATGCCCTGCACATCACCTTCTAACACAGGTCGTTGTTTAGTAATATTATCCACCGTTCAAATATATATGCCTAGTCCTCCTGCAAAAAAAAATAAATAAAAAAAGACATTTTTATCGTACATACTTTGATATGTGACTTATCCACAACTATTGACTGTGGGAGGCAAGACTCATTTAATTTGGACCTTTGGGTTCAACTGAAAAACCAGTTAGAACAGAATGTGAGTGCGTTAAGCATTATAACTATTATCTGGTGCTATCTTAGGTTCTTTGAGCCTACAAAGGCTGAATCCATCTTGAATTCTACTAGATTGAATACTAAACTAGTAATTGGGGCTAGAAAGAAGCTTTAATGTTCTAAGACACCGTTAGAGTATAAAATCTAAGGCTCTTGGTTATATGGCAAACATTAACGCTCTCTCCATTGTATAATAACAACTTCGTTTGTAAACAAAGGATAGTTTGTTATTATAGTTAAAATTGCTCTTGCACCTTTAAAAAAACAATGAAACGGTGTCTTATAAAGTTTTTTTTTTTCCCTCCCTAAATTATGAATATTCTATCATGATTTTCAATAAGCATAAAATTAAAGAACCTAATTGTCCTTGTGTAACAACAAGTAAAGGCTCTCATGAAAAATCATATGAACACCAACCAAGAACAATACTCCATTTCTACTACTCTTATGGAGGCTAATTCACAATTGAAGAAAAAGATATATGCTCTGTCTAAACAACACTTAATTCACTTCTAATTTCCCTTTATTTCGATTTAATTGTATTTTTTATCTATTTTTTTAGGGTGCTATTTAAGTTCGAGAAAGTGAAAGAAAAGAAAAGAAAAGAAGAAAAGAAAAAAAAAAAAAAAAGACTTGAAATTTTCTCTTCTATAACTTAGGGAAAATAGAAAAATTGTCACTTAGCATTACTACAATATAGAATAATAATAGGAGAGCCAACGGAGTTTGCAGAAAAGTTTTTCTTTCTTAGTTTTTTATTTTATTTTTTTCATAATAATTTTTCTTTTTTTTTGTTTCTCTTTCTTACAAACAAGAGAATCTTTTATATATATATATATATATATATATATATATATATATATATATATATATATATATATATATATATATATATATATATATATCATTTTCTTCTTCTTTTTTTCTTTACATTTTTTTTTTCTATTTTTTCACTTGGCCTGTTGAACCGGGTTTATTTTAGGCCATGTTGATTTGTTATAATTAGAAACTCAATCGAGGCTGCGAGGTGTCATCCATAGTGGTTCCCCCTCCCACCTCTATTGATTGACTAAACAAATAGTCCTCACCGTCTCCGTCAATGAATCGAATAGTCCTTTGTTTGATTCTGACGGCCAGCATATCTCTGACCTCATGAGACCCGTCCACTATTACTACGAAAAAGCCCTATCCTGGCATCTTCTTCTGACGGAGAGTACGCTACTTTTCTCTGTGCCAGACCGTTGAGTCGAATTGATCGTGTCATGCGCAACGCAACGTCTATCAATGATGGTTCATATATGTCCATTGACTTAAGACTTCTTCGTCGGCCCGAACCAAATCAACGAACGGAAACAAATTTGAGAAAGTCAACTTTAATTTTTCAGAATCGTTAATGTGAAGACTAGTAACTCTTTATATGATCTTTATTCTTGCGTTGGTTTGGTAGATAAGTAATACGTGATTAACTATAATTCAAGTAATTCTATATTTATTTGAAAAATAAGATGGTTTTGTCCTTTTATGTAGTGGTTGTAAAGAACAAATAATAGGAACAAAATGGTCTCATTTGATGGTGAGCGAAGGGAATAAAGAGCAAACGAGAGGCATTCCTCTTTCCAAGAGCAGGTGCTCAAGTTAAAATTATAAGCAAAACAAAGGGAAATTCTAACTGAGCACACCGCTTCACTTAGTGATCACCACATCCTGAATTAAAGTGATGACCAAAAAGTCGTGCTCACTAAGTTAACTGGTGTGCTCTTTTAGAATTTCAACAAAACAAAACACCTATCTCCTGGGAGTTCCCATAGGAGCACACCACGTTTTCTAGTGAGCCCACTATATTTTTGGTACGGACTACCCTTAAAAAGTGGCTCAGTAAAAATGGTGTGCTCCTTTGGAAACTCCCCTATCTCCGTGTACGCTCTTTCCCCAGTTTAGATCGAGTTCCCGCCGTGGACGTGAAGCAGGCAATCTCGGGAGCATACCCACCTCCATCACGGGAATTTCTAGATGGGCACTAGTTTTTTCCAAAGGAGCCCACTTTTCCTAGTGCGCACATCTTTACTTTTAAAAAAATCAGTTTTTTCCTAGTAAGCACACCTATATACCGACTTTGCCCTCACCATTTTCCCCTCTTTATCTCCCCTGAGAACGATTCTGCACTCTTTCAATCGAGTCGGGCTCTCTTCATCTCCCGTGAGAACGATAGCACCTGCGACGGCGGTGGCTGATGATTCGGGGACGTCGAACTCGTCGGCGCCGAATGCCGAGATCGCGAGCACGGCAGGGGATGAGGATGAGTCCTCGGGGAGGGGGCTAGGGTTTCAGTTCGGGATCCTTAAGAATCGGGGGGAGGAGGAGGAGAGAGAGGGTTTCGTGACGAAGGACCTCTTCCCGGCGACCGCGGCAGCGTCGTCGTCGAGGCCGGCGGCGCATTGGGTGGATCTGGGCTGCAGCACGTGCAGGCGGCGGGGCAGCACGTGCAGCAGCGGCAGCAGCCGACGAAGAAGAGCCGACGAGGGCCGCGTCGAGGAGCTCGCAGTACCGTGGGGTTACTTTCTATAGGAGGACTGGAAGATGAGAATCTCATATTTGGTTAGTTTTTGAAATTTTTTTTTTCCTAAATTAGCATATTTATAATTTCCTTATGATAATTTATGTTTTTTTTGCTGCCAGGTTTGAAATTTTGGATCCGAGCTCAAATTTTGATTTGTTTTGAATTTATTTGGTTAAACTAAATTGTGGTTTGATTATATTTAGAGCTTATGATCGAGCTGCAATCAAGTTTCAGGGAGTTGATGCAGATATCAACTTCAATCTTAGCGACTACGATGAGGATCTGAAGCAGGTTTTTTTCTTAGTACCAGATTGGTGATTGTTTACTTTGGACCAGAAATTGCTTTGTTTTCAATTCATTGTTGTTGATATGTAATTTTTTTTTAATAAAAAGATGAGGAATTTGACCAAGGAGGAGTTTGTTCACATACTCCGTCGGCAGAGCACTGGGTTTTCAAGAGGGAGCTCGAAGTACCGAGGGGTGACACTCCACAAGTGCGGCCGATGGGAAGCGAGGAGGGGTGACTTATAGATAAAATCTTTGGTGATTTACAGATGGATCCGGCACAACCATTTTGGATTCGATCAACAGCGTCGAATAGGAGGAAGAAAACAGAGATCCGCAAAGAAGCAACCCGCTCTTCAAGATGAACTGATATTGACACAGTATTACAATCCGTTGCGCAATCCTCCACCGAAGGTCCCAGCTCTTCAAGACGCCGTCAATCCACAAAGAAGCAACCCGCTCGGAAGTCTCGAATAATCTAGAATTTGTTGTTGTTTTTAATTGAGTCTCAAACTCAAAATGAAGTTGTTAGTATGGAACATAGATTCCTTTTAATTTGTCATTTCCTTTAAATGAAGTTGTAGTCAAGAAATATATTATATATATCAAGTTGTAGTCTTAGATATTGCTCTTTAATTAAATCTTTGAAACTATGAATGATTTGTTGATACATAGAATTTTTATTTGCCGTGGTTCTTTGTGTTTGAAACTATAAATGATTTGTTGATATTGTGTGTTTGATACCAAATTGAGGGTATGCAATATGGACAAGTATTGATATTGACGTCTACCGGGTTGTACACACCGTATCAGGACCGGATCATTTTTTGGAGATCCGAGACTGTAAATCCGGATCAAGAAGTCAGGAGTTTAGCATACATCTCCTCAGTCAGTATTCTTCTTGTCTCTTTCCATGTTGCCATAAAAGCGTACACGAGAAGAGAATGAAAGGCTTTCAAGCAACAATGCTTTGTAGGGAACTGGAGTTGAGTTGAGAGATGCATGGTAAAAAGCCAAAAAAAAAAAGAAAAAGAAAAAGGATGATGCTTTGCTTTGTGACTGCCAACAATTCGTTCCCTTCCATATTTATATGTCTTTCTTACTTTCATTTTGAAGCAACAAATATCTAAATTTGATTTCTTTCGGGAACTTGGATTACAGCTACTGTTTCTTCATCTTTACATTTCTATTAAAAGTAAATAAAATTTTGAGAAAAAATCTTCAAAAAATTATGAATGAGAATTTTGACACTTTGGCTCGGGATAAATAGATAGTAATGACACTTCTGTCATTAAGCTTTGTCCATGTTAGATAAGTGCTGGATGCAAACTTCTTTGACAATCCGTAATTACTTTCAAAATTTGGACACTTCTTGGGCTCTTATTGGACATACGTCATATATTTTTTATTCACTTCTTTGTTTAATACATGTTTGAGCTTTTAGTTTAATTTCATTTCTGCATCAAAGAGTACTCTAGTGGAAAAAGGCAATAACAAGCAATATTTACCTTCATTTCTGCATCAAATAGTATACTCTAATGGGAAAAGGCAATAACAAGCAATGGTGATAAAAGAGAAGAAATAAAAATTGTGCATTCAGGGAATCAAACTCTAGTCAATACCATGGGAGGGTATTATGATAACCACTACACCAGATGCGCATGTTATGACATGAGAGTTTAATTTTTTTTACTTATTCTCGCTCACCCTCTGATCGGGGCTGCTAGCCCGGATCCAGCCCAGATCAGGATTCCAGATTTCTGGCTCCTTGATCCGGGCTAGCCAGCCCGAATCTTATTGGTTGATCCGGGCTATCAGCCCCGAATCAACCAAATTGATCCGGGTTGGCTAGCCCGGATCAGGAGGCCGGAGACTCTATTTTCTAGGGTATTTTTGACCAAAAAAAAATAATGGCAAAGTGGTAAATAAAACGATCTTTTAAGTGGGCTCACTAGGAATTATGCTGTGCCCATCTAGAAACTCCCCTCCATCACCTATCCTTCTCTATTGTCAATCCTCTCACTAACACGAATTTGTTCCTCATTTTACTTTTTTTCTTTTCGCTCTCAGATCATCGAGAATCAAGTGCTAACGGTTGCCAAGGCAGTGGAGGACAAGCTCGATGAGGAGATCTCGGCCCTAGATGGCCTCGATCTCGACGATCTCGAAGCGCTGAGGGAGCGGAGGTTTCAGTAGATGAAGAAGATGGCGGGGAGCCCTGGGCCATGGAGAGTACACAGAGATATCTGAAAAGGATTTCTTTGCTGCTGTCAAAGCTAGCGATCGCGTTGTCTGTCATTTCTACCGCGAGAATTGGCCCTGCAAGGTGAATCTTCATTTTCACTTTCAATGACAGATCTTTGGTTATATAAATTAGGGTTGCTTTTTTGTGCCCGAAAGATTTGATCTTGACTGCAAAGTTGGGAACTTTATGGTGAACTTGTGTGAACAACTTTCATTGCTGTCAATTCCGTGTCATTAGCTTAATAATGGCATGTCCAGGGACTTTTTAAAGTTTTTTTCTACTTTTTTTTGGGTGAATTTTTACATTTTATTTTAATTAATCAGAAGTTCACATTTTGATATTCACTGCCCCATGAACATTGAAGATTTTCCGAGTTCTTCGTATTGGTCGCGGTTGCTATAAAACATAATTAATGCTGTTAACTTGTTTGGGAAGCAATTGGAGTAAATCCAATCTTTTGGCGTTTGTTGTGAGATTTGAGTACCTTGAACTGTACATAGTTGGCTAGGCAAGACTGCTTCCTGATCCTGAAGCTAAATTGCTTTTGTAATTAACTTTGATGTAATACTTTCTAAAGGCAAATTGTTGTGATGAAATTATTCATGCAATTGAGTTACCCCACAGCCAAACCGTTTGATTCAATTCTCAAGTTATAAAGAACGGGGAAGTCTGATGTTATAGTAACTTCTTTTTAAGTATCGGTAGGGTCACCGGTTCATATATGAAATTGTTCTGATCCTCTTACTGCTTCAAACTAATTTTTATAGCATTTTCTCACTCCGTCTTATGCTTAAATATAATTTGTGGGATCCTGCCAACAAATCAAATGTCATCAATCTATTGTCTATAGTTACTAAGAAGATGGCTGTTTATACCATCTTTCTTCAGGTACTTCACATTTTAAGTAATCTCAATGCACTGGTTAGTCCTCACTGCCCTCTTTTGTTTCATTCATTGTATTTACTTATTATCCAAAAAAAAAAAAAAATTAAGTCCAATAAATGGATAAATTTTCAGTAAACTACTGCTAAAGATAAGTGCAGCATCCACCTAATCCCTCGGGCTTGTGATACCCCCTCGGTACCCCCTCGACATCTAGATGATTATCTAGTAAAATTATCCTTGGGCCCTCTTGTCCCATTGTGGATGGTGGTAATTAAACTGAAACCGCTTACTTGGAGAGGAACATCTTGGCCATCACACCACTGGTTTTGGGTTTTATTTTTTGTATTAATGTTGAAATATATTTAATTAAAATATTTGGATTTCAGGAGGAAATTCAGTTAGGCTGTGTTTGGATTGAGGGAAAATGAAGGAAAAGAAAAGAAAAGGAAAAAGAAAGAGAAAAGGAAAGAAAATGATATGGAAATTGGTTTTCTTTTTTATGTTTGATTAAAAAGAAAATGTAAAAGAAAATCTCAAAGAAATTTTAGAAAAAAACAGTTTCTTATGTTTGGTTGCTCAATAGAAAATTAAGAGGAAAATAAAATTTTAATTAAACTATAGAAAATTTTAATATTAATTTATATATTATTGATATAATTTTTAATTCTTAAATAATTAAGCATATAATAACCAAAAGGTCCAAACTTCACAAAAATTAAAAATATCTTGGGACTAAAATTATAAGAAAATTTCTGCAAAAATTTCTCTCCCTTTTTCCTTTTTCTCTCAACTTTCATTTTCTTTCATTTTCTCCTGGGTTTGAGGAAGAAAAAGAAAAAGAAAAAAAAATCAAACACATTTTCTCTCACTTTCTTTCCTTTTTATTTTTTCTCTAATTTTCCGTCTAACCAAACAGTGGAAAATAACTTTCCCTTTCCTTTTCTTTTCTTTTCACTTCATTTTCTTTTTATTGTTTGAGAGTTTTTTTTAAGTAACATTATTCCAAATTATGGTAGCATATTTACATATTACCGTCTCTTGAATTTATTATGTGGACCTCCTATTCCGACTTTCAAGATCTTGTTTCTTCGAACCACTTTCCTTCTAATTTATATGGAGTTAAGATAGTTTTGATGGGTTAGTACTACTTGAAACCTTAAGCACATACATGCCTATTAAGCTTTCTTCTCTTTTGAGATCTTGTTTTCATGCAGGACCCTTTTCTTCTGTCACTATTTCTTGATAAGTAAATTACATAAACCCATCTGAACTATGTTGAAGTTGGCATTTTGTTCAATGAAATTAATTAGTAAATAGTATACCATGTATAACTAGCTTTCCTGTTCATACATTGTTTCTATTCCATCTAAACAAGCCTCCTCAACACTTTTACCCTTATTTCTTGCATTGGTTTTGCATGTACAAGTGGGGTTGATGTATGTGAAAGTAAAATGATGTGGAGCTTTACACCTAGTTTGGCAATGGGGAAGACCTACTATTATTCCATATTTAAAAAAAATTAATTTTGTAGCTTTACCTGGTTTAAAATGATCCTAAGGAAGGTGGGTTCGTAAAGCCCTGAATAAGTTTATTGTACATCATTTAACTTATGGTTGTGGATATTTTAACCATTGTTCATAAAGAGTTGTTTCCAAGTGTGTCCTTCAAGTATGTCCTTAGGTTTTAGGACATTAGAATAATGAAGAAGAATAAGAAGGTTTGAGAAAGTGGGTTACCCTTGTAGTATCTCCCCTCTCCAATAAGGAGGGTTATAGGTTTGATTACTCATCGGATTGTTCACGAGTATTTAGTTTGGGTAATTTATTTTGGTGGGTGTGCGAGGACGGTCGATTAGCCCAGAAAACAAGGTAACGTGTATTTAGGATATAAGAATAGGAAATAAATATGGATAAAATATAGATTGGTGGATTTTGAAATTGGTATGTAGTGTACATGAACATTAATGTCGTGCTTCAATAAGGACATGAGATTTCAAAAACAACAATTATCCAGAGTCCTGACATGAGGACATAGTTATCTGAGTTTATTTCTCTGAATATATGCATGTTTGATTCTATTAAATATGTATCTTAGTTGCTATTCAGATACGAAAAAAAAATGTAATTTAGTAAAATGTGTATAAAAAAATTAGCTTTTTGTCATAAGGGCTACAGCATATTCCATATTAGACATAATTTTTAAGCTAAGTAGTAGTTTAAACTTTAAACATTAGTGTGCTCGACATGGATAGACGCAGTGTGTGGGGCGCACAAATTTTTTGGGTAATTATCCTCAATACCATGGATGTAAGTCTGTAACCATTTGGAAATTTCTGTTATTAATGAGAGGTGTCATTTATTAATTAATTAGGATGAGCATGCCAAGTGCTGACCTAATCTTTTACCTTCTCCTGATGTTGTGAACTTAACTGGAACTTTTTTTTTTTTTGAGCAAAGACGGCGGGTAGAAACCCTCCGCGTTCTATTAACAAGTTGATAATAGAACTACAAACATTTAAAGCAAAAATACAAAACGGAAAAAACTAGCTAGGAGAAAGTAGATGACTAATACAAATAAGTGTTCAAATGACAGTAAGGAAATCTAAAAAGTACAACATAAGCTCCTCATGATGTTCAAAGAGTCCACTCAAAATCACTATAAAATTTCCGAGGTCGTCTATCAAGTCTGGATCGGAGATGGAGGGTTATCGCTGATATCTTCTCCCGATATCCCACCTGAGAGCTGAACCCGGTCCTCCTCCGAAGAAATATCTGTCCAAAATAAGGTATCATGAATAATCACACGTAAATATGAGTGTAATGGGCGTGCAGTAGAATTAAGGATTCTGCTATTTCTTTCACTCCATACATTCCAGCATAATGCTGCTACTAGGGTAGCCAAATGTGATTTCTTGCCTCTAACACCTAATTTGTCCTCAAAACTAGTACATACCCCTGTGTTGATACTAATATTAAACTTATTGGCACTGTTCAACCACAATTTGCTTGTAAAAAGACAATTCAGTAGAAGGTGTTCGATGGACTCTCCATCTTTATTACATAGAATACAAATGTTTGGTCCATTCCACCCTCTTTTCTGTAATGCTGATCAAGTGAGCAGAGCTTTTTTAACCGCCAACCAGAGAAACACCCTAATTTTGGGTGGGCAAACAGTCTTCCAAATCCAAGTGGAATCATTCTGGACAATACCACTATCCTTAAAATGATTATATGTGCTTTTGACTAAAAAGTTCCCATCTTTGCTCCATCTCCATTGAGGTTGATCCTCATTCATTTGATTAGGCGTAAAGTCATTCAGGAGGGATCGTAACTCTCTACATTGGAGTTTTTCACTGACAGACATTGGCTGTCGAAGATTCAGGTGCCACCTAGTTCTGCCTCACAGCCTACTTACCCTGGCTTCCTTTTCCCGAGAAAGTAGGTAAGCTCGTGGGAATAATAATTTTAAGGGAATTTTTGAGCACCACCTATCATGCCAGAATGCTATATTGTGTCCATTCCCTAGTTTAAACTCCACGCTTGGCCAGATAATAATTCGAGACAACATAACTCCCTTCCAGAATCTAAAAGTAGAGCACGACCTTCGACTATTTGAGAGTCAGGTAGTCTCCTTAGGGCAATACTTTGTTGTCATCAGTTTTTGAAAAGAACCCTGTGGTCGAGAGATTAAGTACCAACACCACTTTGCCATTAAAGATAAATTAAAAAGTTTTAAGTCCAATACACCAAGTCCTCCCGACTTTTTTGGTCTACAGATGTGATCCCAAGAGATCCAATGATATTTCTTAGTATTGGCGGCCCCGTTCCACAAGAAATTCTTTCTTATACTGTCTATTTTTTTACTTACCCAACCCGGTAATATGAAGGACATATAATACAGAGGTAATGTGGTTAGTACTGAATTAAGTAACACCACTCTCCCACCCAAGGATAGTAAATTACTTCTCCATCCTTCCAATCTCTTCTCTAATGTATCAAGTAACGGGCTCCAATCTTGCTTAGAAAGCTTTCCTGGTTTAATGGGAATGCCTAAATATTTGATCGGAAATTCCCCCTCTACACAACCAAGAATCTCTAATATAAGAGTGTGTGACAGATTTCTTGTCCCCAAGTTAATAAGAGCACTTTTAGAAAAGTTAATTCGTAGACCTGACCAGGCTTGAAAACAGCATAGCAACCCTTTGATATATATAGCCTTCTTAATGCTGCCCTCTCCAAATATAAGTGTATCATCTGCATATTGATGGTTAGTGATGGGGATAGATGGGGCCCCAGCAAGGCCGTGTAGCAAACCCGCTCTTATCAACTTTTTACCCATTACATTTAAACCATCCACCACTAGAACAAAGAGTAGAGGTGATAGAGGATCACCCTGGAGCAGACCACGTCTCAATAATATCTCCTTGCCTACTTCTCCATTAACTATAATCTGTGTCTTGGCGGAGTAAAGCCAACTTTCAATCCAGGAGATCCATCTAACTCCAAATCCACGCAATCGTAGAATCTCTAGTAGACAATCCCAATCTACCATATTATAGACTTTTCAAAATCCAATTTGAGTAGGAAATCTCCCAACTTAAGTTTTCTGCAATAATGGATGAGCTCATATGCGGTCGCGACTCCTTCCAGAATGTTTCTTCCTGCTAGAAAACCGGTCTGATAATCTCCTATCATCGGCTGGAGTTTTTCTGCAATACGATTAGCTAACAGTTTAGAGATTATTTTGATAGTACTATTGAATAATGCAATTGGTCTATAATCCCCAATGTGGTCTGCCTGTTTTTTCTTGCGGATCAGAGTGATCCACGAGTAATTGATCCTATCAAGTCTTGCCTCACCCGTATATACCTCATCAAGCATCCGCTTTAAATCTTCTTTAACTTACCAAAAAGTCTTATAGAAGAATAGCGGGAAACCATCCTGACCTGGTGCCTTGTCGGGACCCAAATCCCAAACAACTTTCTTAATTTCCTCTTCTCGAAATTCATCCTCTAGCTCCATTAAGTTTGAAGTGGCTTCCCAAGCATCATCTTTCATTTGAAGTCTGAATGGGTGTTTGCTTCCAAGCAACTGCTTAAAGTGACGGTAGGCATGTTCTTGAATCTGTGAGTCTTATATTTCGCCTCTATCCGTCTTGATATATTGTATTTTATTGCTTTTAAATCTCATAGAAGCAGATTTGTGAAAAAAAGCAGTGTTGGCATCTCCCTCTTTCAACCATTTACACCGGGCCCTCTGCTTCCACATTATTTCCTCCTTTCTATATATCTCCTCTAAAGAGCTTCTCAACTCCAGTAGCTTGGGGTTCTCCATATTTAGTTGTCTCACCTCTTCCTGTTTTTCTAGCAGCTCCATTTGACGAAGAATCTCCTCTGTGTTTCCTCGATTGGAGTCGATATCTATATTCTCATCTCCATAGTAGTCTTCTAAGGCGTCGCAATTTAATGCAAATGTTACCGGTGGCATCCATTGCTGACGTCGGTTGAGCCCAACTTTCCTTAATTAGGTTGTGGACATCCATATGCTCCAACCACCATTTCTCAAATCTAAATCTTCGCAACATTTTTATCCCTTCCCTCGTCTCTAAACAGATTGATACATGGTCAGAGGTTGTCCTCTGAAGTGCTTTGAGTTCTGCTAATGGAAACTTGTTATCCCATTTATTACAAATTAGAACTCTATCTAATCTTGCTAAATTAGGGACTTCTCTCATATCCGACCACGTAAAAAGACGGTTGCCAAGAGGTAGATCGATCAGGCCAAGTTGGGCAATGACTTGATTAAAAGTTGCCCGATCTCGGGGATTACGATCGATCTCCTTTCTTTCATGGGCGAATCTCGTTATGTTAAAATCTCCCCTTATGATCCACGGGCTATCCCATTTATCTTTGATACTCCTAATCTCGTCCCAAAAATTAGGTCGCAGTTGTATATCGTTAGGACCATACACAGCCGTGATTGATTGGACCCATCCATCAGATAGCCTCTTCACTTTGACGGAGAGGGAAAATTCACCTTCAAAGACATCTAAAATGATAAATCTGTTACTCACTCCAATGATGATCCCCTCCGAAGCCCCCTTAGAATTTTTAACTTTAAAAGAAAATGAATTTGGGCCAAAAAATCTAAGTACCTTGTGGTTCGGGTCTATGAGTTTAGTTTCTTCAAGGCAAACTATATCAAGTTTATTGGTGCGAATCACCTCCGTCACTATACGACGTTTAGATGGGTTACCCAACCCACGGATATTCCAGAATAAATAATTCATAAATCCACTCCTACACCCCTCTCCACAATATAGTAGATGGACTTAATCCAATCTCCTGGGGGACTCCTCCCCACCGCAGTTTTCTATAACTCTTAAGTGAGATAGATTTTTCTTGTGTTCATTGTCAGTGACCCCCATATTAATATCACAAGTTTCTGCTAAAGCTAATAATAAATCATCAGGAATTAAATTCAAGATATTAAATCGAGTAGTAGCTGTAGTTAAATCAGTGACGAGGGCCTTACGCCTTAATGCTGCGTCTGCAACTTGCCCTAACTGATATAACTGTCCCCCTTTTTTTCTTCCAATTTTCTGCTTCGTCTAGAAGGTGTAACAGCAGGAGGAGGTTGTCTGATCACTGGTTCCACCACATCATCTATAGATGTCTTTGGTTGAGAGTCCTGAACAATATCTGCAACTGTAGTAGTAATCTCCATTGTTTCTTCCGGCACCTTCGTAGGGGTATTCTGGGGATCTTGTGGTACCATCTCTGGGGCTTGCTCTATTATTTGTGTATTAATGGTCGCAGATTTTGTGAGGAGTTTGTTCTTATTCCGAATCCGTTTCGGTAGATGGGAGGCCTGTCTTCTCCGTAGTCTTGGTGGACCTGTACTCTGTTATCCACGCATGACATTTTCCAATAATTTTGCTATAGTATCTCTAGCAAATTCTTTGTCTAAATTTCTCAGATTAGAGAATAAGTTCATGAAATCCAATTGATTTTGAACTGGGCCAATATCAACTTGGGGCTTGAAATAGAAGATTGTGGGCTAGAGTGGGCTTCTGCTGCAAGAATGGATTGGATCGGGTCTATATTTTCACCCAAACCCGCACAAATTTCCTTACCCTTTTCCGATGCGGGTATTCTTTTCCCCGAGACCGTCATTATTGTTTCCGAGACCGCCCCTGGTTTCTTTTGGAAACAATGGGTGGGTGGATCTCCAGCCGAGGCTTTAGCCTTGGTTGGTGTGGTCATAAATATTTTTTTCCCCTTTCTCCATACTTCTATCATCTCCTCCGATTCTCCTTCTGCGCTTTGTATCTCTTTTCCTCTTCCATCTCCGTAGACGTCCTCCGATCTGTTCCACTGCGAAAGATCGAAGATCAGACTTCCCTTATCATCTCTACAGATGAAGCCAATGTTCTAAAATGCGTTATCAGTATGTGTGCGGTCGAGAACCGCATAACGCATAATCGGATTATGCGCCGATTATGCGGATTACGCGGAATTATGCGGAATATTAATATTTTAATATATATTAATATAATAATTATAAAAATAGATATATTAAGTGCTATAAAACTCTAAAAAATTATAAATAATAACTGTAAGCATGTAAAATGAAGATAAATTTGCTCTACATAAGAAATTAAAAAGATAAAAAGACTTATCTCTTAACTCCCAATGTAAAAAAAAAAAAAGAAGAACGATGCATGCATACATGCATACGCTCAAAAAAATTAATTCTCACTCAAAAAAATAATTCATACAATTATCAAATCACTAAATAATTCAAATAAACTTATATTCTACTACATCTATGTAAAAATTATTGCTAAGCATATACAACTACATCTTTGTAAAAATTATCAAATCGCCAAATAATTCAAAAAAAGTATGAATGTATGCATATGCAACCAAAAAGTCTTCATTTTTTATAATAATTTCACTAAGTTCACATGTTAGTTTAAATTATTGCTAAGCCAATGAAAGTGCAGCTTGATTTACTAAGGTTCACATGATAGTAATTTAGTTTAAATTACTGCTAAACAAATGAAAGTGCAGCTATACCTATTAAAAGACGCATCCGTATAGAAGATATGTAGTTATAAACGGAATACACAGAGCTTGAAGAAAACAATTAAATGCGGACACAAGCAGAATATAAGAAAAAATTGGAAACAGGCCACCAGAATGTAAAGAAGTTCCTATTAATGTATCTTCAATCAATTATCTAGTAGAAGACCTAGATTAAGTTAGTTCCCTTTCTCCAACACTAATAAATGGACAATATGCAGCAGTAGTAAGCAGTCAACTATAACAATAGCATCTAGGAACTTGCATAAAACCTCAAACAGGAAATATCATCTCAAACAGGAACTTGCTACCGATGAAGGTGAAGAACAAAAAACAAAAAAAAGGCTAATGGAGGTGAAGAATCAAAATAATGCAGTGGCCGAATCTCTCCTTTTTCAAAAATAATTCAAACCCTAAATTCTACTCAATTAATAGTTAACACAAAAATTGTCTCAACTTATTTTCCACAAATAAAACCCTAACCCTAATTTTTCCGAATATTTTTTTTCACCAAAAATTTCAAACCCTAAAATCAACTCAGTTTCCTCAAAATAACCATAAAAAATGTTCAAGAAGAATAATACTAAAAAAAATATCAAAACCCTAAAAAGATACAAAATCTTAACTGGAAAAAAAAGAAAAAAAAATTATCTGTGCTGAATTGATTTCAGGGTTTACTCTTTTTCAACAACCCTAAAAAGACAAAAAAACCATCAAAATCCTAAAAAGATCCAAAATCTCAACTCATTTTCCACAAATAAAACCCTAACCCTAATTTTTCCGAATATTTTCTTTCTCCAAAAATTTCAAACCCTAAAATCAATTCAGTTTTCTCAGAATAATCATAAAAAATATTCAAGAAGAATAATACCCCAAAAAACCATAAAAATCCTAAAAAAATTCAAAATCTTAACTGAAGAAAAAAAGAAAAAAATTACCTATGTTGTCGCCGCCGCCGGAGAGCTCGCCTTGAGGACTGCAGCTACCGGAGGAGATGTCGTCGGTTCGCCGGTGGGATCGGAGAGGGGAGGCGATCAGAAAGTTAGGTTTTTTTTTTTCTCCCTTGGGCTCGGGAGGCTTTCGGCTCGGGAGTGTTTGGGAATTAGCGATTTGAAGAAGGGAAATAAGTACATGGGTTGCGGGTACGGGTCGGGTTTTGGGTGTGGGTCAGGCAATTTTTTAACATTCGAAACCCAATAATTCATTAACCGCATAATCACTATGCGGATTATGCGCCCGCATAATCCGCATAATTGATTATGCGGTCGCATAATCGTTTGACCGCATAATTGACCGCATTCTTTATTTTCTCCACGTTTGGGTGGCGAAAACGCCTATGCGGACGCATATGCGTCCGCGTAGGGCGTTTTTTAGAACACTGGATGAAGCCAAGGTTTGAGCCCTGCTGGTCAATGGTGTAGGGTTGTGTTTTCGATGGGTTTTCTTGCTCCAAAGGTATGACTGTCCCTTCTTTCTCTAACATTTTTTATGAAGCTAATTTCAACGGGGGGAAAGCGGGGTTCTTTTCTTCCCATTTTAGATCTATCGATCTCACTTTCCCTAAAGAAATAGCTAAGTCTGATTTCCCCAAAATTGAGTTGAAACTCTTTCCTCTTTGATCTCTGCCCTCTGGTTTTGTCACCTCTTGGAGTTCCCCCATACTGTCTGTGTCAGGTACTTGCGTTTGACCACTAGATCCTTGTTGGTCGCTGCTCCTTCTCCAGGTGTTGCTCCTCCGATGACCGGCGGGGAGGAGTACGGTACCGTGCTTCAGCCGGTCGGATACTCCGATCCTGGCTGAGCCGGACATCGTGCCCTCTCCCACCGCAGTCGAAGTCGGAACTATGAGCTTTGGAGTCTTGCTCTCTGATGACCTGGAAGCCGGAGATTTTGTTTGCAGGTGATCTCTATTCTGATATCACATAGTTGATCGCTGAAAACGGCCTGCAAGTGTCTTGGAATCACTGACAAGTTATCACAACCCACATAAACCCTAGCATAATCCATACTTAATTTCTTGCTAGTTTGTTCACTGATATCGATTAAATGCGCAAATTTTGCTAGCAATTTACCAATGTCAGTGCGGTTCCAATGATGGAGGGGAACTCCATGAATAGCGATCCATGCAGTAGTTGGGAAAGGGTAAGTCTTTGAATCTTGATCTCCTCTCCAAACCCCAATTCGGAATCCTGACTTGGTATCACGGCAAGTAAAAGGGGAGCATTTTGTTGCTATGGTAAGTGTCTCTTTAGATGGGAATAGAGTGATGAATTTGTCCCCGTTCTTGTCCAATCTCCATTTATGATTTGCAGCAGCCTGGTTGAGAGTCTTCAATATACCAGTTATTTCATCCGGTATTGGATTTCCATGAGTAGGGTAAACTACTCCTAAGGTATTGGTCAGATGTTGTTGTTCCAGTAGTGCTATCTCTGATGAGGGGATGAACACTGTAGGTTTTTTTGTGATGTTTTTGACTGAGGATGAAACCATGCTTTGGTTGAGTTGTTCTTCCGGTTTTTTGATAACCCTGTTAGGGGAGATCCTATTTATGTTGATCTCTTTTTTGGCCGGAGCTATCAGGCACTCCCCAATGCGGTGACCCAACACTTTGCAATATCTACAACGAATGAATGAGCATTCATCCTTGTAATGGTTTGTCTTCCCACAAATCCAACAAGCTTCAGGGCTTCCCGGCGCCGGTCGCCTGACCGGAGAAAATTTTCTCTTTATTCCTCCACGAGTAGGTCCTGTCCTGATATTCCGTTTCTTTCTCACTGTGGATTTTGATTTCACCTGTTTCCACTCCTCCTCCTTACCTATACTTGGGACAGTATACTCTCTACCTCTTGCCGCAGCCAGGAGAGCGAGGACTTCCTCACCGGAATAGGAGAACTTGGTGATAGGGAGCACAGAGGATGCGGGAGGTTGAACCTTCCTGACCGGCAACTCCCTAACCACTTCTGACCAACTCTTCCTCCGGTGTTTTGGATTTCTATCCTCATCACTTGCATTATCTTCCCTATTTTTTCCTTTGCCCGGCCAGTTCCATGCTAACTCCATCGGCGAGGCGAGTGGTCGAAGGTCAAGGAATTGACCTCCCAACTTGCCCCCGAAGAGAGACTGCCTATGATGAGAACTCTCTGAGGCGATTTACGATCTCCTTCTGGAACCAGGCTCTTAGCAAGCTTGGTTTTTTTTTTTTTTTTTTCTCTGTCTTCGGAATTTCCTTACCTGGTCGCCAGAGAACGTCCGTTGGAAATCGCCTCTAAGTCTCGCCTACTTAACTTAACTAGAACTGTTGATATTATTTTTCAATCATTTTCATAACGAGAGGCACCAACCTAAAATTTCTGGAACCAGCTGTTGGACATGATGTCAAATCTTCATGAATTGGCACAAATGTCCTAGTTAGTGCCACTATGCAAGAGAGGATCATTTAATCTAATGCACTATGCCAATTAAAAAAAAAAAAAAAAAACTTTTCGTCGCCTCGTTGGGAATCTATTTTGTTTTGGTCTTAGCATTATTTGTACCATGAATGTAATTTCCTGTACCAAATCTGCTATCTATCTCCTTTTAGTTTACTTTTATTCTAGGATAATTTTGAAAGAGGCAACTGATCTTTAGGATTGTGGGAACCCTTCTCTTGTCCATAGTTTTTCGGTTAGGAATTGACACAATGTAAGGGAGAGTTGGCAGCAGATTTATCCTTCATTGGTCGCTGTGACCCCCTTTCGATGGGATATTTTGACGATGGCCTTTTTCATTGCCTGTACCAGTGTTGGGAGTTTAGATTTTCCTTGTCTGAGATTAGTTTTGAATTTTCCTGTTAAATAATGTTGAATGAGCCTTTCATATGGTGGTGATCTATATTTTATTTCTTTTATGATGAAAATTTATTTTAGATGTTCAAATGCTTCTAAGAACTCTTGCTTCTATCCTGTTTATATGAGTTGTTGGACATTACATTTTTGTGCTTTAGTGTAGTTGTATGTTCTTGCCATGTTCATTTTCAGATTCGTTGACTCTGCTAGACAATTCTGTAGATGTGCAGACTTGCTTGCTCACAAAATCAATGGAACTTCACCTTGATACTTAATTGGCAAGATCATACAATTTATGAAGTTGACTCTATGTTTCAAACTATAATGTTATCAATGGTCAACATGCTTCAGATCCTAAGAACTGACAGAAATATCCTAGCCAGGGGAATTTCCGGCAAGAAAGATTCCCGCTGCATCAGGTAAAAAAAATACTTATGGAAATCAAACTTACTTTATCGGTCAATTTATAGTCACCAGGTTGTTAATATTCCAAGTAGTACATGTAAATTCTGCTAAATCAATCAATGAACTCATACATGTATTTTCTTAAAAAGAACTGTTTGTGGCTTCTTTTGCAACACAACAACAACAACAACAACTAAGCCTTTTATCCCAAGTATTTGGGATAGGCTATATGAACCAACAAGAATCACGCCGGATCGATCACTTTGATATTCCTTCTCCATTCATTTCTATCAAGTAATATCTCCTTATTTAAAGTTCTAGACTCCATATCTTTGCGTATCACCTTCATCCATGTTTTCTTCGGTCTTTCCTTTGTTCTTTTAACTTGTGCTACATTGATGAACTTCCATCTTCGAACTGGTGCACTTGTAGGCCTACGTTGCACATGACCAAACCATCGTAAGCGATTTTCTCACATCTTCTCATCGATGGGAGTTATACCTATCTTAGCACGAATATCTTCATTTCTCACTCTATCTCTCCTAGTGTTGCCGCACATCCAACGAAGATGCGATTTTCTCGCATCTTCTTTTGCAACACAGATCAAAATAAAATAAGATTTTTGACATTCATGCCTTGTTTTGATTGTTTTAGCTAAAAGATAAAATGGCATAAGTGTGAATTGAGAAGTATAGAAAATGGCCAAAATTGAAATTAGAAAAATGGGAAACAAGAATCATGTAACAAAAGATTTACTTGTTTAACTGACTGTGCCACAATTTGGACATAACCAGCACAACTTTGCATCATTACTGGCACCTAATGTTATTAGTTATCCTAGTTTCATGATTTCCATCTTAATGGCTTGGGATCTTTTAATTTATAAAGGAATTATCAAGCTTAACCATGTTAATTAATATAGTAGGCAAAACTCACCTAATTTATGTGGCAGACAACTTAATCATTCAAGAACCCCGAGCTTCAATTACAGTTTATCCTAGTCCATTGTAGTATCCTCATTCTTGACTTTGTTGACTGATACTGAGACTTTCTTTGCGCTTGCCAATTACTAAGACCTACCGAACGTACTAACATTGTTAGATTATGTGAATCTGGTCCCTTAGAATGTTTGGATACTATGGATTCCATAGTTCCTTTTTTCCCCCTTTGGTGCTTGCTTTCTAACTCAGAGTACGTGTTCTCAGTTAAAGATTATTTTGAATAACAACATTTATTCTTATCTTAATGTAAAGCAAAATAACCAATTGAGCTCTTGAATACCTTGTGGTCATAAAATTCTCGTATGCAATCCATGTAAATTGACCACTTAGCTTTTTTTTGAGTATACATGAGAGAACACGGCATAAATTTTATGCATTCACAAGGAAACAAATCAACTCTTCTGCACCGAATATAGAAGATCAACTAACTCTACCTACTTTATCTCCTGTGTGAACTCAAATGAATGATTTAGGATATGCGATATAAACCTCAATGAGGTCATCCTTGGTTTTTTTTTTTTTTTTTTTTTTTACATCAAAACGGTGAGTTGCTCTGCGCGTTCCATTAAAACGATTTTAATAGAACATAGCGAAGTGTGAAGTGTTCATAAACCAATACATAAGTAAAAGTAGGTCACAACATAGTACAATGCTAAATACCTACTACATAATACTCAGAAACTAAAATATTCTCCAACTGCAGTCATAAATGTTGGTGGAGGACATTCACCAAATCTAGTCCTCCTCCTTCTGAACTACAAGCTGCTTCTCCCGAATCAGCTCCTGCAATCGTCGCTTTCCGTGGCGATCGCGGAGTAGTGTGTTTGTGAAGAATACCATATAGGGCCGGATCTGGGTCTTCAAAAGCTATCATCCATAATAGTATGTCGTTAGTAATACAATATAAACCAGTTTATATAATGAGTTTTATTATTAAATATTCTCTTATTTATCTCCAACCATATGAGGTCATCCTAGTTTATGCTGGGTATTTACTCCATAATCAAAATCATAAAAGAAACAGTAGCACTGATATCCTATCATACTCCAAGATTGATATGATGATTTCAACTTTCAAATATATCTAGCAAATTATCTCCACCTTCTGTTAGTCTTGAAATTATTTCCAAGCCAATAACTAAAAAGGATTCCAGAAATCTCGTCGTCAACATAGCTATGCTCTTTCTATCCTCAAGTAAACATATGATGGACTGAAACTCCATGCATTTAAATAGGAACTTAATATAGTCCATTCATATCTGAAATACACTATTACTCTTGTTATTTTCTGCTCTCCTTAGGGTGGAAAATTCCCTAAAATCTCTGCTGTCCTTTTCTGAACTGTAATATATATATATATATATATATATATATATATATATATATATATATATATATATATATATATATATATATTATCAAAACGGCAGGTGGAAGCTCTTCGCGTTCCATTAATAAGTAGATAATAGAACTACAATAAGGTTCGGATTACCTATATAGGTTAACTTTCGAAAATACAAAATACATTAAAAAAAAAAAAAAAACACCAAACTAGCTATAAAAAAAAAGAATACATAAGTGGTACAAGTCCTCCAGTAACCACCAGAAGTCAAAGGAGTCCTTCAAATGCACCAATTCTCTCCATAAAGAGTAATGTCCTCTAATCATATTTGGTCCGGGGATAGAAGAGGGTTGTCGGAGTTTTCACCTGATGGCACATAAGGAATATGGAAGTGGTTTCATGACACGCCCAGTAGACTCATGGAAACTGTTTCCATCCGAAGCAGCGAAAAACTGAGTTCATTTCGTTTTAATTTTGGAATGTCCGCATGTCAGGTGTTGATATCCACGGAGAAGTCATATCAAGAATTACTATTTTAGAACTACATGCTTTTGATGTCAAAAGAGGTCTAAGGAAGGAATTCTGTTTAAATTGCTTCATTTGCCTTTATGTTCCATTGTTCCTTCCCATTAAGTGAACCCAAGATAACTGACGTTCCTCTGAAAGAAAAAAATTTCTCAATTAAAGAGTGTTTCTATCAGAGGATGTGAATCCTGCCAGAGTTCTGAGGCAGGTTCAACAGCAATATGTCCAAAACTCATGTTTGGACCCGACATGCTTATCATAAATTAAAGAAGTCACATACTTAATGCATACACAAGGAAGCAAATACATCTCACATGCAACAGGTTATCATAATGGTAATTCTAAATGTATAATAATATTAGCCTCCAGAAGTCTAGCTAGCCTAACCCACGCCAGGCTTCTTAAATAGGATCCTAACATTCACTGTGCTTCATTTTTGTTGGAACATATAAAAAAAGAGAAATAATAGATTATTTAATAATAAAAATTATATTCTATTTAGTACTGTATGAGGCTTATAGTTTGTGATTTTACTATGTGGACAGGTGTTTCATCGGACGAGGAGAGACTCTACTTATCATACGGCAACTCAGGAGAGGAGATGGATGGCTCCCCACCACAGAAGGAGTTAGACGGCACTTTGGTTGCACGATAGGTGTCGGACCGGAGACGAACCCATTGTTTTGCTACAGGAACGTTATGCTTTTTTGCAGTGTATCATTTTGTTATTGTTGTTTTTGTTTTATTCGCAGTGTTATTTAGAAAATCTGGTATGTAAAACTATTGAGGCCACCTTTCTGATGAGCCAAACTTTGATGGTTCTATTATTTTCTCTTTAATGAAATGCGAAGGGAGTTATCCCGCCGTTTATCGTAAAAAAAAAAAAAAAAAACATTCACTATTCTTCCGGTGGAAATGCTATTCCAGCAACACAACCCTTCTGTACACACCCCTTAACAGGTAGCCAGTCAAATATCAGCCATCAAGCACAAGCATGCACATTGATTTCCCTAGGCTATCAATCATGGAACATCATACATACGATGCAATGAACCACACCTAAAACAATTAAAACATGCAAGCAATTTCATGATTTCTTAATAATCTACACAAACATTCATTAAAATAAGATATTCACTAAAAAAAAAAACATTGGTGGCAAGCAAATAGAGTAGGAAGAATTCATCGCATTATAATGTGCACAATGAGCAACAAATAAATATAACTATGAATATTCTTATAATCTCTCTCTAACTTAACTCTATCATACACTTGTTCCTAAAACAATGAACAAAACCTCGATGCCTACCAAGTAGCATAACCTGGGAGTTCCCAACAGCAGTATTATCTACCCCTTAAATCTTAAACCAATGTGCTCTTCACGATCTCTAATTTTATAAATTAATTAGCATGGAAAATGTTTATAAGTTTATATCCAGGTCAACAACTTAGCGTTAATTGCATGTTATTCTTATTTGGTCTCTTCAATCTAAATTCATAGGCATACTCATGGTTGAACAGATGTACAACTTGAGCTCTGATACCACTTTTATGATGCCCTAGCATCATAAATAAATTTTCTAAAATAGATGCATAACATGTTCGTAGTTCCTTAATATCAAAAAAACTGCAAGTTCTAGCGACAACATTATAATTTAGAGGTATTTACAGATATGTCCCTTCTTTCTAAATTATAATTTAGTCCTCCAAATCTTCATATTTAGGATTTAGCCCCCAAATCTTTTAAGTTACTACAATTTAGTTCTCCAGTTTATATTTTGGCCCGATTTTTCCATTTTACCTCTGATTTCTTTCACTTAATTCCCCTTCCCTCTTCCTCTTCCTCCTCTCTTCTTAGTTCTTATTGGGTTCCTCCATTGTTCTTCTCTTCTCTCTCTATTTATTTATTGGGTTCTCTCTTTATATTGAAACTAAATGTATTATTCTCCACTAAATGTATTAAACCTTTAAGTCTCAATATAAATTTATTTATTGAGTTCTTCCTCTCTATGTTGGATAAATTCATTTCTAGGTTTAATACATTTAGTAGAGAATAATACATTTGGTCTCAATATAAAGAGGGAGAACCCAATAAGTTAATAGAGAGAAAAGAGAAGAAGAAGGGAGAACCGAATAAGAACTAAGAAAAGATGGGGAAGAGGGAAGGGAAAATTAAGTGAAGGAAATCAGGGTTAAAACGGAAAAATTGGACAAAAATATAAACTGGGAGACTAAATTGTAGTAACTTAAAAGATTTGGAGGACTAAATTTAAATATGAAGATTTGGAGTACTAAATTATAATTTATAAATATTTAAGGTACCCTTATAATTTATTTGCAGTACCTATACCTATCAATTGTTAAGCCAGATTTCTTCCACAAAGCATTTCAAATCCTTTTACTTATTATATAATATTTCTCTCAAATTATGGCGTAGGATGACCATTACTTAGAAGAATATCTAAGAAGCCAATTCGCTTGTTCATACGCATATCTGCTTGGTTCCTACTAATAATCCATGTCGATAATGACAAAATGTCTTGAGTCTACAGCGACATCATTCGCAGGGTGCTGCGTATTTAACAATTTTACATATATTGTGACTTGCTTAATTTTCCCAAACATTAACCTATTCTATTATGATGAATACAACATATGAGCCTACCTCATAATTAACCATACCTGCATGACACGCACTCAGACTTTGATTCCATAAGCACCAATATTTCGAGAAGGAACCAGACATCAATCAACTAGGCTCATGTTCTCGTAAATCTTCCAAATTATGAATGATATCTCGATACAAGTAGAAATTGCTTAAGATGGCAAACTGATGTCACCAACAGATGAGAGCAAAAAGATCTTTGGAGAAAGAAATAAATGATTAATCATTAAATAGCGGAAGATGGAAGATAGAGAATCATAAACTTCAAAAATAACTCACTACTTATACTAAATTATTACAAGAGTTCCTGGCCCCCAATAAAAATATCCCCTTAGACTCCAATTAGGACTCCCGTTAACTTCTGAGAATTAAGTCCGTCTTTCTTCTCTTCTATCTTGTAGTAATTTCTAATTTCTACATCACCATTGTCACCATCACCTCTCTCATGCTTTCTTCCTATTTTCCTTTCTGCTGATAATGAATTTGGAATGATGTTGCTGCTCAATATTAAGTATCTTCGTCACTGACAAAGTCCATCTACCGACTCAAAATTATTCTAAACTATTCCCACTTTGCAAATAGCTCCTAAAGTTTTGTCAGTGATGCAGAGGACTCTCACTTGCTGTTTTGGTCAAAAAAAAATAAGCTCCAAAATTTTAAGGTAAGCTTCCATGAAGATTTAATTACTTTAGACCCCTTCCATTTTAGAACCTTACACAAGCATCAAAATATTGATATAATAAATTTTCTTTATTATTATTATCATAATATTCTTTTTTATTGTAATATTATTTTGGTTGATATATATATCCTCATCATATAATTTCACATATTATGCCAGGCTTTTGTATCTGGCAATGGTACATAGAGCTAGGCCAGGTGTGGTTGTACTATGGAATCTTAATTTTAGACCTGAACCTGGAATTCAATATTCAAGTTTAACCAGTTATGGGTAACAACAGGTTTTGATCTTAGTTTGTATTAGGTCTTTGAGTCATAATAATGGTGCTTGCTATCAGATAATACCTTTATTCTTAAGTGATTTGGTGACAACTATGAAGTGATGCTATAATTTCTGAGTTTTTTAGTATCTAACTTTACAAACTTCTGCAAGATGGAGCAGGTCCTGTTTGAATGCTTTCATCTTTTGGCATGTCAATGATATGTGTTTTTCAGCTTTGGAGTCAGTTTGACCAGGCCTAAATCTGAATTAGTTTGGCACGTGCAATTTGTGCTCAATGCACCGCAGGACATTAAACTTTAAAGGTCATGAGTCTTGTGATTGTCGTATATAATATTCTAATAGGAATATCCCAAATTCCAGATGCCTATCCTTGCACTGTTTGAACATTCAGCTTATGTGGCTGTAGTTTATTCAGGAAATGCATTAGAATAACATTTTCTATATATATAAAAAAAAAGTCTCATCAATTTTCTCCTCTGTTCTAGGACACCGTTTAACCAGGGAGTTTCTACAGGGGCACACCATTTTCCTTGTGAGTCTATTTAAAAATTTATTTTTATTTACAACTTTGTCATTTAAATTTTAGGATAAAAAAACCATTATTTTCAACCTCTCTATTCTCTCTCTCTATCTCATCTCCTCCACCACCTCCGTTACCGTCGTCCCTGCTCTCCTCCGCCACTTTAAGACCGGCCGCCGCGATGACTTCGGCCCAAGATACCACAAAACCTTAGAGAGGAAGGGATTCACTTTCTCATCCCGATTGTCGACAAGGAAATCTACGTCCACTCTCTTAATGAGGAGTTTATCCATATTTTTGACCAGTCGGCCATCTCCAGCGACAACGTCACCTTCCTCATCGATGAGATTGTTTGCGTTAGCGTTAGAGTTTGTAAATTTGGGACTTTTTTTTGTTGGGGGAAAAATATGATTTTTTGTTGATTTTAATTTGGGATTTTTTTTTCTTCAATTGTGGATCCTAACTTCGCGTCATATGAAGTGAGCAATGCCATCCGTGCAGCTGTACGGTGAAGAAGCTGTCGCAGACGACACTGAAGAGCGAAGTAGGGAAGATGAATTTGGATCCACTATGGTCTCCTTGATCCGGGTTAGACAGTCAGGATCTGATAATATGGATATGGAACTGTAAGTCCATATACACCATAGAGGATTCAGACTATTTAGTCCGGAACTTACTGTAATATTGGGAGAAAAATAGAGAATGATAGTTTTTGAAATTTTAGATGTGCTCACTAGGAAAAATCCTCTTTTTTTCAAAAGAGAGGGTGGGCTCACTAGGAAAAAGGGTGTGCTCCTTTGGAAATTCCCCTTAACTACCCACATTTGAAGTTTGTATTCTATGAGTCCACACTATAGAGAATTAGATGAGAAAGATTTGCCATATGCAAGCCAAGCCTAGAAAGAACAGAGATTAGAGGATGATCAACACATCTGCTGTTGCGGTCAAAACTTTAATAAGGATTCAAATTTTTAGTGTATACACGATGGTTAAGTCCCATGTTTTTTTCGAAACGTCTCTGGATGTGCAAGGAGATCCTAGTTTTCTGTGAATTTGTCCACGGAACTCACCAAGACTTGTAATTAGTGAGTTTAACACAGTACCATATTTATTTCTATTGAAATCCCTCTTACAGTTTTTGTACTTCATAAACTTGATCCTAAGTATTGAAGGGAACACTCTCTCTGTTTCCCTTGCTTGAGATAAGACATCATTGTCCCTTTTCTTTCATTATTCATCCATTTCCTTTTATTTCCAAAATTATTCTCATCTTCTCTCATAAATTGGAATCTAGATATTGAATGGAAAATTATTATTGCTTCGTTGCGTCTTCCAATCTTGTGACAAGACATCAATTTAGGGTGTGTTTGGCAAGTTGGAAGTAGTGAAAGTAAGGAAAAAATTGAGAAGTAACTTCTAAAATTGAAGTAGAAAAAGAATTCTCTTCTTGTGTTTGTTTACTAATGTATTGGAAGAAAAAAAGTATGTTTGGAAGTGAAGAAGTATTATTTAATTAATTAAAAAAAATATAATTTATATTATTTTATTTATTTATTAGATATTAAGATATAACTTTTGAAATACAATGATGACATGCAAATAAAGAAATAATTTTTTGTCTTCTTCTTTTACTTCCTAGTCACTTCCAACCCCAAAATATGAGGAAGAAAGTTTTGGAAGTGAAGTGCCACATAAGCGCCAGCTCATCAATTAAGAAGTAATTTCCAGCTTCATTCTTGACCAAACAAACACTTGAAGTAGTGAAAATAGTTTTACTTCCACTACTTCTATTTTACTTCCATGCAAACAAACACACCCTTAGTTTGCATCTTCTTGGCTCAGATGTGGAGGAAGGTGACGACATTCTCTTCGATAAAGAGGGATAGTCTTGTTATAAAGAAGGGTTTCCTATGCACTTCATGTCTTTACTTTTACTTTATAAAGGACCTATGTCCTAAAAATCCATCTATATATTAAGTTTTATCGCTGATGTAATATGATATGAACTTTGTATTATATTATATGTTCTGTTAAAATTTAGTTAATGAAAGACAGAGGGCAGAGCCTACCGTTTATCTGAAAAAAAAAAAAAAAAAAAAAAAATCTTGTGACAAGACATCAATTTCTCATGTTTGTCGCTACTCATCCATTTTCCTCTCCAAAGTGTTCTTTTCCCTCTTAACATGTCTACTTCTTGAAAAAGAAAAGGCAGATGGAGAACAATTTTTTACATCAATTTCACCTAGTCCGGCTGTTCATTGTATTCTATTCTATTGATGTACCCTCCTTTTATGGAACTGTTTGTCTAATTGTTCGTTGTATTCTATGCTCTGATGTACCTTTCTATTGGAATTGTTTTGTACCCTGACAGCTATCCATCTCTCGGTCTTTCTATCAAAGTCGTGATGTACCTTCTTTTGTGAATGATTTTATCGTGGAAAGAAGTTTGATACACAAGCTTGTGTTCATTGTGGCTACACGTACTAAAGATAAGTCAGTTTGGACCATTTTGTATAATTAATGCAATCTCAACTCTTTTTGGATATTACCCAGTTTTTATCTGCATCACAGTTTGCATTTGTTCATTTCTGAAAGAGTGTCCAGTAAATTGCTCCTTTTTTTTTTTTTTCCCCTTGAATTTTCCCTTTTAATTGGTATTGCTGATCTGGTCTTGTGCTGGTGCCTGTTAGTAGAGCTCTTGAATTTAGATTTGACAGTAAGAACATTGTTTTATTATTGGCATTATTGTGTTCTCGTCAAATGTAGGTTGTAATGCCCTGAATAGTCTCAAGTCAGATATGAGATGTCGGTTTTAATGATTTTCATGAATTTCTAAAGTAATCGTAGCTAGTTTTTTTGAGTGAATAATTCGTAATTAATTATAAAATATTATAATTCTTGTTATTCTATCTGATGCTTAGTATATTCCCATGCAAATGTGTTGCTGGCATTCCGCTATCCAGATTCCGACACTAGCTGACAGTATGCGGAACTAAGTGCGATGTGGAACTGGGTATAAAGAATAAAGTGCCACACAAATATAATGGGGCCAACTCTAGAATCCCCATATCGTCTGGCGAAATTTTAATATGTTACTGTGATTTTTATTTGGGAGGGATGTAAAATCCTGACTTGAATAATACATCGGATATGAGACAAGAGTTAATGTTATGTATAATGATTTCCATAAATCCATAAAGTAATCAACTTTCATCTTGAGGAAGAAATCCATGCTTAATTATAAATTATTCTAATTTTTGTAATTTTACTAAAGGCTTATCATATTTCTATGCGAATTTATTATTGATGTTCCGCTGTCCACCGGACGTCCAAGCCTTATGTCCAAGCAGTAGAAACTTAAGGATACCATATAGGAGGGACCCTTCTCACAAATTTTGTATTGAAAGGTTATAAAACATGTTTTAACTTTCTTAATTTCAAGAGAGATTCCTTTTGTACCGAATAGTTGCCAAACACATTGGATCAACAATCTCCCCCATATTTTCGCTTGACTCTGCCTCTTTAGTTCTTCTAGCATTATTGCTAGGTTGTCAGTAGTTTAGTTTCTATATTATTGAATTGAATACTCAATTATGTACCAATTGGCTTTTTCTTTTTTGGATATATGAAATGTTTAGGATGGTGGTGCTATTTTCGAGGTCTTACGCAAACTTCATTCCGACATTTCCCTTCGTGTGAGATTCTCAAAGTATGCAGAAGACCTATTCTAATATAATTTACCCGGGGTTCTTGAGTTTCATATCATATGATCAAGCATGTGAATATTGAGATCTCTTTTCAAGAATTTGACACTTCATCATTTCTCATGTGGAAGCCTGCCTATGTAGAATGTGTTCATGACTTGCATGGCAGTAGGAATGGTAATGGACGTATTTACAGGCCAAATTTTCGTCCGTTTTATACAAAATTTTGAATTAAAAATAAAATTTTTAATTTTAATTTTGAATTCGTCCATGTACGCCTCCACGGGCCAAATTTTATTTTTCTAATTTAAAATATCGTATATGGAGGGTCAAAATTTGACTCGTGAACGTATCCATTAACATCCCTACATGGCGGAGTTCCTAGCATGTTAGATTATACATAAACGTAACGTGGGTTTTAGGGTTAAAAAACCATCAACATTTCATATGTAGCAAAACCTGCTTGAGTTTCCGATTGTTGATTTAAGTTTCACATGGAAATGTCACTTCTTTACTGAGATTTTTTTATTACATTTAGGGTGTGTTTGATTTATGAAAGTACAAGAAGTGAATGAAAAAATTAAGAAGATACTTTCAAAATGGAAGAAGAGAAGATAATTCTTTTTATGTTTGTTAATTTTTAGAAGATGAAAAATTATTAGGAAGTGAAGGTAATATTATTTAATTGATTAAACATAACAATAATTATATTATTTTATTAGTTTTTATGTATAAAAATATAACTTTTGAATGCTAATTATGACATGCAAATAAAATAGTATTTTTTTCTTGATCCTCTACTTCCTAAACTCTTCTAAACCAAAAGTGTGTGTAAGAAAAGTTTGGAAGTAAAATGTCACGTAGGTGCCACATCACCATTTAAGAAGAGATTTTTTGCTTACTTCTTGGCTAAACAAATACTTAAAGTAGTGAAAGTAACATTAATTTCACTACTTCCATTCTTCTTCCATGCAAGCAAACACACCCTTAGTTGCTTAATCTTGTATACTTGTTTCGTGTAGGTGATGGACAAACATTGGGAATTTCTAGATGGGCCCAGCTTTTTTCCTAGTGAGCCCACTTTTCATAGTGAGCACACCCTCTCGTTTGAAAAGAGAGGGTTTTTCCTAGTGAGCACACTTATATTCCCAAGCTATCCTCCACATCACCAGGAAATTCTATTTGCACACAGTATTTACTCTTGACACGCAGTTTTGAAACTTATAAATAATTAGAAGTTTGCCCTTATTTTTTTGGACTAAATTACCCTTATAAATTCCAAACTAAAACTTTTTAAAATTTGGAATTACGACTCATCGTCTTCATTCTCTATTTTCTCTTTAAAATCCTAAATAATTTTTTTGGTATTTAATAAAAACACATCTCCTACAAAATCATCGATTTGATTTCTTGACCCTTAAAATTTTTTACATTAACATTCCTGAAAAGATTAGAAGAATTTAAAATTATTCGATTTTACCGTGACAACTAAAATTTGAGTTTGGAATTTGCATTTGAGTTTTCCTATGCAAATGGAAAATTTTAACATACAATTGGTGTCAGAGAACAAATTTAAGGTATAATTTGAAAAAAAAAATTAGGTTTTATGCGTATTTATTTAAAATTTATCGTTAATTAGTTTTTTTGGGGAGACTTCGGTATTAATACTCGACCAGAATATTTCTTGGTCCGGTATTAATACCCGACCAGAATATTTCTTGGTCAGGTATTAATACCCGACCAAAATATTTTTTTTGCTAAATGGAATCGGCGAGTGAGAAGTTAGAGAAAAAAAGGAGGGGTATTTTTGGAAAAAAAATTGGATGCAGAAAATAAAATGACAGTATTTCAAAATATTAGTTTGGTGTAAAGAGAAATCAGGACGCCAAAAGTAAAATGTCGTGTGCAAATAGAATTTCCCGACATCTCCTCCTCTCTCTCTCCCACATTCTTCTCCAGAGGTCCTCTCCCAAACTTCTCTCTTCTTAACACCAACTCCTCTTTTTCTCCCAACTCATCTCTCACCCTCTCCTCCTTCATAAAATCCCAAATCCCTTTTCCACCCTCTCTCTCAAGGCTTCACCGGACTGCCGTCGGCATCCGGGCCGCTTCGCCCTCTCGCATCCCGGCCGATCCCGCCACTGACGACCCACACTCCGCCACAAGGGTGAGTTGAAAGGAGGAGAGGAGTTAGTGGCTTTTTTATTTGAAGGTAAAAATGAAACCCTAATTTTTTGTGTTAATTTTTGCATTTTGATTTAAGGAAAAATTTAGAAATGAGTGTTTATGAGAGTAAATTTAGTTGAGGGGCAAATAAATTGGGGGAAAAAATAATTTCTTTACATTTTGTTATGGTGAAATTAAAAGCTTTATTGGTTAAGATAGTTTATATTTTATTGTTGTTATCGATTAATGATAGTTGGAATTTATAATAGTGAAGTGCAAAATTTATATTGTGAATATTAGTTGGTAGTTTTTGTGCTTGGATTAAATTATTAATTTTGATGTTCGAATCGGAAAAAAATTGAAATGTAGATATTGTATGTTTATGTTATGATATTTAATAGATTTAGATAGGCAAATATAATTAGTATATGGTGATATGTGATGGTTGATAATTTAAAATTTCATTGTGTAAATAAAATATTTGGTGATTTACAGATGGATCCGGCGCAACCATTCCAGATTCGACCAATAGCGTCGAATAAGAGAAAAAGAACGGGGATCCGTCCAGCCATCGATCCTAGCATTCCTGAAATCCGTAACGAACCGGATTCGCAGGTTGATGCTGCCACGGAGACCCTTCCGTTACGCATTCATCGAGGTGTATCGCAAGAAAGTGGGAGTATCGATGAGTCAGACTCAGAAGAAGAGGAAGTGCGTCTAATAAATAGAGGACCGATTGATTTATCTCTTTTAAAGAGTTTTAAAACACACGTTGCTTTTTTTATATATAAGAATGAGGTCGGACATAATAACTTTGATTTCAATTTTATCATAATAGTTGTTTATCTAAAATATCTTGCCTTGTTATCATTTCAGGAACGAGATCCATTACGGTGCATTAATCACATGAGAAAAATAAACATATGGTCTCTAGAATCTGGACAGCCAAATACCCGTTTTCTGCAGTACATCCGTAATTTCTCTTTATATTCACTCATAATATGTTCTTATCAGTACACTAGTAGCATTGAATTAACTGCATTTGTCGAGCGTTGATATCCAGAAACTAATATCTTTCACTTGCCTTTTGGAGAAATGACGATCTCCCTTGATGATGATTGTTCATGTCAATATGGAAATGAAGTTGTTAGTATAGAACATATATTGATTTTATTTTGTTGTTTCATGTAAATGAACATGTAGTCAAGAAACATATTATATATATGAAGTTGTAATCTTAGATATCACTCTTTAATTAAATTTTTGAAGTTATGAATGAATTGTTGATACGTAGAATTTTTATTGCCATTGTTCTTTGTCTTTGAAACTATGAATGAATTATTGATATTGTGCGTTTTGATACCAAATTGGGGGTATGAAACACGGACAAGTAATTATATTTGCTAGCTTATATTATTTATCTTCCGTATTCCAGATTGTACACACCGTATCAAAGTATCTCTGGTTCTATATTCATGATCTGGATTTACAGAACCGGATCATTTTTAGGTGATCTGGGACTGTATACCCGGATAAAAAAGTCAGGGCTCTGGCTTCCTGTTTGGGCTAGCCAGCCCGGATCAATGTGGCTGATTCGGGCTATTAGCCCTAGATCAACCACATTGATCCGGGCTGGCTAGCTCGGACAGGGAGCGAGAATCTCTGGCCCCCTGATCTAGGCTAGCCAGCTCGGATCAGTGCCACCCATTCGGGTCTGCTAGCCTGGATGAGTTGGCCTGACCCGGGCTGGTTAGCTCGAATCAGGGGGCCAGAGATACTCTGAACCCCGATCATCGAATGGAACCATTGCCAAGTTGTACCTCTCCATTTTCTTCCCCGTAGATCTACAAAAGAAATTTTTTTTTTTCTATTTTCTAGGGTTTCACAATGAAAGAACCGATTTAACCTAAATATAGACTTTAATTTCCGTGATTTTTTACTAAAAGGAGTTAATATTAAAGAGGAATAGGGTTTGAATTTTGAAATGGAATTTTTTCCTGTCTTTTTCTCTGCCTCTGCTCTACTTTCTGCCTCTGCTCTGCTTTCGTGCGGGAAAAAAAGGGGTGCCGGAAGGATGAAGGAGAAGGTGAATGAGAAACAATTTTGACTAAAAAAATTAATGGCAAAGTGATAAACAAAGCGGACTTTTTAAGTGGGCTAACTAGGAAAAAAGCTGTGCCCATCTAGAAATTCCCACAAACACATGAGTATTCTTGCAAAGCAACATAGGAGACACGCTTTGTTAAAGTTCATGCAGAGAAAAGCCCCTTTCTTACTGAGAAGCTGAGGATCGTCGTACTGCCAACCCTTGCTCTTGTAATAAATGCGAAAGTAGAGGATTATTTTGTAAGGGAGTGGAAGCCTTGTAAATCTTAGTTAAAAGAAAATGTTTCATGCGTAGATCTTATGGCTCTAGCTATGTGTATCAGGTGGGATTTGATGAACTCGGAGGAACTGATGAGTTTAGTACAGACGAGCTGGAGGAGAGGCTCGCAACTAGCAAAAGTAAAGTTCGGCAATCGGAAAATCCTAGCGATACGTACAAGGGTCAGTTTTTTGTCCATCTATTCAAATTTTGAATTAAAAGTGAAAATTTGATTTTTCTCGTTTAAAACTTTGAATGGAACAGACTAAATATTGGCTCATGGACTCGTCTATTCTTATCGCAGTCTCTTATCTATATCACATGGAACGTTGCAGGAGTTGAGTACTCGTTGGGTAACTCGTCAAGAAACTGTAGAGGGGACACGATATTCTTCAAGATCCTAACAATGTAAAGTTCTTTAGATGCACACAAGTGTATGAACAAGTGGGAACACTGAGTAAGCAACAAAAGTAGAACCAAACAAGGATCATGATAAAAGAGAGATGAGGAGGATAATATATTAGACACTAAGCCAACAGCTGCAAGGAGTGGTTGAGTTTGATGCTCTACTTTGTTGTTTGTGATTGAAAAGCTTAGAAAGGGATTCATTCATTCAAGGCGATGGGCAAAGAAAAGGATGGATAGGTGTGGACAGTCGAGAAGTGGGCCTTGGCTTGCATCTTCTTCTTGGGTCCCAATCCAATTTGCGTCAGGTTCACCTCTTCTGGATGTGACGCAAATGGACTTGGCTTTTGTTTTGGGCTGGACACGGATTTGAAAATTGATGGTGCATTGAATCTATATATATTGAAAAGGAAAATTTAAAAGAAAAAAAAGTCAAAAGTTTCTGGCCTTGGTGTTGTGCGGGAAATCAAACTCTATTGGTGTGTGATTCAAAAGACTTTTAGAGGGTTCTTATTTGTTTTAGTTGTTAATTTTTTTTTTTTTCTCCATTCCGTGTTGCCAATCGTTAAGTCTGGTATCGCTGCACCGAGAGATTTCTGACTCTTTACGCTTTAAGAGCGGACGCATGCAGGATGAAAAAGCACAAAATGACGAAGAGAGAAGCGAAGAAAGACAAGTCCAAGAGCTAGAAAAGAAGAAAGACCAGAGAAAAAGCAAGTTGAGATCTTAAAAGACAATATCGATCGTGCAAAAAAGAAAAGAAAGGAAATAGTAAGGAGCAGCTAGTTGTTGCAGTTAAAAAGCTGTGGGCAGGCCTATACCTGCTGATCATGCTCCTTCCTAAAGTTTAGATTCCTTTCGGTTTGATACATAGAACATGTCAAGCTATATATTGTAGGAATTAATTTAAATCTATAAATTTGTGTAGAGAAATGCCCGTAAGTTTACGTCAATACACCGATAAAAGGGAGAAAAAGAAGGTCACATAAAAGGAGAAATAATATCGCGTTCTTCATGTCAGAGAAGTTAGCACAAACTTGCAGTTGTATAATATCAAGAATTAAAATAGTTATAAAATTAACTGTATTTCTTTTTAAAAAAACCAACTACGATTATTTTATAACGAACTATTATAAATTATATAATTTCTTGACTTATATCCGATGTAAGACAATAAGCTTTGATCTACGTTTTTGTTTTTTATTACTAGTAAGTAAAAAAGTAGCAGTATTTAAGTTCCAAATATATATCTTATCTCTAACTTTTGAGTAGAAGGATAACAAAGAGAAGAAGATGGGTTAGGGTCAAGAGCAAACTCAAGTATTCTATTACAATAGCAACTGCTTTTGTTTTCTTGCTTAATTTCTTACGACATCTCGCCTTTACATAGGCGCTGCCAAAAGCTACTTTATTGCTCCACCTTCTTTTTCTTTATTTGTTTGTACGCTTCCCATAAAGTCTTGTCAAAGGAATGAAAATCAAAATCTCGCTCCCTGTTTAGTTACTTTTGATAAAGTAAAGGAACTTTTGAGTGCAAGCAGGGCTAAGTTCCTTGTTTGGATGGGTGACACATGCGTGGGCCTCATCATTGTGATGAAATATTGTATATGACTTGTTCAACAAAACTGCATGCCTACGACCTTCATGTTTAAGACTTGCAAGCTTTGTAATCATTTTTGTGAGGATTGGGATCTAATACTGATTCTACTTTCTTACGATTATGATACCGATAGTTGGGGATTTGGTGAGAGTTCTTGACTCAAGAGATATATTATGCATAAATTGAACTAGTCAATCAAATCAAAAGTCAATTATGGTAATTCTGCTGCATCTGTCATATTTTCTTAATAAATTAACCGTCTCTGTAACTAAATTCTTTACTAGATCCCAACTTAATATGCGATTTAGTCATAGCTAACAAGTAGCAAAGTTGTTTTCAATCAACATTTGACTCACTAACTTGAGATAACCTTTTGATGCACACGATTTTGCAAGATGGAAACGTACTCACGGCCAACCAAACATTGGTATCGAAACTTCTAGCTTAGATCGGTGCGTTCTCAGGAGAATTTTTTTTTTTTTTTTTTTTTTTTTGGGCACAGAAGTCAAAGTCAGTTGGTGGTTGCCTAGCTATGAATTCGATTTTGGACGATCAGAGACCTCAACTTTAATCGAAAGTGTGAAATGAATCAAAAGGCAATGAATGGAGGCTCGTGAAAGGCTGTTAGAGATGGGGACAGTCAATCATTCACTTTGGGGCTTCATACGTGCCGAGCCAAAAATATGTTGCTAGCTTGTCTCGTTCCGATTGTTTCAGGTCTTTCTTTCAGTCCTCTTCAGCTAGCAAGACTCTGGCGCTATTTCAAGCCAGGTTACCCCACGAGCTGCTTGCACCCCACGCGTCTGGTTGACTCGGAAGAGTCAAGTTCATGTTCACGGGCCTTTTTTAAAAAAAGGAAAAATAATTATAGAAAAAGGTGAGTTAGAAAAAGGAAAAATATATATGGGATTACTGTAGGTGAGCCAGCTCATGAAAAGTTATTTGAGCTAGCGGCAAAACTATAATGATCTAATGATTTTTTTTTAATTTTTTTTAGTAATTACTATCTCTACCTTATTAACTTCTTTAGGATTAAATTTCATAAGTTTTAGAGTTAATTTACCCTTTTATCAAGTGCATACAAAATATTTTATTTATTGAAAACTGTTAATTTTGTGTTAATTTGATGAAGGACCAAATCAAAACTAAAACCCAAGGTATGAGTGAACCCTATGGGGTCGAGATCATAATCCAAAAAAAAAATTTTTTTAAAAATTATTGGAGATAGTGGAAATAAACTACAGCTCAGATAACTTGTGTGAGCTGTCAGCTCATTTCTATCTATCTCTCTCTCTCTCTCTATATATATATATATATGAAAAATTGAGGTGATAATTCACGCAAGTTATCTGAACTGTCGTTTATTTCTACTATCTCCAATAATCATTTTTAAAAAATTTCTTTTGGATTATGATCTTGACCCCCTAGGGTTCACTCATACCTAATTTCTTGGGTTTTAGTTTAGATTTGGTTCTCCATCAAATTAACAAAAAATTAACGGTTTTCAATGAATAAAACATTTTGTATGCACGAAAGGGTAAATGAACTCCAAAATTTATGAAATTTAATCCGAAAGAAGTTAAGAAAGTAGAGATAATAATTGTTAAAAAAATTTGAAGAAAAATCATTGATGATTATAGTTTTGCCGCTATCTTACGTAACTTTTTCTGAGCTGGCGGCTCACCTACGGTAATATATATATATATATATATATATATATATATATATATATATATATATATATATATATATATATATATATATATATGTGTGTGTGTGTGTGTATGTGTGTGGGGGGGGGGGGAGTTCGTAGGAGGGACTTTCGATGCTTACGTTGTCCAATTAACTCTCACATTTGGTTAAAAGAAAAGAAAAGCATCACATGTGATTTCCGTAAATTAGACATCAGCTCAGATAAATTATATAAGTTAGATACAAAATAATAGTAATTTCATTATTGTTTATCAAATTATTTTTTAGATCATGATCTATATAATTCTAGTTTTTTATGATTAAATTTTATGGAATTTGAAGTTCATTTGTCATTTCATCAAGTAAATATAAGATGTTATAGTCACCGACATCCGTTAATTTTGTGTATTATTGATAGAAAATCAACTCGTAATCCTTGACGCATCAACAAGACCAAAAATCATAGCATTTCTGAAATCTGATTGATTATACGGGACAAAAAACAAAACAAAAGGACCCCTCTCTCTCTCTCTCTCTCTCTTCCCTAATTAGTAGCGAGCCCTGCACTACACTTTCAATAGGATTCCTTTGTTTAATTATCACTAGACTACGCTCATGATTTATTAAGTCGCGGGCTTGATTATATTATTACTGTACCAATTTCTCTTGAACGGGCAAGGACTCAAATGTATATATATAAGGCTCCAGATTCGACTCTTCGCGAAGTTGTTTGGGGTCCTCCCCCAATAATATCCTGAATATTATCGAAAAATTTTGTACTTCGTACGAGTTGTAATTAGCAAAATTATATAAATAAGCATGTTCGCATGTTTGGATGGAATAAAGCGAGTTAAATCACACAATCAACTCTCAATTTATGTATTTTTTTTCTTCACCAAATAAACAACATGCTACCTTTTAATTAAGCAGGCTTCATCTTGAGGGGAATTTTATTTATGCACGAAAATTTACTCTTAATGTACAGATTTGAAACCTAGAAATAATTTCAAGTTTGTCAAATTTTTTTCTTGATTAAGTAACCCTTTTAAATCCCAAAATTTCTAAAACTTCTTAAAAAATTAAATACTGTCATCGTTTTCCTATTTTGTTCTCTCTCTAAAAATCAAAAAAATTATTTTTTTGCTATTTAAATCTAAAAAGAAAACACATCTCATGCAGACTCATCGATTTCTTGACTCAATAAAATTTTTATATTTGCGTTTCTCAAAGAATTAAGGAGAATTTTAAATATTTTGAACTTACTGTAGCAAACGAAATTAGGGTTTAGAATTTGAGTTTTTTGAAACAAATGGAAAAATCCAACGTGTAATTGATGTCGGAGGACAAATCTCATGTATGGATTAAAATTATTCTTAGTTTTTTATGCGTTTTTATTTGCAATTGATTGTTACTAATTTTTTTTGTTGGCATGACGGTCGGTCACTAGTCGGAGTAAAGGATTGGGGTGAGGCGGTGAGTGGCAACGAAGTTGGGGGTGGCGACGAAGGCGGGCAGACAAAGGTGCAAGGCTCGAAGAAAAATTTGGAAAATTTAGGACTTAGTCGTGATAGATGAAAGTAGAAGAGAGAGGGAGAGGGTTAAATTTGGATGTAGAGAGTAAATTGGTGATATTTCAAAATAAGAAGTTGATGCAAAGAGTAATATGAACGTCAAAAGTAATTACTGTGTGTAAAAAGAATTTTCCCACCTTGAGTATCATCACAAGCAGGGGACATCTACACAGTATCTCAAAAGACCACAACAACAATAACAACTAAACCTTTTATCTCAAGTACTTAGGGTTGGCTATATGAACCAAAAGAGAATCCCGTTGGATAGATCACATTGATAATACTTCTCTATTCATTTTTATCAAATAATATGTCCTCAATTAGACCTATAGAATTCATATTTTTTTGTATCACCTCCATCTATATTTTCTTCTGTCTTCCTTCCGCTTTTTTAACTTGTCATACGTTGATAAGCTTCTCTCGTCAAACTGGTGCATTTGTAGGTCTACGTTGTACATGACCAAACTATCGTAAGCGATTTTCTTACATATTCTATTCGATGGGGACTACACCTATTTCAGTTCTCAAAGACCCTAATTAAATCACTATCTTTTGTGCAAGTCAATTTCTGACTGATGTAATTAGATGTGGCATCATTCAGTGCTAGCAAAGCCTTTTCTATCCAACTAATCCTTTTTGCCAGATGATTTTGTTATTCTATATGTGGCAATAAGCCAAGGAATCCTAAACCACAAAAATAGCTAGAGAAGTGTTTTTTTAATTCAAAACTTTACATCACCATAGCTTTCTTAGTAAAAAAAGTGATCTCCCACTCTTGACTACGCAATCATTTTGAGTTGGTTCGCTAGTTGCGAAGCCCATTTATATCCATATCAATATCAATGCGTGTGTTGCTTAAATGTTTGGCTTGACAACAAATGTGAACATCATTGCCCATGATGAAGCCTTCATGTCGGGGAGATGGTGGTGGTGGTGACGAGTCGCACTAGCGAAAAGCCTAATGGATCGTCAGTGTCTCATTGATCAGGCGTGGCTCGATCGTGCAAGTTCAAGGTCATGATCGACTTGCATGGTATATTTGAGGTTTCATAAGGATCAAGTAAATTCTACAAGCAATAGAACATCATTCACTACGTGCACCTTGTTAGTGCTTAAGGTTGTGAGATTAGGTTTGAGCAAGAAAACCACCCTTAAAAGGTGGTGGGTAGTTTACATTGGAGAGGTGTGAGGTCATGCCATAGCTTTTAGGGTGGTGTAAAGAGATTAAACAAAGTGTGATGATGGTTCACATATGATTTGGTAGTGAAGAATTACAAGAGAGAGGGAGATCATCAAGTGAGACTTCACTTCATCTACACCCTTCAAGGTTATTATAGGGATGAGAATTGGTCAGCCTTTGGCAGGGCTGTACCTTGAGAAGTTGAGGCCAAGTGCAGAACTTTGAGGAACGCAATTTTGCTTGAACCTTAGCCCAAGCACATGAAAATTAAATAATATAATTAAAATTATTATACAAATTAATAATATTTAAAAAAAATAACATACATTAGCATGTCCGGAGTTGACGGGCCATGATAATGAACAGTAATTAAACTATAGAAAGAGAGAGTCAGAGATGAGGAGAGGAATGAAAAGTGGGAGAGAGAGATATTAAGAATCAAATATTTGAATGTTGAGAATTGGGAATTTAAAAAAAGATTGAGTTTTGAGAACACAAAGAAAGAGATTGAGAATAATAGAATTTATGAAGCAGAGAAAAAATAGAAATTGGGAGTGGATTGGAAAGGTTGATAATTTGAATGGAGTGAAACTCCGAGAGGAAAGAAACAAGAATTAAAAACCTCCGATTACACATATTACTATTTATGAAGATTTGACTTTGAAAAAGAGTAAGGAAATAATATAAATTGAGGCTTCCAAAAATATGAGGTCTAAAATTACTGTCTTGATTGCCTACAGGAAGGACCAGCACTGTCCTTTGGTAGGCTCTATTCAAAATATTAATTAAAAATAAAAATTATATATATATATATATATATATATATATATATATATATATATATATATATATATATATATATATATAGTTTAAAACTTTACATAAGAAGGATTAAGGACTGGCCCTTGTACCTGTCCTCATCTCTAACTATAACTACTGGTACAACTTTTGTAAAGAGCCATGGCTTGTCGTGAATGCTCTCTTGCTATCTTTTGGAATAAGTGTAAGGATAGCATAAATCCCTTCTTTATGGTCCCCTCACTCTCATGTTTTTTTCATTTCATGCAATTTGTGCATGCTCTTCCATCTTGTCTATGGCCTTTTGGAATCGCACAATTTGTTATAAATAAAGTTGAAATAAAGAAAGTATCAGTCTATAGCCACAACTAATACTTCCTTAATTATCTTTCTTATTAAAATTAATGAGCTTAAATAAGTAATCTCTTCAATTAAATAGACGTTATTTAATAATATTCTTGTTCGTCTGGACTTAAATTTTAGAAATTTTCAATGTGCGTGTCATTATTGAAAATAACGCGTTATGAAACCCGTTATTTGCGTTACGTAACCTAACGGAATCCCAACGCTACGTAACAACTGGAAATAACTCAGTGCACCGTAACAGTACGTTTTTTACGTTATTTTACGTTATATTACATAACGTTACGTTAAATTACGTTATGCTACGTTATTTACATTTATTTTTTTTAGTAATTCATATATTATTGTTGATTATTATTTTGATTATCAGCGAATTGCTATAATTTTCTTAATTAATTGTTGGCTTGTTTGATTGCTTTTGGAATTTCTAACTTGATAATTTAAGTTTGTTTCTTTATTCACTTGTTGTATTTCTAATCCGGTTGCTAAAATATTTTACTTGTTGATTTTATTGAATTTTTAATTGAACTGAAATCAACAATCATAAATAAGATAAATTGAACATTACAAAATATAAATTACAACAATGATAATAATTGGAATCGAAATAAAAAATTAGAATCTTGTTTTTTTTATTTAAATGATGATTGGAATTACGGTTGCAGACTTAATATAATTTATGAAGATATATGAAAATTATTGTAAAACTTAATATAACATTTGAATAGATTATGTATTACAAAATAATTTTACATATTTTTAGATATTTTAAATTTATTTTTCAATTTATTAAAATTATTTTATATAGTTTTATATTTATTTTTATTAAATAAATAGAAATTTGCATAACATACGTTATGCATTACGCTATTTGCGACATAACCTAACAAAGGCAAAACGTTACGTTACCGTTATCGCTATTTTAAACATTGGTGCGTGTTATATATATATATATAGAGAGAGAGAGAGAGACCCGTAGAGTGCAAGGGAATAGGTATGCTATAATTAATCCTGATCAAGGATGTAAGAGATGATTTAGCTCCACATAAAATAACTTTAAATACGGTTGATAATTTAAATATGATTAGACTCAAGGCTTTTAGCATCATGGTGAGTTTTAACTATGTTTAGACCATTAACCATATTTCAACTTATTCCATTTATTTCATGTCGAACTACATCATTTTGACATCTCTACATTTTGCAACGTTAAGATTGTTTAGGAATTCATACGTTAGAATAGTTGCACATCAAAAAGAATGAGAAAGAGCAAAGGATTTAAAGAGAAATTTGGAGTCAATACCTAGTATTTTGAGTATTTGAATTAAATTGGTTTCTATCTTAAACTTACCTCACTCCGAAGAAGCTCGAGAACTATCCAGTTCTGATATCTTAGATTGTGATTGTACGCCCGAAAATTGAACCTTTGATTCCATTGCAAAATTGATGAATTACAATAGGAATTTAGATTACAAAAATTCCGAAGAATTACAAGAACGGGAATATTAGTTTATTCCCTTTTTTATGTGGGTTCGGGTGGCGGTGGAGTCTCGTTGCTGCCTCCGTTGACCGTCCGACCAGGAGAAGATGGCTCTACTCTTTTCTTTGATCTCACGAGCTCGCCCGTGATCTTCCCAAAGTCCAAGAATCTCCAAAAATCAAAAGTCCTCTCTCTCGTTAAATTCCTGTATTTTATAAACCGAAGAAGCTCGAAATCCGGCTCAATTCTCTCCTGAAAAAGCGGATCACGGATTATCAGGAAAATAAAATAGGAAATAAAACAACGGGAAAACAACGAAAAACAACCCGCGGGTGGCAACCCGCGGGATCGCCCCCGCGGGTTGCAACCCGCAGGAGAACTCCCGCGGGTTGCTTCCCGCGGGGGTTCCCGCGGGTTGCAACCCGCGGGTGCTCCCGCGGGTTGCTTCCCGCGGGTGCCCCCGCGGGTTGCAACCCGCGGGTGCACCCGCGGGTTGCATCCCGCGGGTGCTCCCGCGGGATGCTTCCCGCGGGTGCCCCCGCGGGTTGCAACCCGCGGGTGCTCCCGCGGGTTGTTTTTCGTTGTTTTCCCGTTGTTTTATTTCCTATTTTATTTTCCTGATAATCCGTGATCCGCTTTTTCAGGAGAGAATTGAGCCGGATTTCGAGCTTCTTCGGTTTATAAAATACAGGAATTTAACGAGAGAGAGGACTTTTGATTTTTGGAGATTCTTGGACTTTGGGAAGATCACGGGCGAGCTCGTGAGATCAAAGAAAAGAGTAGAGCCATCTTCTCCTGGTCGGACGGTCAACGGAGGCGGCAACGAGACTCCACCGCCACCCGAACCCACATAAAAAAGGGAATAAACTAATATTCCCGTTCTTGTAATTCTTCGAAATTTTTGTAATCTAAATTCCTATTGTAATTCATCAATTTTGCAATGGAATCAAAGGTTCAATTTTCGGGCGTACAAGAACTGGCGACCACAGTGGGAGCTCCTCTGTTTACCACAGAGAATTTGGTGGCGCAGTCCGACCGGGTGCCGATTGGCTCAATGGTTGAGATGCTGGTCATAGAAGTTGACCAGCAAAAATATGAGGAATTTCTTTCCTCCTCTGATTCGGAGCCTAGGCGTCATCGCCGGGTGACGATGAAAAAAGGTGAGGCGTCATCGCCCACTGGAAATCAAAAGGCGTCATCGCCTATGAAAATTTACGAGGCGTCATCGCCCGTTGAAATTTACGAGGCGTTATCGCCCGTTCCAAAGTCAAGCCAAAAGTCAAACCAGTCCCTGACCCGCTCTCAGAAGAGAAACCTGAGGCGTAAGGCACAGCGGGCCCGCCTCAACAGTGCCTCTGGAAAATTGCGCTCAGAAAATCCAGATCAGGAAACATCAGAAAGAAAAAATTCCAAAAATAAAAATTCCAAAAATAAAAATCCGCAGGCAGAAGTGCGGGTTGCACCGCACGGGGGCAACCCCGAAGTTGCAACCGCGGGTGGAAACCCGCGGTTCGAACCGCGGGTTGCACCCCGCGGGTGCAACCCCGCGGTTGCAACCGCGGGTGGAAACCCGCGGTTCCAACCGCGGGTTGCAACCGCGGGTGGAAACCCGCGGTTCCAACCGCGGGTTGCACCCCGCGGGTGCAACCCCGCGGTTGCAACCGCGGGTGCAAACCCGCGGTTCCAACCGCGGGTTGCACACCGCAAGTTGCAACCCGTGGGTTGCACTCCGCAGGAAAAATCAAGGGTTGGTTCTGGTGTCTATTCGGGCACACGCGCAGTGAGCACACAGCGCACATCTAACTTTTTGGTTACTCTCTCAGATGTACCATCCCGTTCCTCTACAAATAAATATAAGGATGTGCTCATGAACTCACCTGAGGATAGATCTTCAAATTTCTCTTCGGATGAACATATTCATGATAGAATCCTCCAGATCCCGAAGAACAAGTCAGATGCGTGCGAGGCCCGCACAACTGCGCAGGCCAGCACACACTCCAGAAGAATCCGCAGAAGGGTTGGAGAACAATCTAATGCTGGAAAAGAGCTCAGCCCTGAAATATTACAAACTCTCCAGTATTATGAACCAAATTTGAGACGCAAAATACGTCAAGATGCAAATAGAGAGGAGAAGATATCTCAAGACTTGAGAGAATACCTCAATTGGAAGAAGAACTCTGCACAGAATACTCCTCAATGCCAATGCGAACAGTTAATCTCAACTGTTCTATCAAATTGCGAGTGCCATCCGAGACGGTCCGTTTTTGAGCGGATCACCGAATCCAAAGGAATACGGACAATAAAGAGGGTGTGCTCTGGAACCGATCTACCTGCTGCCTCATCAAATATGGTTAATAAAGGCAAAAAGGTGGTCGGAAACAACCTTTCGGATAAAGAAATTACTCCAGGGTCAAAAGGAGTTTCTAGCGAACCAGAGGGCGCGCTTCTAGAAGAAGTCTCTGAAAGGCTTGAGAGACAAGAAAAACGTCTCGAACAGCACGAGGAGACCATAGAAGAAATGAAACAACTTTTGATTGAGTTGCTGGCTCAAACTAGAAAGAACCAATCATCGCCGTCCATTTCTAGTCGGCAGAAAGGAAAACGGCATGTCCAAATAAATGAAGACAGCGAAGACGAAGATGAAGAAGTGCCTCCTCATTCAAGAGAGGAAGAGGAAGTGAAAGTTATCCTCAATCCTCACGCAGAGAAAATAGAGAAGATGGAGAACCAATTACAAGCTCTTCTTCATCGCAAAAAGCTACAAGAGGTGGGGGTAGTCCGTCCCTATCCCGTAGAATGGGAGACCGTACCCTATCCTGTAAAATATAAACCGTTGAATCTTCAATCATTCGACGGTAAAGGTTCGCCGCAGCAACACATCTTCTATTTCCTCTCACAGACAGGACATCTCATGGGGAATGATCCAACTATGACTAGGATATTTGCGAGCACTTTATGGGGGCCCGCATTTACCTGGTTTATGCAACTTCCCCAGGGAACAATTAAATCTTGGGCTGATGTAGAACGTGAGTTCCTAGCCCGATTCTTTGAAGATGATACAGAAGTCTCCATATTATCTTTGCTAGCAGCGAAGCAAGAAGAAGGCGAAACGGTCAAAACTTATGTCGAGCGGTTCCGAGAACTTTCCGTTCGATGCCCACATGGCATGACGCAGGATACGCTTGTGGAAACCTGCAGACATAACTTGTTGACCGATATTTTAGACAAGATGGGTTCGGTCGAATCCAAGTCATGGAAGGATCTGCTTAAGCAGGGCGAACAGGCCGAAGAAGTACTTCGACGTCTCGAAATGCAACAGTCTACAACCGGAGACGGTGCAAACGAATCTCCATTCCATTTTTCCCGTTCAAAAGGGAAAGACATAACGGCAATGGCGGTAGAAAGTACACTGAAGCAGAAACTATGGCCAACTACAAGCAACACAGCAAAGTCGCCCAGACTTCAAAAGCAGTATTCGTTCAAGGATGAACATACTGCTACTATGTTCAATCTGCTCACCAAACGCAAGATGCTTAAATTGCCGGAGAGCAAGAGACCTGAAGAAGTAGGGAAAACTAACGATCCGAATTACTGCCTGTACCATCGGATTGTAGGTCACCACACAAAAAATTGTTTTATCTTAAAAGATAAAATTCAAGCGTTGATTGACGCTGGAGCAGTTCAGCTCAAAGCTGAACAAAAAAGGAGTTAGAGCTGACTCCGACAAATTTAATGTGCGTGGTCTAAAGGTACCACTTGGGCTTACAACAATTCCCAAGACGAGCTCAGGGCGGTTAATTTAAACCCCCATATATAAAAAAAAAAAAAAACAAAAAAAAAAAAAAAAAAAAAAAAATGAATCACCCAACGCCGACAAGGCTACGGGAAGAGAATAAATTTCTCGCCAACCCCACCATACTGGGGGTAAAAAAAAAAATGAATCACCCAACGCCGACAAGGCTACGGGAAGAGAATAAATTTCTCGCCAACCCCACCATACTGGGGGTAAAAAGTATGAATTGCCCAACGCCGCTAAAGCTACGGGAAGAGAATAAATTTCTCGCCAACCCCACCATACTGGGGGTAAGAAGTATGAATTACCCAACGCCGACAAGGCTACGGGAAGAGAATAAATTTCTCGCCAACCCCACCATACTGGGGGTAAAAAAAATGAATCACCCAACGCCGACAAGGCTACGGAAAGAGAATAAATTTCTCGCCAACCCCACCATACTGGGGGTAAAAAGTATGAATTGCCCAACGCCGCTAAAGCTACGGGAAGAGAATAAATTTCTCGCCAACCCCACCATACTGGGGGTAATAAGTATGAATTACCCAACGCCGACAAGGCTACGGGGAGAGAATAAATTTCTCGCCAACCCCACCATACTGGGGGTAAAAAGTATGAATTACCCAACGCCGACAAGGCTACGGGGAGAGAATAAATTTCTCGTCAACCCCATCATATTGGGGGTAAAAAGTATGAACTACCCAATGCCAATAAGGCTACGGGAAGAGAATAAATTTCTCGCCAACCCCACCATGCTGGGGGTAAAAAGCATGAATCACCCAACGCCGACAAGGCTACGGGAAGAGAATAAATTTCTCGCCAACCCCACCATGCTGGGGGTAAAAAGCATGAATCACCCAACGCCGACAAGGCTACGGGAAGAGAATAAATTTCTCGTCAACCCCACCATACTGGGGGTAAAAGTATGAATTGCCTAACGCCGCTAAGGCAAAGGGAAGAGGAAAAGTTTGGTATTTAAACCCAAACGAAACCCTCGACAACTCACTATGCTGAGGATAATAGCATGGCTAGCCCAACTCAAACGGTAGTTGGTAAAGGCAAAATCAAACCCGTTGATAGCTGGGGGTTTGCTAAAAATCCCACGACAAATCTGTCACAACAGTATTCTTATCCGAATATAAGAATACATCACTGCCCTAAGCTGCTAAGGCAAAGGGAAGAGGAAAAGTTTGGCATTTAAGCCCAAACGAAATTCTTGACAACTCACCATGCTGAGGGGAATAGCATGGCTAGCCCAACTCAAACGGTAGTTGGTAAAGGCTAATCAAATCCGTTGATAGCTGGGGGTTTGCTAAAAATCCTAATCAGATAAATCTCCTGTCACGTTAAGATTTCACCTCTGACAGCAAAACTTTTCTTGTCATTTTGCTCCAACAGAGCAAGCGACACTCCAAAATATTAGTCAAGTTAAAATCATACCTCTGACATCATAATTCGAAATCAAATGAGATAAGATCCGATTAAATCTCCTGTCACGTTAAGATTTCACCTCTGACAGCAAAACTTTTCATGTCATTTTGCTCCAACAGAGCAAGCGACACTCCAAAATATTAGTCAAGTTAAAATCATACCTCTGACATCATAATTCAAAATCAAATGAGATAAGATCCGATTAAATCCCCTGTCACGTTAAGATTTCACCTCTGACAGAAAAGAAAATTCACACTTCATCAAGTCCAACATTACAACCTCTGATGAACGTGCTTTTGATATCGTTAAGTTGAAAATTACCTCTGACGAAAATCATCTCCCTATCAAGTTAACAGTTACCTCTGATAGTCCGATTCCAAAACTAAATACGTTAACCGTCACCTCTGTTTAGTCAGCTTGACCCTATCACGACCAGATCCTCTGAATAGGTTAAGCTCCAAGACACGTTTAATGTCACCTCTGTCTTTTCCTGATTCGTCATACTAGATGTCACTGAACGATTAGGATTAAAATAAGCACGTTAATATTATACCTCTGCTTGACCTAAAATAAGCACGTTAACATTATACCTCTGCTTGTCCTCTAATGAGTACGTTAAAATCATACATCTGCTTGTTATGGAATAAATAAATATATTAACAGTTATCCCTATCGACCAAATCTTTTAAAAAGTCTATAACCAAAATTAAAAAATCCAAAGTATTTCGAAATTCAGTACGGTTCAATACAGAACTTCAAAAACTTTGGAGGGGGTTATGTAGACACTAAAAATAATTAAATAAATAAATAAATAAATTAAAAAAAAAAATCATACTTCATCAAGTCTAAAGTTACAACGTCTGATGGACATAATCTTTTTAGGTCGTTAGATTAAAAGTTTTCTCTGACGACAATCATCTTTCCTATCAAGTTAACAGTTACCTCTGATAGTCAGAATTTTGAGACCGAACACGTTAACAATTACCTCTGTTTGGTCGGCTCCTTCATTCCTATCACGATTAGATCCTCTGAATAGATTGAGCCCCAAGATATGTTTAATAATACCTCTGTCTTTTTCTAACCTGTCATACTTGATGTCACTGAACGGTTAGGATTCTACAAGCACGTTAATACTATACCTCTGTTTGTTATTCTATAAGCACGTCAACATTATACCTCTGCTTGTCATTCTATAAGCACGTCAACATTATACCTCTGCTTGTCATCCTATAAGCACGTCAACATTACACCTCTGCTTGTCGCCAGTTCTTGTACGCCCGAAAATTGAACCTTTGATTCCATTGCAAAATTGATGAATTACAATAGGAATTTAGATTACAAAAATTCCGAAGAATTACAAGAACGGGAATATTAGTTTATTCCCTTTTTTATGTGGGTTCGGGTGGCGGTGGAGTCTCGTTGCTGCCTCCGTTGACCGTCCGACCAGGAGAAGATGGCTCTGCTCTTTTCTTTGATCTCACGAGCTCGCCCGTGATCTTCCCAAAGTCCAAGAATCTCCAAAAATCCAAAGTCCCTTTCTCTCGTTAAATTCCTGTATTTTATAAACCGAAGAAGCTCGAAATCCGGCTCAATTCTCTCCTGAAAAAGCGGATCACGGATTATCAGGAAAATAAAATAGGAAATAAAACAACGGGAAAACAACGAAAAACAACCCGCGGGTGGCAACCCGCGGGATCGCCCCCGCGGGTTGCCACCCGCGGGAATCCTCCCGCGGGTGGCAACCCGCGGGGGCTCCCGCGGGTTGCAACCCGCGGGAGAACTCCCGCGGGTTGCTTCCCGCGGGGTTTCCCGCGGGTTGCAACCCGCGGGTGCTCCCGCGGGTTGCTTCCCGCGGGTGCCCCCGCGGGTTGCAACCCGCGGGCGCACCCGCGGGTTGCATCCCGCGGGTGCTCCCGCGGGATGCTTCGCGGGTTGCAACCCGCGGGTGCAACCCGCGGGTGTGCCCACTTAGCAAAATTAGTTTTTTTTTTTTTTAATTTATTTATTTATTTATTTATTTAATTATTTTTAGTGTCTACAGTGATCCAAGAGATGTGAAGTCCAATGAAAAGTCTGAAATGTCTAATTTCCAATATAAAAAAAAATAGAGATTTATAGATGAAAATCGCACCGACAATGGAGCCAACTGTGATATTAGAGCTTACATTGGGGTCAAGAAGAGCCGAAGACTAAAGTACTTGGCTTTCATAAAATAGTGGAGATCTTTGGATAGTTATTGCAAGAACAATGGAGATTTGTGCATACGTTTTGAGAGATAAAAGCCTCAGCTTAATTTATTTAAACGAGCAAAATGTTAGTGTAACAGGAAGGTAAACAAGAATTAATACAACAAACTATCAAAAATTAAATTATTCAAATGATCACAATTGGGTAACGAATTTTTTTCATAAGGATAACAATCTGGCTCGACATTCAAAAGTGTTTGATGTTCGAATTTTAGAAGTCGATTAAATCGCTTTGTCTCCTCATCCAGAAGTAAAGTAAGCGGACAAAAACTGGGCTTTTCCTTTACTCTAGATCTACCATTCAATGAACTACAAAGTCTATTTTCAGAATGCTGAAGTTAATTTGAGTCTAGTTTTAGTACAAAGTTTGAAAATGAAAATATACGAAACTTTAGGGAAAAAATAACGTTGACAATATGGCTGGAGTTTTGATTTTGGAGTTTCAGATAATCTTAAACTCTACAAAATCGGAGTTTAAGAACTCCACGCACTTGAACATCATATTAACGTAGCTTTCCAAATAGTGTTTTATGTTAAAACTACTCAAAATTTTGGTTTCACTAAGTGCAATCTTGTACTCAAACTAGGCTTAAAGAGGCTCAAAAGCTCGGGGAATTCTATTTGAGCTCACCACTTTGCTTAGTGAGCCTACCTTTCTCATTTAGTATGTCCCCCAACGTTATTGCGGGATTAGTCTCCGAAAAAGAAAAACCACGGCCAAATCTATAATTTTTATGTGGGCTCACTGAGCAAAATGGTGTGCTCAAATAGAACTTTCCCGATTACTCCCCAACAGGGTTAGCAATAAAGTTCAAGTGGCTCAAAGCTAGAGGTACCAAAAAAAAAAAACATGTATGAATTTCCATGGCATGGCTGACCTTTTTGGTTACCAATTTTTTTTTTTTTTAATAAAAACAGAAAATAAAAAACTGCATCCAGTACTTAATCATCTCCAATTGGACAAAATAGCACAGCAAAGTTCTCTAATCATATAGTATCTAAATCTTTGGCTTTTATATATTAAGATATATATTTTTCTCCTTAAAATAGTTCCAACTTTCAACGACGTAAACAATGAGCTTAATCAAAAGTTAATTCTCAACATTGAGTTTCCGGGAGTTTCCAAATGAGCACACCACTTTTCCTCGTGAGCCCACTGTCTAGTAATTTTTTTGTCTAAACTAATCTTTTTAAGTGGGCTCACTAGGAAAAAGGGTGTGCACCTTTGGACACTCCTGAGTTTCCACAACAAATGTCAATCATCGGATTCTTTGTATTGATATTTTTTTGTCAGCAGTGACTTGACGTGTAACTAATTTGGTGTTTCTATCTAAGCTCTTTGAACCGAACCATGGCAGTACATGAATTTTGTAAGTGCATCATCGATAAAATCTACGCAAACTAACAAAATTGGGCCGGCAACTAGATTACTTTAATAATAAAAATAAAAAGTCAATAAGAATTCGGATATAATCTCACTAAAGAGTCCAAATGAATAAAATAGAGCCATCGAGTTGAATCTCGCACTTCCAAATGTCAACTTCTAGAGTATTTTGAATGGAAATTTCTAAATAAATGTAGGATTATTTTTTACATACAGATACATTTTAGATTAACACAAGAGTATAGACGTTTCAGATTAATAGTTTGTACAGAAGTACAGAATTAAAGAAGAACAGATTGATTAATATTACAGATTGATTAGACGTACATATTACTATATATTGCTTCTGGAAATAGAATTCTAATACAAATGTGTCTACTGGTTTGCTACCGTAGTACAGAAAACGAAAAGAAACTTACTTGTTGATAGAAGTGTAGAAAACAGAACTGTAGAAAATAGGAGACTGATGCAGACAGAAGACAGGATGAAGATCAGATGAAGATCGAGACTAGTGTTGGACACTATCTCCTTAAAATCGATTCGCCCTCCACTGTTTGCTTCTGGATTTCTTGGACGTCGATCTCCCAGGATACAACGATCGGTCTGCAGAGGAAAGGAAGCCGCAATCCCTCTGCTCTGGTGAATCTGATAAAGGTTCTCTTTAGTTGATGATTGATGTAATGCAGGACTGGACTGTTGAACAGAAGAACTGGTTCTTCTGTAGAAAGAAGTTGAGGAACTTCTGTTTGCAGAAGAAGAAAGGAAACAGAAAAGAAAAGAAATTTCGTATATTCTGAAACTCTGGACCCAGACCCTATTTATAGCTTTCAACAGTCACAACGGTTGGCAACTGTTGACGGCGACTGGTGACTGGCGGGTGCAGGTCGAATCCATTCAAATCTGAACCCAATAGAGGCAACCCGAATCCAATAGCACCAAAACATCAAAAGCTCCTCAGCTCCTAGCGAGGTTGCGTACGTGCGCCTCTAAAGCGCCCAATGCGCTAAAGCGCCCAATGCGCCCTAAACGCCCATTCGTCCTCGCACACGCGTGTGCGCGTGCGCATGCGTAGCACCACCCGTGGTGCTCAAGGTTTTTCCTCTTCTTACATAAGCAAAGTAATGGAACAAGCTACCATATATAAACCCATATCCTTACAACACTCTATCCAATGTGGGACTATCTTTTCATCTTCCCTTTTGTTCCTTTGCTATGTACTCAACTTTTGAAGTCAATTTCCATTCACTTAATTCATTTAATTTGAACTAGTGAATTGGCTCAATTTAATGTTCAAATTAGTGAATGAATTCAACAATAAACTCTTCCAATTTCTAAGTATCCTTCTTACTAGTAAATTTCTTTTGTAATAAATTCTAAACTACTAAACACATTAAAAAATTTTAATCTATTTCTAAACAAAAAATATATATAATATTCAGTTGCGAAATTTTTCTTTAATAAATTATTTTATTTATTGTTCAAAATTTATCTTTTTGAAAAAGTTAAATTATTTTATAAAAAAATTAATCTAACTTTCTTATACTTTTAATTGCTATCGTAATAGGATTTCTTTCACTTATTACTACTCAAACTACTTTTAAAAGGAAAGAGATCTGTATGTCAAATAAAAATTTATACTTTTATGTATATAAATAAGGCTATAGTAAAAAAAAAAAAAAAATCCCACAAAGTATCAAAGTTTTTTTAGAAACTCCATACACTTTTTTAGATTATGCAAAACCTCACGAACTCCCAAATAGCATTGCAGAAAGATTAATAAATTGACTTAGATGCAGTACATATCTATTTTCCGACAATTTTATATAATACATTTTTTTGAGTAAAATATACTAAATTAAGATTGGATATTTTAAAAGATCAAATAGTGTGCATTTATTTTTAAATTGATCCATTAATATTTCTACTAATGCACTTTGATTATTTCCATAAAACTTGAAATTCTATATGAATTTACATAACAAAAAAAATTGTCCATAGAATTCTGAAAAAAAACGATATTTTGTGGAGATTTTTTATACCTTAGCCTATAAATATGAAGTATACTGGTATTATTTCTCCATGCATGTAGAAAACGGGAAAAGAGAGCCGTAATGCTAATTAATATTATAATTGTCCATGCATGTAGTGCTAAAAAAGGGAAGAAAAGTAAAATTAGTATTGTAACGGTCCATGCGGCAGGTAAGGTATGAAGGAATTTTTTAATTTCCTTGCCAAGGAAGAAGGAGAAGGTAAAATACTTAAAAAGAAGAGAAAAGGTCAAAAAAAAAAAAAACTAAGAAATACTTAAAAAGAAGAGAAAAGGTGAAGAGAAGGTGAAAAATAATATTATAATGGCCCATGCAGGTCTCGAACCTGCGACCTTCGCGTTATTAGCACGACGCTCTAACCAACTGAGCTAATAGGCCAGTTGTTAAAGTAATTTCTATAATTTTTAATAGCAATATTATTTTATGGAATCTTCTCAAATCTCCACAGTAGAGTCAAAGTTGATGGAATCTCTTTTCTTTCCCCTTTCATTTCACCAGATTCAGCTGATATTGATCAGGGTACATTATGCATAATGTTCGAATTACTCTGCATAATTTCATAGTTTCTTCACAATATTTTGGAGGGATTCAATGATGAGATGAGATCCCAACGCTTGTTGATCATCAACGCTTTGTGAAGGCAAGTATGCAAACGCAAAGAAATTTAACATCATGTTAAAGAGAAACTAAGACAACTTGATTCTCAGGTGGGAGCCAATGGTGGATAATTTTCCTGTTTTTTTTTTTTTTTTTAACAGGTAGACTGGGATAGCCTACTCTGATTAATTGTTGTAGTCCATACCAAATATTTGAGATAAAAAAATTTAGTTGCTGTTATTATTTATCGTATACGTGATAGTTACTTGTGATGGCCCATGTGGAGAGAGGAATTAAAATAAGGAATATCTGAAATAGGAGCTACCACCTCAATAAAAAAAAAAATCTCCATTGTTTGCAAATGGATGAAAAGATATTGTTGTCGGGACGTTATGGACGTGACTTGTATTCAGTGAATATGATAACCATTTGAGATGCTTTTTAAGAAAACCAAATAAAGTCATATTTGTCCGGATTGGATGAATAAGATAACCACTTCAGATGGCTTCTTAAGAAAACCAAATAAAGTCATATTTGTGGGGATCGGATGAAAATGATAAAGCAATTTTTTTTGACTGGACGGTAATGAGAAGGAATGAATAGGCTCATGATCAAAATGGTTCTCAAAGAGGAGAAAAAACGTGCGTAAATACTATAAAATGCAAAGAACAGAGAAAAATGGAGTGATAAGAGGTTTTTCTGCAGGCTATATGTAACCTCTCACCTCGCTAAAATGAGAACCTCCAAGGCTTGACTCAATGAGGCTTGTCTCAATGAGTTCGGTGCAGGGATGAAAATAGATGGATCTAACGATCAATCCTTGGTTTGTTCAACTCAAAATTTTGAATTAAATAAATAAAATTTTATTTTTTTTAATTCAAAATTTTGAGACGGACCACCCTTTGACCCATCCATTTTCTTCCCTAATTCAATGGTTTCTGTTATATAATAGAGATGTGAAGCAATCTATCCGACATCCAAACACTTAAATTATATGGAGCACAATATTATCAAAAGAAAATTATTAATTTTTTTTTAGTCAAACTCACACATACATATTTCTTACAATATTATTCAAATTTAATTTCCACTTGGAGTCGAACTCGCAATCTCTCATAAATTGAAAAAGTGCAATGTCATTAGTGATAAGTATTAAAATACAAAATAATTTCTCTCAAGTCTCATAACAACTTCGGAGTTTTGATATGATGGAAGGGACCTTCATCAATAAGGCCTTGGCAAAACAAAATGCTAAATAGACCGTACAAAGTAGACTCAAGAGTATAATATAAGCAACTTACCTGCATATGATATTCTTTTAAGAAAGATTATATATATCTCTTTCTTAAGTCTACTTTGTTTGTCCAAATAGCAGAACTCTTATTTGAATTATATATCTCTCGTTATCTGAGTGGTCATAATTAGACTAAAGATGTAGGGATGATAAACTTCTAAATACCCTAGCAAGTTTTTACTTTCAATTGTTTATTAGAGAAAACCCAAGCATTCTAATTGTTTTCAGAAAAAAAAAAATTGATAGAAAAAAATTTCTGATTATATTCAAGAAAAATATGATAAAATCTTTTATCCTTAATGAATCAAATAATAAACAAGAAAACGAAATCGCTGATACTACCATCGAATATGTTTAATTAAAGAGCATCAAATCCCCCAACCTTTTTTCTGAGTTGTGGTGTTAAGATAACAGGTACACTGGACATGCACTTAGGGATGGTAATGGATGCATTTACGAATCAATTTTTGACCTGTTTAATATAAGATTTTGAATGAGAAATTTTTTTTTTTTTTATAATTCAAAATTTTATATATGAAAGATTAAAAATTGGCCTAGCGTAAATTATCATTTCTATATTATCATTTCTATATGCACTGCACTTGAGTATCCCTCAGTAACTTTGAGATAAGAGGTTGTTTTTACTTTTACAAATTACTTTTACAAAAGTTGGATTAAGATATGAGAAAGGGTCGCCGGTAAAAGAGAAGAAAAGGCACGCTCTCTTCCCCAGCCCATCCTTTTTCTTTTTTTTACGCGCCCCGGCCGACTCGAGAAATGCGCAAAAGCGAAGAAGCGAGCGAGCGTGCGTGTACGTTCGCCATCCAAATGATCATCTCTTTAATTCTTAAAAGCACACACAACTACGTAACTCCTTAAACAAATAAAAATTAACAAAATCGAAAAACAATTGGAGTGGTAATAATTGAGGAAAGGATGAGAGAAAGAGATAATTGGAGAGTTGATTATTATTAAAAGCTACATCGTAATAAAATAATCATTAAAAATATATATTTCAATTTTTTTTAATAATCCTTGCGGTTGATGCACTTTTTGGTGCAGCGGTTGAGTGTGGAGAAGGTTTGGTTCGTAGTCAATTGTTGGTCAGAAAATTTAGAAAAATCGTAATTAAATTATTTGAGAGATTAGGTATTAAACTAACAAGGTATGAATTGGAATTAAAATAAAATGCGGAGCATAAAAGGTTATTTTAATAATCTCGTCGAGCAGGTAAAAATTGCGTATCCAAATTCGTTTCATATTCAAATCATTCCAGCATGTGCATAAGATTGTGTATCCTCTCGATTATATATATTTAGTTTTCTTCATGTTACACTTATTTAGCTTGTTATATATTTAAAAAATAATAATCAATGTATATAAAGTATTGTAGTTTAAAGTTACACTATGTGAATTTGGTATTATAATTATCAAATCTGATAAGTTAATATAAAAATTCTTATTATTTTCTTAATTATGATTTAGGCCTGACAGATATTTACGTACTTATTTCAGTGGCACCATTATCATCGAGCTCAGCTGAGACAAAAAAAAAAACTATTGTTAATTTTAAACCGTACTTTAGATTTATCCTTCGACACACGTTGGACTTTTCCATTTGTTTCAGAAAACTCAAACTCTAAATTCTAACTTTGCTTGCCATAGTTAATTAAAAGAACTTAAAATTATTTTCAACTTTTTTAGGAATGCGAAAGTAAAAATTTTAGAGAGTTAAGAAATTGATGAGTTTGTGAGAGATATGTGTATTTTTTTAAGATTTAAATAGCAAAAAAAAAAAAAAATTTAGTTTAAGAGAGAGAATAGAAGTGGAAGAAGATGACAGTATTTTAAATTTTTAAAAAGTTTTAGAGATTTTGAGATTTAAAAGGGTAAATTTGTAAAAAAAAATTGACAAACTTGTAATTATTTGCAAGTTTTAAATATGTGCATAAAGATTAAATAATTGTGCGTAAATAGAATTTCCCAATGTGCTTGAAGCATAGAGTCTAGTAATACAATATTTTTTATACTATGTTAGTCTTGATCCATGAACGAATCGTCCAACTTTTTCAAGGAGCATGCTGCAATTTGCCTAGCTTCATTTCTCTTCCCTTTTTCCTTTCTGTTCAACAGAATATTATGACCTACGGTTTTATTGAAATAGCCAAACACAGATATATCGAGGATTTATAAATATATTTCAAAAAAAATATATATAGTTTTTTCTTTAAACCAACATTCAAATTCCAATTGGAGAGGGTTACATTGGCTTTATTCAATGATTTCCTTCTCTCAAAATAGAAAAAGAACAAAAGAAACAAAGAAAAGAAAGAATGAAATTTCAATGCTTTCCTAATTTCAAATATTGTCAACGGTCACAAATAAATCTTGTCTCCACTGATATCACCTAATTCAATTAGTGAGAGGTTCCAAATTCTATTCCTGATAAATTGAATTATTTTTTTTTTTTTTAGTTTCGCAATAGAAAAACTTGTGTGTGAATTTGACTAGCGAAAAAATGTTACTAATGGTCAAAAAATGTAATTCAGACATACAGAAAAGAAAATTAAGATTGATAATTTTTAGGGACAAACTATAACAAAGAGGAGTGAGATAAGGAATAATTTAATTAACTGCAAATGTTAAGTAAGTTCTGATGATATGCGGCTAGAATTTTGATAGTGGCGTAAACAAATATCATCATCCATTTATGAGTAAGGGTCAAAAGCTATAACACTGAGGAGTAAGATAAGGAATAATTTAATTAACTGCAGACGTTAAGTAAGTTTTGATGGTATGCAGCTAGAATCTTGATAGTGGCATAAACAAATATCATCATCCATCTTAGTGAGGGTCAAAAGCATGTCTTTTATATTCATTATAAGAAATCGCGGACTTAAGTTAATAAGTTTAATGACCAAAAATATCAAAACATGAATCAAGAAAAAGAAGAACACAAGAATATAACATGATTGGGCAAATGGCCACGGTTGATGGATAGATTATTGAACCAATCTGGCGACCGACCGACTAGTTGGTTACCAATTGTTACATTGCTTTACCAATTCGGAACTAGGCTTGGATGTGATCTTAATGTTATTGACTCCTATGTACGATCCTAGATGGTCCATCTTCCAACCAATAAAATTCAACACAAAACGTACAACATGGACATCGACATTTCCTAGGAGTTTCCAAAGGAGCACACCAATTTTCCTAGTGAGCCCACTTCTCAGTATTTTTTTTTTTTTTGTCCGGGCTCAAAGTCCGGACAGTTATAAAGTGGGCTCACTAGAAAAAATAGTGTGCTCCTTTGGAAACTCTCCATTTCCTTCAGATCTATAGATAGAAAGGAGAGACTTTCTGTTGATGTTAGCAATGACATAACTCTTCCAAAATTTCGTTTAAACCCTATGAAATGGACAATCGATTCTTTGAATGGCACAACATGCAACATGCTAGATGATAAAACTAAGAAGTGAGAGATAAGAATAGTTTTGTATTCTGAGGTGTATATAAAACGTTACAATAGCCACCATTTTATAGATGAAGAAGGTGAATATAAAAGATAAAGATAAGAGAATATATAATTTAATTTTAATTGCATATAATCCTAAATCAGCCTAATTAGAGATATTTGACAAATATACTAATTTAGAAAGATATCCTGAGATATGCTAATAAATTAGAGGTTTTGTCAAATATCATAAATTAGTGAGATAGTCTAATATCCCTCCACAAACTCAAGATGGTTTGGAAGACACCAACTTGGATTTGAAAATGAGATCATGATGACGACCAGGTGGATGAGCAACACACAGGATCTCTGGTACATGAGACGACGATGGAACAACAAACGGAGTCACCGAAGGAAGAGACAGAGATGGCAAAGGCTGCATCATTGAAAATGATAGGGGCGACAGAGTAGGAGCCGAAGATGACACACTAGATTTCAGCGACAGAGCAGTAAACATGATTTTTGGTACAGAAAGCAGTGACGAAATAACAGACAGAGTCACAGGAAGAGAAGACAGAGACGACAAAGGCTGCACCTTTGAACATGGCGATGACGATGGAACAGGAGCCCACACTAGATTTTGGCGATAGAGTAGCAGATATGATCTCTATCATAGGAGGCGGCGAGAAAGTAACAGATAAAGTCACCAGAAGAGGAGACAGAGATGATAAAGACTGTACCTTTGAATATGGCGGTGACGATGGAGCAGGCGCTGAAAATGATACATTAGATTTCGGCGATGTAGCAGCAGATGGAGTCACTGAACCACGATACAGAGATGGCAAAAATGACGCTTGAAGATGGCGGTGACGACGGAGCAGGACCCACCATAAACCTAGAAGTTGCGCCCGACAACAACGAGGTGGTGGAGTTGGCACGTAGGGAGCAGAGTAAGGGTTGTGCCCGCGGCAGAGGCAACGCCGGTGCTAGCGAGCAATGCAAGTAGCATCACATCTCAACATGTCTCTGATACCATGATAAAACTGAGAACTGAGAGAGAAAAATAGTTTTATATTCTGAAATGTATATAAAACGTCACAATGGTCATCTTTTTATAAATGAAGAAGACGAATATAAAAGATAAATACAAGAGAATATACAATTTGATCATGATTGCATATAGTTCTAAATCAGCATAATCAACCTAATTAGAGATATTTGACAAATATACTAATTTAGGAAGATATCATGAGATATACTAATAAATTGGAGAATTTGTTAAATATACTAAATGGAAGATATCCTAAATTAGTGAGACATTTTAATACTAGACATGCATATTGACGGGGGTCAGAGACTTACATCCTTGAGTGTCAGATAGTTGTGATATATGCACGTTAATACCTCCTGTGATATATCCAAAAGTTTTATTAAGAAAATAAAATTCAAATAAGAAGTTATTTGTCGGTTTACAATTTTCATAATAATTAATCTATAAAGCTTGAAAACCATTTTTACATTAACTTATCTATACATAAGAAGCATTATCATCTACATATGTATCTTTATTATTGTCAAATTTCACGATATACATATACTTAATTACGAAATTCATGGTAATTCATTATCCCGTATCATATACTTATCTGTTTCATATACTTATTATTTGCTAGACTGTTATTTCTAAAAAGCCTGCCTGTTGGAATAGGTACTTCCAACTTCTTTTAAGTTATGCTCTTCATATGTGTGGAGGAAAATAATGTCGTATGCTAATTTTGTTGCAAATGAGGATATTAGGTTGGATAGTATGGTTGTTTGGTACAATAATTTTTCTTGACGAATATTGGAGCTTGTAATGGAGAATATTTCAAATTTTTGTTATGGCAAATCATAAGGATGGTTTACATTTGTAACTAGAAAACTAAATAGAGTGAGAACCGGCTACTTCTCATTATTGTAATAAGCGGATACATACTTCTCTGTCGGATGAAAGCCGAAAAATCCTTGTCTGTGCTTATCTTTTCGGATACCCATCTCCGAACGGAGAGTAATTCCCGTCTTTGAAAGCGGGCTCACTGAGCAAGTAGTATGCTCAAATAGAATTTTCTGTTAAAGCCAAGTCCAAGTGAGAGCCGACTCTTGCCTTTTACCCACAAATCCCTCTTCACATATTATCCTCTCCATTTCTCATTGCCACACCATTACACCGTACAGCATAAAATAGCAAACAAAAAAACAAAAAAACAAAAAAGGGCAAAACAACGGAGGCAGATTCTCCCTCTCAGTCTCTCCCACTCAATTAATTAAACTCAAAAGACTTCTTAAACTTCCTCAAGATTTTTTTTAGGCTTTTGATTCCTCGCCCAAGTGCATTGGATTCGTCATGGAAAGGCCGCAATTTATCCTCGCCACTCGTCACTCTCCTTGTCCAACAAATCAAATTTACGAACCAACCCCTCATCGCCACTCAACTCCCCTCTCTTATTCTCTCATTACAACACCTCGCTAGCCTCCCCGGCCTCCCCACTTCTTTCATCTCCTGCCTCATCTCCTCTTTTCTCCTCCCATAAAAGCCAATTAAAATAAAAAAATAAATATCAAGAAAATTCCAATCTCACCTTTTTTTTTTTTCTATCCTTGTATATGTAGCAAGGATGAGAGCTGGGCTGAGCACAATCCAGCAGACGCTGACGCCGGAGGCAGCGACCGTCCTCACCCACTCCATCGCCGAGGCAGCCCGCCGCAACCACGGCCAGACCACCCCGCTGCATGTCGCCGCCACCCTCCTCGCCGGCCCTGGCGGCCTGCTGCGCCAGGCCTGCATCAAGTCGCACCCCAACTCGTCGCACCCGCTCCAGTGCCGGGCTCTCGAGCTCTGCTTCTCGGTCGCCCTCGACCGCCTCCCATCCAATCCGAATCCGAACAATTCGGAGAGTAATCCCATTTCGGAGCCGCCCATATCCAACGCGTTGATGGCCGCGCTGAAACGGGCGCAGGCGCACCAGCGGCGGGGATGCCCGGAGCAGCAGCAGAGCCCGATGCTGGCGGTGAAGGTGGAGCTCGAGCAGCTGGTGGTGTCCATCCTCGATGACCCCAGCGTCAGCAGGGTCATGAAGGAGGCCAGCTTCTCGAGCCCCGCTGTAAAAGCCACCATCGAGCAGTCTCTAACTCCAACTTCTTCGTCTTCTTCCTCATCCGCTGCTGCTGCTTCCGCATCGCTGTCGCCTTTGCAGTCCGCTGCTGCTGATGCTGGATTGGGGTTGGGGTCTCGGCCCCCGGCTGGGATGCGGAATCTGTACATGAATCCGCGGCTCCAGCAGCAGCAGCAGAAGAGGCACCAGCTGGATGGTGGCGATGGGAATTCAAAGGATCAGGAGGTGAAGAAGGTGATGGAGATTTTGGCGAGAAGCAAAAAGAGGAACCCGATTCTCGTGGGCGATTCCGATCTAAGCGCGTTGATGAGAGAGATAGTAGAGAGGATAGAGAAAGCCGAGCTCGGATCTCCGACGAGGGTCATCTCTCTAGCCAAAGAGTTTGGGTCGGTGGAGAAGAATCACATACTGGCAAAGATCCGAGAATTGGGGGCGGTGACTGAGAGCAGGGGCGATGGGGTGTTGATTCTAGATTTGGGGGATCTGAAGTGGTTGGTGGAGAGCAATGGGGGCAGAATTCAGCAGCAGCAGATGTCGGATATCGGGAAGGAGGCGGTGGCGGAGATGGGGAGGCTCATCGCCGGCGGCGGTGGCCGAGTCAGGGCTCTGGGGATGGCATCGTGCGCCACTTATCTGAGGTGCCAGGTTTATCATCCTACAATGGAGAGTGAGTGGGACCTTCAGGCGGTTCCGATCTCCCCCAGGGCTCCCCATCCCGGATTGTTTCCGAGGTTTGTTGTTCATGGTTCTTCTTGATTACTTTTGAATTGTTTCTTTATTATGATAAAATAAAGAATGGTTTTTGAATCATACTCTATTAAAGATTTTCTATCCAGGAAAAAGAATCAGAAAAGTTATCATGCTGAATTTTTGGATCGTATTTGATTCTGTATATTCAATATATTCTGATAGAACTAGAAATTTTCCTGTTCATACAGTTATTTCCAATTCTTGAAACGGGGCTAAATTTTGATTGCTGCAGGATTGGGGGCAGCAATGGAATTTTAAGCAGTTCGGTCGAAGCCCTCGCCCCGCCAAAGGGCTTTCCGGCCATCAAACCGGCCGCCATCCCATTGAGACGACCACCCGAGACTGTCAATGACAATTCTTCTCAGAAACGAACACTTTGCCCCCAGTGCACCGAGAACTACGAGCGCGAGCTCGCCAAGCTCGTGGCCAAGGAGTTTGAGAACTCCTGTTCCGGTGCCAGACCGGATCAATCCCGCTCCGCCTTGCCGCAGTGGCTGCAGATTGCGACGCCCGGCAGCTCAAAACCATGTCCGGATCAGTTCCAGGTTTGCATGCATTCATAACATTCTCGAGTCTTTTTTTCATTTCGTTCTGTCACAGTTTCTAATGGTGTTTCTTGGTGCAGAGCAAAGAGCAGGAGCTCAACTGGAAGCAGAGCATGGAGGACCTTCTCAAGAGATGGCGGCAGACTTGCTCTCGCCTCCATTCGAACGACTTCAGTGTCCGATCTTTCCAACCCAAGCCATCTCTGCCTCAGGGCTTTCCTCCGTTTCAGTTGCAGGACTCGTCTGAGCAGCCTGCAAGCCCCTCGAGTAGCCCGGTTAAGACTGACCTTGTGCTCGGCCGTCTGAAGCTTCAAAACCCTTCATCCATGGAGAATGCTCATAGGGAGAGGATCAAGGAGTTCCCTGGATGCAAACAGGACAACTTCTCTAGCAAGAAAACTGATGGTGTTGCTAGCTTCGAAGATTCAGATTCCCTTAAGAGGCTCTTCCAAGGCCTGATGGAGAGGGTCTCGTGGCAGACTGAGGCCGCATCTGCTATCACCGCTGCAGTGCTGCAGGCCAAATCCGGCAACGGGAAACGCCGGGGGCTCATGCCCAAGGCCGATACGTGGCTACTCTTTATCGGGTCTGATAGGGTTGGGAAAAGGAAGATGGCGAGTGCGTTGTCTGAGCTGGTGTTCGGTGTTGAACCGATCACCGTCTGTCTTGGTAGTTCAAGAAACGAAGGCAATATCGTCGAGTCGAATGTCAATTCTCGAGGGAGAACTGCACTGGACTGTGTCGCTGAGGCTGTAAAGCAGAACCCGTTCTCAGTCATTGTGCTCGAGGATGTTGATCAGGCTGATGCAGTTGTCCGTGGCACGATCAAGCGAGCGATGGAGAGGGGGCGGTTGCCCGATTCCTATGGCAGGGAGGTTAGCTTAGGGAGGGCGATTTTTGTACTTGCAGCCAGTTGGTTGCCCGATGACCTCAAGTGTTCGATGGATTCAGTTCATGCAGAGGAGAAGATATTGCTTTCTGCGAGATCTAGTTGGCAATTGGAGATTTCGGTCGGAGGGAAGCGGCTGCCAGATTGGCTGTCGAAAGATAGCAATCCGTCGAAGCGGAAGAAGGAAGGCCTGTCGCTTGACTTGAATCTTGCAGCCGGTGGTAACGCAGACGACGACACTGGCGAGGGCTCATGGAATTCTAGTGACCTTACAGTCGAACATGAGAACGAACACGGTCGACTGGCAATCAAGCACTCAGCATCCTCAGCATGCGAGTTCATCGATTGTGTGGACAATGCAGTAGTGTTCAAGCCCGTGGACTTCGGACCCTTGCGTCGGAGCATATCCGAGTCTATAACAGCGAAATTCAGCGCCGTCATCGGAAGCGGGAGATCGGTTCGGATCGACAACAATGTGCTCGACCGAATTGTAGGTGGCGTGTGGCTCAGTGGAGTTAAGTTTGAAGAGTGGGCAGAGAGAGTGTTGATGCCGAGCATCGAACAGTTGGGGAGTAACATGGCGGTCGATCGCGATGGTGCGGCCATCCGGCTGTCGGCGGTCGAAGGAACCGGTAGGCCGCAGAGGGTAGGCGTAGCAGGAGACTGGCTCCCAAGCACAGTGAGAGTATCAGGGATATGATTGGGATATACAAGATTGTTAGGGGTAGGTTTGTAAATTGTGAGGCAGGACGGCAGGAATGAGCCTGGGACTGGCGAATTAACAGTCGCATAGTTTTGGAATATGATTTTGTCATCGGAGATATTTTTATTTCATTAATTCTTGATATGCTCTGTTACATTACATACATATACATACTAGTTACAGTAATTAAATTAAATGCTTCCCATGTATAATAATATGATAAATGCAGTTTGCTGCCAAAAAAATTGATAAATGCAGTTTGCTGCCATTTTATTACCTTTTCTTTTGTGCTAATTTGTTATACTTGTTTTAGTGTGAGTTTTTAGTTTAGAGGATAGAGAACTTGCCCTTGCTCCTTCTTAGGATTTTGAGTTTTGATTTGGGCAATGAATTTGTTGGATCTAGATTGTGCTGTGATCAATTGAATGAGACTTAAGTTGGATACTTGTGATCTATCTCACTATCTGTCCACTAACTTGATGGATCCTCAAATAATTCATGGTGGTTTGTTTTTTTTTGGTAAAACATTCCAATTTGTACTCAATATAGATTTGAAAGGGCACTTAAATTATTTGTGTTAGGAATTTGTAGACATGTATAATTGAGAGATTATTATATTAGGATGTGTTTGGCTCATGAAAGTAATAGAAGTTAAGAGAGATTATTATATTAGGATGTGGTTTGTTTTTTTTGGTAAAACATTCCAATTTGTACTCAATATAGATTTGAAAAGGGCCCTTAAATTATTTGTGTTAGGAATTTGTAGACATGTATGATTGAGAGATTATTATATTAGGATGTGTTGTGCTCATGAAAGTAATAAAAGTTAACAGAGATTATTATATTAGGATGTGGTTTGTGTTTTTTTGGTAAAACATTCCAATTTGTACTCAATATAGATTTGAAAGGTCCCTTAAATTATTTGTGTTAGGAATTTGTAGACATGTATAATTGAGAGATTATTATATTAGGATGTGTTTGGCTTATGAAAGTAATGGAAGTTAAAAAAGAAATTGAGAAGTAACTTCCAAAGTTGAAGTAAGAGAAGAGTTTTTTTTCTTGTATTTGTTTGCTAAAATTTGAAGAACGAAGTGAAAAAAGCATTATTTAATTAATTTAATTAAATATTATCTATATTATTTTACTTAATTTTGAAAGAAAATCCCACTTTTAAATGATAATGATGATATATAAATAAATAAAATATTTTCTTATATTGTTCCTTTACTTCCAAAGCTTTTCCAATTCAAAAATGTGAGTAAGAAAATTTTTGGAAGTGTGGTGACACCGCATCACCATATAAGAAGTAAGTTTCAACTTCTTTCTTGACCAAACAAACACTTGAAGTAGTGGAAGTAGTTTTACTTTCACTATTTCTATTTTACTTCTATACAAACAAACACATCCTTAGATGAAGTATCTTACTCAAAGGTCCCATACACACATATATGAAATTTGCAATTCCTTAAAAAAAACATTTCATCACCCCAATTATTAATTCAATTGGTTAATTATCATCACCTTGCTTAACCTTTAATAATGTTTCTCTATCACATGTCCTGTTATTTATTATAATATACTTTATCTCCTTTTTTTAGTACTAAATGAAATCTCATATTGTTAAGTGCAGATCCTCTTCAAAAGGAAAGATCACAGAGACCGTCTAAGTTGCAAACTTAATAGTCATCTAGATCTTCTCCTAACCACCAAGGTGCAATTTCAACCATTAAATGGATGTAATTTAAAAAAAGAAAAAAGAAAATTTAGTGTTAAGTAGATTTGGTATAACTACCTTATTGTAGTTTGGAATAAGCAGAATTAATTAATTAATCAGAAGGAACAAGTGCTTAATGAATGTAGAGTACTTCTTATTAATTTCTGAAGGATTCAGGTAGAATAGAACATCAACAAGATTCCAAGAAGAGAGATATTTTTTTTTTAATTTTTTTTTGGGTGGGGTGAGGATGTTAAAGTTTAATTGATGGCTTGTTCTGTTAATAGCTACCTAATGTGGTAGTTATAAACACTTGGTGGGATATATATTATGTCGTTGTAGCATTTTGTAGCATCTCACAATAAAAAGCAATTAGAGACTTTTTTTAGTATTTCCATAGTCAATCGTATGAGAAAAATACACTTAACTGAAAATAACTAGTTCATCTATACGTTTCGTTTCGATGTATGATGTAGATGTCAAAATTTACGAAAAGTTCTTAAAGGTCTTTCAATGAAAACATTAGTGATCTAATTCCAATTTTGGCTTTTATTTTTCTTTATTTTTTTTTTTTCTCAAATTTAGCTTTTCTTGACTTTTATTCTTGTTTTTCATCTCTTCCCCAACCTTCTATTTTCAGGACATGCCATAATTGACAGTGCATCGAAGAAGAAGTGAGAAGTTATGTATTAACTCTCTCGAATTTTTTGTAAAGAGAAAAGAAGAAAATTGTTAATGTTGTTTTACATTATTTTTTTTTTTCTTAACTCCAAATGTTGATATCAAAATCATGTTAGAGTGCAAGCTAGGTTTGTTATTAGGAATAATATTTGCATATTGAATGGGGCTGGTAGCATTCTAATAACATCGAGGCCAGTGTCAGAAGCCTAAATAAGAAGTCTGTGAGGGACAATTATTTGGGTTGCAGACATAATTTATGGTCAAGTATTCTGGTGGATGTGAATGCACAAAATATATTTACTTTGTTCAGGGGTCATGAATTCTTCGTGCCACCCCCGATAAACACGAAAAATATACTTGCCTGCAGTCCTCGAAAAGGTCAAAAGGCACTGGTAGTCTACTCTCCGCGTATCAATATACCATTATTCTATTGGGCAAAGCAATCCTCATGCGATAAGAATCACCTTTTTTTTCGTTAGTAAAAAAAAAATGCATATAATTATAAGTAAATACAACATCGTTATCACCATCAGCATCATCATTAATTTTTTTAGCAGGGAATGGTGATGACACCGAGGCCAAAAGGTCCAATGCAAGAAGTCTGTGCCCTTCAACTGCATGCTGTCGCTTAATATATTTTACTTTATCGGCCTGCGTGAAATAAAAAAGTTTTGTATTAAATTAATTAAAGATTATGACCAACTAATCCCACTGTATCCCTCTCCCCCCTGCTCTTTTCCCGTTTTGAACCTTAAATCAATTACCAAAGCTGTGTTAATTATACCTTAAGCTCTGGGGAGTGCCGTCCCCTACTTCATATATATAATCTCCCTTGCGATACTATGTATCCGAAAATAAATTTTCAATTTTCTTCTCTCTCAAATTAGAGAACCCTAGAACCATCATTCCTCGACGAATTTATTTCATCATCAATTTCTACAACCACTCCCAAAGTACTCCTTATAAATTTCATTTAAATTCCTAATAAATACGAGTGTAACTATATGATACTCAATATGATCACTAAACTTAATTAAATTGAGAAATCAAAATACGAAACTTGATTAGCTCATGATGTGCTGACTAATATGTTATGTGAATAAATGATGTGATTGCTATGATTTCATATGTCTGCATGCATATCATGGAGGAAGGCTTTGGATAGAAGAAGATGGTTGCATTATATTTTATGTTATGTTATATATATTACATTATGTATGTATCTTGGAGAAATGATTAAGGTGGGGATGAGTGAGTGAGTGAGTCTCTCTCTCTCTCTCTCTCTCTCTCTCTCTCTCTCTCTCTCTATATATATATATATATATATATATATATATATATATATATATATATATATATATATATATGAGGAAACGGAAAATACACCGGCGGTGAAGGGAGTTCCTTCACCTCCGCTTAGGTGGCCCAATAAAATTATAACACGGGGCGTCATTCAAGGTAACAAATAAATGAATTCTCTTAAATGACACCACGTGTAATAATTTTATTGGGTCATCTAAGCGGCGGTGAAGGAAACTTTCTTCACCGGCGGTGTATTTCCAGTTTTCTCATATATATATATATATATATATATATATATATATATATATATATATGAGAAAAATGGAAATGAACTGACAGTTCATGCAAGTTACCTGAGGAACAGTTCATTTTCACTATCTCCAATAATATTAAAAAAAAAAAAATTGGATTATGATCTCAACCCCCTAAGATTCACTCATACCCAATTTCTTGGGTTCTAGTTTTAATTTAGTTATCCATTAAGTTAACACAAAATTAACGGTTTTCAATGAAAAAATATTTTATTTGCATTTGATAAATGGGTAAATAAATTTCAAAATTTATGAAATTTAATTCGAAAGAAGTTAAGCAGGTAGAGATAGTAATTGTAAAAAAAAAAATTGAAGAAAAATCATAGTTTTCCTGCTAAGTCACGTAACTTTTCCTAAGCTGATGGCTCACCTACAGTAATCCATATATATAGTGGAGGTTTCAGAAGTAGAAACACAGGAATTTTATATGTGTATATATATTACTGTAGGAAGACTATAAAAGAGAAAGAAGGAGTATATGTATACATATGTATGTTTGACATATGTTGAATTTATGATATATGCGTGTGAAATGTGAAGAATGAGCAGTATCATATCATGTGTTTCACTATTATGAAAATAATAAAATAATACATTATATTGTGATTACCTTACACAAATTATTATTATGTGAGGAATCAAATTAATATACACTAAGTGAAATACAAGATAATCATATAAAATGATAATAAGATGAATATCAAGTAAACTGAATTCTCCTGAATACTTTGTTGCATTGCTTGTGTGTTCACCATTTTCACCTCATTTTTTTGCATTACTTCATTTTCATTTATCTTACCTCAATTTATATTTTATGCTTATTATTTAATAATAAAAGCAAAGATTCAGTTTAGAAGCTTACCTTGACTCTTTTTTGGCAGCACATGGACTCTCATGTTATACTTACATGAAAAGATTGATAAGTAACTTAATATTTATACATAAATATTCAAACTTAATTTGTATATTATGTAATGTGTCTTAAGATTTGGCATATAGTTACACTCAAACTTTTTATATTGTACATATATATTTGTTGGTGGTGATTGTTTGAAATTTATGTAAAAAATTATTTTTTAGAATTCCGAAGCTACTGAGATGGGTATTTCCATATTTATATATTGCATGGTTAGTATTAGCCGAGATTGTGATCTCATGTACATAATAAGTATGCTGGTTGTGATTGAAATTGTATCATAATACAACATATTAAAAAATATAATGGAGATGCTATTGAAATTTAAAGAGCTTAGTCAATATAATATTAATTGAAGATTTTTAAAATTTGAAATGGTTAGAACTAATGATAATTATTGTAGGTTCCATAGAAGAGGATGGAAGAAAGCTAATTGTCTTCATGTAGGACGCTACCCCTAAAGAAACCTAATTAGTAAATATTTTGTTAGGGAGCTAAAGATGCGAGCTTCAATTGAATATATCATATACATGATTAAATAGTTTAAGAGATTAAACAAGGAAAGAACCAAACCCTAGCCTTTTACTAACACCAAGGCAATTGTGTCAGACCCCCACATTGCCTTTTGGCTCATTCAATGTCCATTAAAAAAAATCTATGCAGTGGGTGACCTCAATCCAATCAACTTCCACATCACATACACACACGGAGAGGGGAGAGAGAGAGAGAGAAGGAGGGGATGTATTTGGGGGAGGGAAGCATGGGGAAAAAATATCTCATGGCTTTTCGAAAGGAGAATGTTTCCATGTTGGGGCTCAAATTTAAAGATATATGGGACCATGAGAGTTAGGAATTAGGAAAAGGTCACATTCAACTCCTTGATGACAAGGATGCTAGCTAGCTAGGTGATATATATGAGGCATTTTGTAGCAATTAGGGTTTCCTTAAAAGACCATTAGCCAATACCACTCAAACTCCTCCTATTTGGGAAATTAATGTGACACTAGAAATCAAACTATGTGGGCTTAATCCCTTGCACAAGGTGAGGCCAAAGACACAAGAGATGCTTTGTTGCAACTTGACTTGATATCCACTCTGAGGTTTAATCTCTTTTTATCCTTGAAAGCCATGTTTTGACTTATACAAACTTACTTAGGCAACCATACCTAGTTTTGTTAACTAAGCTTGTCTCATATCTGCAGAATATAAAAGAAGAAGGTGAGAAAGAAATTCCTTATCAGTAATATGCTACCCGAGGAGAAAGCATGTTCTCCCGTCGGTGATTCCCAGTAAGTTCATGGAGGTTGAACCTGAATAATAATCCAATTGTTTAAGCAAAAAATAAGATATGACTAGAAAGTCATAGAAGCAAAATCAAGAATGCAGAGGTCATTTTAGCTCTTTAAGGGGAAAAAATAAACGCTCTTAAACTATTGAATATCGAGAAAAACACTCCCTTAAATGAAGAACTTTCTCCTCCTCCTCAAAATTTTCTTTTAGTTCACAAAACCGTGGTTTAAGTAGCATTATTCATTTTGCAAGGGTTATAACCTAGTTTGCAAAAAAAAAAAATGAGTTGTGAACTACAAGTACATGTAAAGATAGCAAATAGGGGAGAGAGAGAGAGAGAGAGAGACCTTGTGATATAAACTCTCAACCATAAACATACATTAATTGTATTAATTGTATGTCTCTCTGCAGAAACTCTTTCCATATGATGAACATGTCAAATAACTACACTTATGCATTGTAGGCAGGGTCGTACCATGAAAACTGAGGACTTAAGGCCACTGTCATAGTAGCCTAGTGGTTGGGCCAATCCTGATTGTAGCATATGATACAGTGTGATATGTCCCCTTGCAGCATTCAATCTCTCATTAACACTCCTTTGACTCTAAGCAACCTGTAATACTGTTTATATATCATTTTGTGCCCTCGCTGAAAGTGTGACGTTAGCTGCGTTCCCCCTTCAATATCTGATACTAATTCAATAGATATAATCATTCATCTCATCTGAAGATCATATAGTAATACGAGTAAATGGGTAAATAATCAAGACATCGATTCTTCTAAATAAATGATCATGTAGTGGGTTCTTACCATGCAGATATTAGGCTTTTTTGTTGACCAAAATCATTGTTATGGCGAACTAAAATATATCTAACAATTTAGAATTGAACATTTTAAGTTGCCAACAATGTCCAATTTTTCTTGATAAACTAGATATCCTTGCTAAAAAATTACAAAAATAAATACATACTAATTTTGAGCAATATTAAATTTTATTTTAATTGATTGGCACTGCATCATCATCCTAAAAAACTAAACTTTTTCAAACCAAAGCTTACTATAAATTATAAAAGCTTAAAATCTCAAAATCAATATAAAACAATAATGTCTGACGGACATTTTTGATAATATCAATATAGTGGTAGGATATTGATAATATTGACATGTAAGTATTGTAATATATATGTTCTATATCATATCAAATGTCAAATAGATTAAAATTCAAAACACATTTAGCTTACATGTAGGAAAAAGCAATGCACAATCAACACCTTCAATCCAAGAGCAATGCATGCATGTATTATGATCCTCATTGAGCAAATAGAAATTGTCTTCAAACAACCTTTTTTTTTTCCTAGATGATTGTAATACCAAGCTCAAATATTTCTACATCGAATATGAGACAAAATTTAATATAGTTTATAATAATTCGCATAAATCGATAACATAATTGTAGCTATCATTTTTTATAAAGGAATTTATGGTTAATTATAAATATTTTAACTATTGTTATTATACCGGTGACTTTACGTACATAGGAATGGTAATAGATGCATCAATTGGTAAATTTTTGGCCTGCGCTATACATAATTTGAATTAAAAATAATTTTTTTAATTCAAAATTTTGTATAAATAGAGTTAAAATTTGGACCGTTAACACGGCATTACCATATCTCTAATTGTATATATTTGTTTACTGTGTATCGAAAACGGCACGGAGCTTGACAATGGTGGAAACGCCGTGTGACTTAGGCAACCAACCAAGCGAGCCAGCCGTAAAAGAAAGACAAGAGACCACACTGTAAAAGGAGGGGAAATTCAAAATGCGCACACATTTTGCTTAGTGAGCACCACATCCTATAGTAAGGTGATTAACAACATAGGGGAAAATGGTGCTAACTAAGTCAAGTGTGGTGCGCATTTAGAATTTCCCTAAAAGGAGGGAGGGGCAGTTAAAAAGGCAAGTTAGACTATCTCTCATTCTAAAAAGGTTGGTTAGGGAAAAGACCCCTGAGATGAGATGGGATGAGAACAAGACAAGCAACTACTCGCTCCCATATTGCGAAAGCTAATTAGTATGCTCCTACATGCTTTGCTTTGATTGGATTTGTTTTATCAGAGACCCAAAAGGCAAGGATCCCATCACATCCCCTCAACTAACTTCCATGTGCTTCCATTCATTGCCTCTTTTTTTTTTTCATTTAAGAAAAAAAAAATTTATCTCCTTTCTTTGTCTTTCCCTTTGCCATTGCTTCTACTACTACAATCTCCATTCATCACATCTTCAAGCTTTTGTTTACTTTTAGGGATTTTTACATATATGTCCCTTACATCTTTAAAAATTAAAATTTAGTTTCTCAAATCTTCATATTTATAATTTAGTTTCCTAAGTCCTTTAACTTATCTCATTTTAGTCTCCCAGCAATATTTTTGGTCCGAATTTCCCGTTATATTCTTGAGTTACTTCACTTTAGTCCTCCCTTCTCTCTTCCTCATCTTTTTATCTTCTTATTGGATTCTCATCTCCATTATTCTCCTCTCTTTTTCCTCTTCTTATTGGGTTCTCTTGAGTTACTTTACTTTAGAGATTAACTGGAAAGAAACATAGAGAGAAGAAGAATAGAGAGGGAAATCGAATAAGAAGAGGAAGAGAGGAGGAAGAGGCGAGGGAGGACTAAAGTGAAGTAACTCAGGAGTACAACGGAAAATTCGGACTAAAGTGAGGTAACTTAAAGGATTTGAGAGACTAAATTACAAATATGAAGATTCTAAATTCTAATTTTTAAAGATGTAAGGGATAGATATATAAAAACCCTTTCTTTTATCCTTTTCCTACTTTGGGGGACATGATGGGGAGTTTCTAAAAGAGCACACAATTTTTCCTAGTGAGTCCACGGTTCGGAATTTGAGTCTCTACAGAAAATAAATTTAAAAGTGGGCTCACTAGAAAAATTGGTGTGCTTCTTTAGAAACTCCCGACATAATGCTTCTTGTAACTACGGTGGGATGAGAAGGTTTGTTGTAGATATAGTGTGACCAAAAACCATTTGACAATCACTATTGAAATGTTTGAGCCTAGGGATGCACGGGCCAAATTTTAGTTCCCTTCATACAAAATTTTGAGATAGAAAAATAAATTTTTTATTTTTAATTCAAAATATTTGTATAGGATTTGATCAAAAATTAATTTATGAATGCACTCGTTACCATCTTTATTTTGGACCTACTTGGTTGCTTGCTTGCTTTCATATTTACCTTCTTGGTTGGATTTCTACTTGTTCAAATTTATTTTAAAGAAACCGATATGGTTAGGATCATGATCCTCCTCCTTTATTCACTAATATCTGATCTAAAAATTGGATAGTAAAATTTGCACATTATCAAAATAGATTCAGACTAATCTATTTACTCTATAAAATTTCTTGAATTAAATATATTTCAAAGATTGCAATTTTTGACTGCATTCAAAATGCTTGTCATTATATATTTATAATTTCACAATCAGCAAACATAACAGCCATTACAAAATATGAGCAGATGAGAGGGCTCAAATCTATGTACGTATACCATATTACTCCCTCAGTCTAGAAATAATAGCATTTTTTGACTTAAAATTTGTCCCAAATTACTAATTCATTTTGGATTCCAAAATAAAATTTTCGAATTTGAAATTACTGGGAAATTCTATTTGTGCACGGCATTTTACTCTTGACGCTCCGATTACTGTTTACACCAAACTCTTATTTTGAAATACTACAATTTTACTCTCTACGTCCAAAAAATTTTCTACCTTTACTCCATTCTCTTTTCCTCTAACTCCTCACCATGTCCGATCCCAAATCTTTCCACTTTTCCGATCGCGCCTCCTAATCCACTGCAATCCGTCGCCATCCTCAGATCACCCCGCGCTTTGACTGTCGCCCCCAAATCCGTGGCATCCCCGACCTTCCTTGCCCGGCCTCCTCATCCATCGCTCCGGACTCCATCAACCCACGACTTCGTTGACCCCATCAATGTCTTCCTTGCCAAAAAAATATGCTGGTCGGATATTAATACCCAACAAAAATAACGTTCTGATCCGGTATTAATATCCAACCAAAAAACGTTCTGGTCGGGTATTAATTACCCGACCAACAAGCGAAGTCTCTCCGCAAAAGAAAACTAATTAACGATAAATTTCAAACAAATACGTATAAAATCTAAAAAAAAAATTCAAATCGTACATTAGATTTGTCCTATGACACTATTTGCACGTTGAAATTTTCCATCTGCATAAGAAAACTCAAACTCAAATTCCAAACCCAAATTTTACTTGTCATGGTAAAATCGAATAATTTAAAATTCTTTTAATATTTTCAGAAACGTTAATGTAAAAAAATTTAGAGGGTTAAGAAATCAAATCGATAATTTTGTAGGAGATGTGTTTTTATTAAATACCAAAAAAATTATTTAGGGTTTTAGAGAGAAAACAAACGAGGAAAACGATGAGTCATAATTCTAAATTTTTAAGAAGTTTTAGTTTGGAATTTATAAAAGTAAATTAGTCTTAAAAAATAATTGTAAACTTGTAATTATTTACAAGTTTAAATTTTTCTGAGAAAATAGAATTTCTCGAAATTAATTTAACTAGTTTTAGTGCATGCCACATGACAAAATCTATGAACTGCGTTTTTTATTACCAAAATACCACAACATTCTTGTCAAAACAAGCTTTTGGTAAATTATTTCTTTGGTCAAAAAACAACTACCAAAACGGAACAGAGAGGGCACATCTTCCATGATTTTGACTGCACTAAAGACAGCCCTCGTGAACTCGTCAATGCATATCAGGATGATGATGAGGGCTTCAAATGTCATCGCTAGACCAAGACCTGACAACGCGTACAACCAACGATAGACTCACAAAAAAGGGTAAAAAGAGAAATTAGAAAATTGCGGCATGCAACAAAATTAAAGTAGCTTTTGGCCGAACTCCGAAAAAAGGAAGCAGATTGATATGAGAGAGAGAGAGAGAGAGAACAAAAGTAAGTTGATTCCCATATCCCTTTTCCCACTTGAACCTCAGCTTGCCAAATAACGTTGTTCCCCTGAAATTAAATTTTTTATTAAAAATATCAATAAAAGATTACAATGAGAACGTGGTTCGTTTACAGAATATTAAAAAAAAATAATTCTCCTTTTGTTTAATATTGGATTATGTAGTAACTATGAAATACGATTATATTCTCCGTTGACACTCCGAATAAGTTCTTCAGTTGGTAGCCTTAGTAAAGGTTTTGGATGCAAGGGCTCCAGATTTTAACACAAGTGTTCAAATAGAGATGATTAAATAAGTCACCAAAGTGTGTGTAGTCATTTTTTCAGTCCAGCTTTTGGCTATTTATAGATATTTGGAAACCTTTAAATTTGTGTAACTATCCAGTTAATGGCCTCATTGATTGAGGATTAATTCTCTGTTTTTAAATCCATTGGATTTTTCTTAAGGGATTGCGAGGATCTCTCTAAACGCTGTTCTCTCTGATCAAGGATTTGAGTCTTGAAAAGAAATAACTTTACATTTTAAGGTTTCGAAAACAACACACGACCCTGAGAGCTCCACATTTATTAGACTTTACTTAGCCTAATACGCGGATCACTCTAGGTGAGAATCCGCATTTTTGCTGTGGGAAATGAATAACGCGACTTCTATGAGAGTCGCGTTTTAGACTTTCTTGGCTCTACACGCAGATCTCTATTTGGTAGATGATCTGCTTGTTAGCCGTTTTGGCTTAAATTATAAACCCCTCTCTTTTCTTTTTTTCTTAAAAAATTTCGCCAATAAACATCACATCAGCCAATGAGCCTTGGCTCCAGTAAAATCATTGATTTTTCAATTTGTGAGAGGTTCTGATTTTTGACTCTCAATTGGGTCTTACTTTAGATAATTTTGCAAAAAATATGTGTGTGTGAGTTTGATTAGAAAGGGAAAAATTAGTATCACACCAAATCTACTCCCACAATGAATTTAAAAAGAACTGAAATAGAATAAAAAAAACCATTAAGCAGGATTTACGTTTCGTAGGCTCTGCTAGTTAATTATTATAGTTGGGTGCCAGTGAGTAGTAACCCACAACAAGAAAGAATTTCTCCCATAATATTATAGAGAGAATATAAAATGGCATGTATTTGTTTGTATGGTTCCCATACAAGAAGACGTAAATTTTATATCTATACAAAATCATAACCAATGTAATATGCGACAATGGCATCGCAAAGATATGCTAAGAATCAGTGTTCACATGATACAATATCATTAAAGATAACCTAGGAAAAATGTATAGGATATTCAATACACTGTCAACAAATAGAATCGCAATATTAGGGGAGCAACATTAAATCAGGGGAGTAGTTAGATGTCTTGATTTATTTTATGCTAAAGTAGGGGAAAAAAAAACCATCAAGTATTATATGTTTCCTAAAAAAATCTCTATAAGTTTTTTTATGTTATGTAAATTCACATAAAGTTTCAAATTTCCTGAAAGCACCCAAATGATATTAATTAAAAGATTATCAAACCTAATTACAAATACCGTAAATACTCATTTCCTAGTATTTTCAAATATATATTTTTGAGTAAAATACAATAAGTTTGTGTTTGACTATTGGAAATAATGGAAGTAGGTAAGAAATTAAAAAGTAACTTTCAAGATGCAAGTAAAAGATAAGAGCTTTTTTTGTGTTTGTTTACTTACTTTTGAAAGTAAAGAAGTATATTATGAAGTGGAATGTTGTTACTATTTAATTGATTAATTAAAATAATACTTATATTATTTTATTTAGTTTTTATGTATAAAATATAACTTTTGAATTGTAATGATGGTAAGGAAATAAATAATTACTTTGTTTGCTTTAATTCTCTACTTCCTCAAACTCTTCGAAGCTAAATTGTGAGAAAAAAAATTTTGAAAGTAGGGTGTCATATAGGCACCACCTCGATATATATAAAGTAACTTACAACTTATTTTTGATCAAGCAAATACTTAAAATAATAGAAGTAAATTTACTTCTACTACTCCTATTCTATTTCAATGCAAATAAATGCACCTTAAATCAAGAAGTGAGTATTTAGAAAAGAAGGAAAGTGGGTTTTTATTGTATTTTCAAATTGATTCGGATTTATATAAAATTTAAAACTGCATTGGGTTATATAATATTAAAAGGTTCTGGATTCTGGAAAAACTAGTATACATTTTTTTTATTTAGCCTTTATTTTAACATAATGCTTTGAGAGAGAGTGTGTGTGTGTGTGAGAGAGAGAGAGAGAGAGAGAGGGAACGGTATTGCAATAGCAGAGAGAGAGAGAGAGAGGAGAGGGTATTGCAATAGTAGAAAGGAGATTTGTCTAGGCTTTTTATGTGCTGCACAGCTTTTAACCCTGTCCTGTTGAATGATGATGTTGTTGATTCTTCGATCTGCAGTCCCTTTTATGGGCTTCTACAGCTTTTTGTTTATTTTTAGATTTACTTCTCTCTCTAGCCTTCCCTGCTAGGGGAGTTTCTATACGGGCACACCTTTTTTCGTAGTGAGCCCAGTTTTACTAGTGAGCCCACCCTCTCTCTCGAAAAAAAAGGCTTCTCCCAGTAAGCACACCGAAAAAATCCAAAAATACCCTCCCTTCATTCTTCACCGGCTTCCCCTAAAACCCAACTCCCTCGCTATCCTGTGCAGAACTCCCCCCAACCCACTCGATGCTCCTATCTCTCAACCTCCGGTGATAGCGAGCTCTCTGCGTCAGATCCTCGCCCTCGCTCCCCAGAGCAAGTCGACCTAACTGCAATTTGAAAAGGGAAGGAGAAAGAGGTTGAAGAAAGGGACATTCCAGTCAAAAGAAAATCAATGGTAAACTTGTAATATGAAAGTAGTTTTTAAGTAGGCTCAATAGTAAAAATGGTGTGCCCTTTTAGAAACTCCCCGTGCTAGTAGTATTATTTTTGTTGCATGCGCTCAGCGTTTTTGATGTTTTTGTGGGCATTAAAAGCGTAAAGGAATAGTTTCAGCTAGACACAGACCCTGAATGATTACATACATTGTCAAGTATGAACTGCATCCGTTACTGGTCCAAAGAGTAGTACCAGTGCTGAGATGCTAGAAGAGATATAATTTATTTTAAATTTGAAATTTTAAATAAAATAGAGTAAGAATTAGCTCATTGACCTGTCAATTCTCATATATAACTATGGACTGGATATATAACTGTAGACTAGATAGGATAAATTTTGAATAAGATAGAGTAAAAATTGGTCCGTTGACTTATCAATTCTCATATATAACTGTGGGCTGGATAGGATAAATTTTGAATAAGATGGAGTAAGAGGTAGCTCGTTGAGCTGTCAATTCTCATATATAACTGTGGGCTAGTAGAATTAGGTTTGGGCTTGTAAGAAAACTTCTCAATGTACTCAAGAAAATGAGAATTATCCGTCTTATTCTTCGAGATAAGATTCTTTTTTATTTAACCGCTCTAGCAGAACAAATATTTAAGCCGTACTAATTTTATGTTCATAAACAAAAAACGCAGTTCTGAGAAGCCATAATTGATCTATGGACGTTCTCTTACTACTGTCTTTCCTTTTATTAGGATAAATTGAGCTGGGAGTAGGAAGGCTCTCCCCTAACCACAGGTCAAATAAAATTTTCATTATGATAAGCTACGAACTAATAGTCTGATTATTACCGTAAGCTAATTTCAAAACCCACTAGATACTACAATGGGCAGGAATGACGTGCAGCTAATACGCCACCAGAGTCTATGAAAAGCCAATCCTTGACCTGTCATATTCAATTTTTTTAATTAAAAAAATAATTTTTTTTTTTAATTTAAAATTTTGAATAGAATGCTTTAAAAGCTGATCCATGAAACCGTTCATTCTCATCCCTACTACTAATACAAGAATACAAATAAAGAAAGGATGGGGAGCATTTGAAAAGTATGCAATGTGAACATTTGAATATTTGATAGACGAGTACATGAATTATATAAGGTATGCCTCCACTACCCAACTATTCTCCCATAATTCACAGGATAAGAAGCATAGATATGATGTGTCATAAAGAAAGAATAACTTGATATTGTCCAACCTTTTACAAACCTACAAGAAATTATTGTTGACTCTCTTCTTTCTCCTTTAAAAGTTGTGATCTCTCACACTTTGGCTAACCATTTCGCCCGCCAAAAAAAGCCATGCCTGACCTCACTCGCACAATTCCAACTCCCACCACAACTTGAAAAGTTGTCTTTTGGAGGGCCACCTTCTTGTTTTTTTATCGCCCATCATTATCCTCCCCTCAAACCTTGTTGATTAATCCATCTCAACAATAAAGGAGAACTTTAAGATGTCATCATGAACAGTTACATCACACTCGAAGTATTTTCTTAGTAATAACCTCTCTTTTGGTTACTTATTTAAGTCGTTTATTACTTTTTATAATTTTTTTTTTTTTTGAGTGAAAGCGGCGGGGATGAACCCTACGTATTCCATTAACGATAGATAATAGAAATAGTACAGAAGTAAAAGCAAAATAAACACCCGAATCCAAAGCTTATGCCCGTACAACATAGTAATCTCAGTATGAAAGACAATGTTATCTAATAAAAGTATTTAATGAAGAAGTATTCAGAGGTTGATGTGGCTTCTACCTTATTTTTTTTATAAATATTAGAATAGTATCACCATAAGTTCAAAACAGGCTACCAACATATTAAGAGAAATATTCGAAAATTTGTGGGGATGTTACTAATATACATGAGAAGGTACAAAAGTTGTGCGATAACAACTAAAATAGACTTAAACTTTAATTGCGATTTCTAAAGCAAGATCATAGATGATGGAGAACGTTGAGGGCAAATAATATGCACGAGCTCAACGCAAGCCCTTGTCAGTGGGTACTTGATTGAAAATGATGAAAAATTTTAGGCTTTTCGCAAGTGCAAGCCCACTTTTTTCCACACAACAAGCTCTCATAACTATCATCACAAGCAATGATGTTCTTGTTATCAATTCAAGGCCAAACTTTTAAGCAACAAACACAAACCTAATCTTGAGGAGGTCAAAAGGGAGACTTGAAGGTGATTGAACAGGCTTTGATACTTCAAAAGAGAAACTATACTTTGCCTTTAGGATGCAACAATGTGAAAGAGAAAGACCAACCACCACCTTTTGAGGTGGATGCAAAGAGAAAATTGAAGTTTGGCTTTGGAAAAGTTTTTGAGTGCATTTTCAAAAGGCATTTCTCTTTCCATTGTTTAGACACCTTGAAACTTTGCCCATAATGGAGTATCATTAAATTTGCGATTAAAGGTTTCGCTTTAAGACTTAGGTGAGACAATGACCTAAATTAGTGGAACATACACAAAAGATGGATGATTTTAGGGTTTAAGAAAGTTATTCATAAACCAAACAGAAACTTTGTCTTATAAACTTTGCTTAAATAAGAACATCACTCACCTTTTTAGCTATTTCTAAGATTCAAAGGTTGCTAAAAGTCTCGAAACATTGCATTTAGGCTGTGTTTGGATTGAGGGAAAATGAAGGAAAAGAAAAGAAAAGGAAAAGAGAAAAGGAAAGAAAAGGATATGGAAATTGGTTTTCTTTTTTTATATTTGGTTAGAAAGAAAATAAAGAAAAAAATCTCAAGAAAATTTTAGAAAAAAATAGTTTTTTATGTTTGGTTGCTCAATAGAAAATTAAAAGGAAAATATAATTCTAATTAAACTATAGAGAATTTTAATATTAATTTACATATTATTGATATAATTTTTAATTTTTAAATAATTAAGCATATAATAATCAAATGGTTCAAACTTTATAAAAATTAAAAATATCTTGGGACTAAAATTATAAGAAAATTTATGCAAAAATTTCTCTCCCTTTTTCCTTTTTCTCTCAATTTTCCTTTTCTTTCATTTTCTCTTGGATTTGAGAAAGAAAATGAAAAAAAAAAAAAAACTTAATACATTTTCTCTCACTTTCTTTCCCTTTTATTTTCTCTCTAATTTTCCCTCTAACCAAACATTGGAAAGCAACTTTCTCTTTCTTTTTCTTTTATTTTCCTTCATTTTCCCTCAATCCAAACACAGCCTTAGCTTTCTTTTTTACTTTAAATATGTTGTTCAAAGACTTCAACCTACACAATAGCGTGGTAAAAAGCTAGACATCGTGTTTCCACATGCACTCTAAAGTATATATATACACACACAAACACGTATATACATAGACATCCATAAATCAGTTCATACATATATGAATAAATCAGTTCATACATATATAGACAGATCCTGAGACATGCATAGATGAATAAGTTCATACGTACAGACAAATAATAGGTATGTGCATATTTTTACACGAGTTTGTACAGAAACACAACCATTTTCTCTGACGGAACTAGAATAAATTTTGTGAGCTTTCAAGAATGAAAAAACATTTCATGCAAATTTTGCAACTCCATTCCTATCAAGACTCATAGGATTGCTCCATTTTGGGGTTGTCCCTTTAGAAAATAACACGAGTCGCTTCAATTATACAAAAACTAGGTGGAAAAAAGAACAGTCATCAAACAACAGAGACGATAATCCTAAACAGAGCTGAATGGAAAAAAGGGATTCATATGATCAGACCCCCAAAGCTTGCTACGTTTTTCGAAGAATGCAACACTCAGGCATGTACATGCCAAGCTCAAAATTGAACTGTAACATTTGTTAACTAAAAAGGATGAGGAGAAAGCAACCATATATTTGATGCTTCAAGGTTTTAGGGGCATTCATTTAGTATGACATTCAGTCATTCAGAAATTTATGAATGAAAAGTTCATATGTACTGTACATGTAAAGGCCCAGGACCGCCGGCCTTTTTCACTCGAGGGCTGCAATGGCCCAGGTCCAAACCAAACGAAGAACAAAAGGAGGTGCATTCTCATATACACATGATGAAATGCCCATCACAATGTAGTGGCATCCAATCATTTTTCTCATCAGCTATTAGTCCTTCAATTTTGATTCAGACTCTACTCAAACCTCACTCCAAAGAACCATTGTTCCCAAAAAACTTGCATAAATGTAGAGGTAATATAAAGAGTATGGGTTTGAGATATTAAACCTCAGTAGTTGTTCACAATCTGTAAGATTGGAGAATTAGTCCCGTGCCCAGTGTTAATAATGCCCAACACAACAATGATGATGCACACACCAACCTGAAAGGCATCGAAAAAGTTAAAATGTAGTATAATGAAACAGATTTTTGCACCCCCGTTTGATTAAACTCGGCCTAAGCCAAAATTATACATATATAAAACGAAGTTAAACTACATTTATGGCAACAGTCCCAATCCAAGGTACCGTTCTACATTTACAAGATAGTTACTGAAAGCATGCTTGAAACTTATACAATTAAATTGATGTCTAGGTAGGAGTATAATTGCTTTGTCAATCAGCATGATCGATTAGCATACAAGAAATTTGTTGTCCCTTTTATTCTTCCATCATGTATGAATTCTATCATTCAGAATTATTTTCAAATGAGAAGAGAATCAAGAGACGCTTAATAGGCCTCTTTGGCCCTGTTTCGCAATGGGCTAAAACTAGCGTCAAGAGCCAATAATTTGGGTTTAGGTTGGCAAATGACTTTTTCGCCAATAGGAATTAAAATAATCTGAATTGAAATTTTATGAGGACTAAACGGGGCTAAATGAGGGTTTACTAATCCAGATACATAAGCGCAGTAAGAAATAACTTGAGTTCTCTCAAATAAGCATGTTGTCCTTTTTTTAGAAGCATACGATCCAAACACTTAAAAATGCATAGGTTTAATTTAACTCGGATTTGTATGCATCCTCAGCCCCTTTCCAAACAAGTCCTGAAGAACCCAAAGGAAGGAAACTTGCACCGCTGTGATTGATATTAAAAAAAAAGAAGAAGGTTTCACCAACTAATCAGGATCATCTGATTGATCAAGAAAGTTAAATAAGTTAGACCAAATTATGAAATAAAATGACCCAGCTAAATCAAACTAAACGCAGACACACCAAGTTCAAATATCAGACATGGTTTCTTGCTCAGCCACCATGAGTCCATGATGACTTTTATTTTGAAGTTACATCGTCTCGGACACCCATGTCCGAGACGATGTAACTTATATTTCGGATTTGTCATGCATCGGTGAATCGAGTCATATCATGACACACATGCCTCAGTATGCCCTTCTCTGTGCAGCCTAGTCAAACTCTTGGTTTAACCTACTTTTCCAATGGATCATCCTTGGTCTCATTGGCATATCCATTAGGAACTCTTCTGCAATGATACAAAGACGACATGGATATGGGATTCGACAAAAACCTAAAATGTAGGATGTGGGAATAGGCAAGCAACATCTAATAACACACACACACATATATAATTCAAACAACAAAAATCATAAATATCAAGCAATAAATTATAAAATAACAACCAAGAAACTATTATAACAAAATAAGAAAAACAAAATATAGGACTATTATGGTAATGAAAATTAAGGGTTAAGCTCCAGTTTGTGAGCTTATACACGTGCCCAAGTTTCATATTCTATTGATGAATATTTAGAAATGATGTGAGGAATTTGTTAAATACGTATAAGAATATGTCAAATAAGAAAAGGACCAACGGAATACCTATTGTTATGAAAATTTTGATTTAAGCCCAATTTCATGAGTGCATAGACATGAAAACGTTTTATAATTTATTAATTAACATGCAAGAAATATGCCAAAACAAAAAAGTGGCATACATGACTATAGTTATGAATTGAGGGTTAAGTCTAATTTATTGAGTGTATATCAGTTCCATAAATTATTAATGGATAGTTTGCATGTTATGCTAGAAGTTTGGTAGATACGTGCAAGAATATACCAAAATAAGAAAAGCGGTCAAAGTAACTCTTATACTTCTGAAAATTGAGAGTTAAATCTCATTTCGTGAGTGTATATATGTGACAAAGTTTTATAGATTATTAAGGTGAGAAAATAAATGACTTTATAAGAATAGATAATCAACATAATTTTAAGTTGTGTCCAAGTTCAAAATTTAAACTGTCCTGAGTAAGCATAGATGCAGAAGAAAACCAAAAACACAGTAATACCTCTTAACATAATTGATGAGATAGAGAAACTTATCCTCACCTTCAATGTTTAATTGAAATAGTGTTGATGTTTAAACTATTTTGAGTAATTATAGATGCAAAAGAAACAATAAATACAAAATACCACTCCACTTAAATTGATGAGACACACAAACTTATCCTCACCTTCATCCATACTGGAATATTGATAAAGGAGTTTTGTATTTTCATTTATAAGACTACAGTGTTAGCTTGAGAAGCATTCATCCAAAGGACATTTTCTTATCCAAACATAATTAAGACAGGCTTCGGGGCTCTTTCACCGCCTTCAGTAAGTTCCTCTCCTCCTGGCATTTTAGTTTTTAAGTCCCTTCGGCTCGGATCCAATTTGCTTTATTCATATATGATTGTGAGTTCAACTACAATACCATTCGCTCACAAGTATCGAACCACCTCAGTACTTCAATTCTATAGTCTGTAGTTGATTAATGTTTGCTCAAAAATTGCATTTCTCCTTCCATTGCAAAATTATTTGATTACAAAAGAAAATTAAGAATTACAAAAATATCGAGAAATAACAAGAACGGGAATATTAATTTATTCCTTTTTTTATGTGGGTTCGGGTGGCGATGGAGCCTCACTGGTGCACTTCGTTGACCGGAAAGAGGATGGCTCTGCTCCGCTCCTTGATTTCACGAGCTCGCCCGAAATCGTCCAAAAGTCCCTTCTGTGGACTCAACTCTTGTCTTTTATAGACCGAAAAAGTTCGAAATCCGGCTCCAATCCTTCCTGAAAAATCGGATCACGGAATATCAGCGAAACAAATAAACGGAAATAGGCGGAAAACAACCCCGGATTGGCACCTGCGGAAACGCTCCTGCGGGTGCCTACTCGCGGGAGAATTCCCGCGGATGTCCGCGTCCATTTTTTTTTTAATTTAAATTAATTAATTAATTTTTATTTATTATTTTTTTTAGATGTATACATAACCCCCTCCAAAGTTTTCGAAGTTCTGTATTTAGCCATACTGAATTTCGAAATATTTTGGATTATTTAATTTTGACTATCAGACGTGTAAAGGATTTGGTAGACAGAAATAATCGTTAATACATTTCATAGAGTATGGAAGGAGATATGACGTTAATATGCTTATTCAGTAACAAACAGAGGTATGAACGTGCTCATTAGATAACAAGTAGAGATATGATGTTAACGTACTCATTTGGTGACAAGCAGAGGTATGATATTAACATGCTTATTTTAGGTCAAGCAGAGGTATCATGTTAACGTGCTCATTAGAATCCTAACCGTTCAATGACATCTAGTATGACGGATCAGGAAAAGACAGAGGTGTCATTAAACATGTCTTAAAACTCGGCCTATTTAGAAGATCAGGTCATGATAGGAATGAGTTAACTAAACAGAGATGATGGTTAACGTATTTAGCCTTAAAATTTGACTATCAGAGGTAACTGTTAACTTGATAGAGATAATTTTCGTCAGAGGTAATTTTTAACTTAACGATATCAAAAATAAGTTCATCAGAGATTGTGATACTGGACTTGATGAAGTGTGAGTTTTATTTCTTGTCAGAGGTGAAATCTTAACATGACAGAAGATTTAATCGGATTTTATCTCACTTGATTTTGAATTATAATATCAGAGGTATGATTTTGGGGTGTCGCTTGCTCTGTTGGAGAAAAAATGACGAGAAAAGTTTTGTTGTCAGAGATGAAATCTTAACGTGACAAGAAATTTATCTGATTAGGGTTTTTAGCAAACCCCCAGCTATCAACGAATTTGATTAGCCTTTACCGACTACCATTTGAGTCGGACTAGCCATGCTCTTCCCCTCAGCATAGTAAGTTATCGAGAATTTCGTTTGGGCTTAAACGTCAAACTTTTCCTTTTTCCTTTACTTTAGCAGCTTTGGGCAGTGATATATCCTTATATTCGGATAAGAATACTGTTGTGACAGATCTGTCATAGAATTTTTAGCAAACCCCCAGCTATCAACGGGTTTGATTTGCCTTTACCAACTACCGTTTGAGTTGGACTAACCATGCTATTCCCCTCAGCATGATGAGTTATCGAAGGTTTTGTTTGGACTTAGATGCCAAACATTCCTTCTTCCCTTCGCCTTAGCAGCTTTGGGCAATTCATGTTCTTACCCCCAGCATGATGGAGTTGGCGAGAAATTTATTCTCTTCCCGTTGCTTTGTCGACGTTGGGTAATTCATGCTTTTTACCCCAGCATGACGGGTTGGCGAGAAATTTATTCTCTTCCCGTTGTCTTGATGGCGTTGGGTAATTTATGATTTTTACACCCAACATGACGGGATTGGCGAGAAATTTATTCTCTTCCCGTTACTTTGTCGGCGTTAGGTAATTCATGCTTTTTACCCCCAGCATGGCGGGCTTGGCGAGAAACTGGTTCTCTTCGCTTTGCCTTGACGGCGTTGGACGATTTTTTTTTTTTTTTTTTTTAAGGTGCACCCTCACGACCCCCCTGCTTTTTAGTGACGAAAAGGGGTTAACCCTTTCTTTTGCAGGTTATGGGAGTCTAAATTAACCGTCCTGAGCTCGTCTTTTGGAATTGTCGTGAGCTCAAGTAGTACCTTTATACCACCCACATTAAATATGTCTGAGGTAGCTCTAACTCCTTTTTTGTTCAGTTTTGAGCTGAACTGCTCCAGCGTCAATCAACGCTTGAATTTTGTCTTTTAAAATAAAACAATTCTTTGTAGGGTGATCTATAATCCGATGGTACAGGCAGTAATTCGGATCGTTAGTCTTCCCAGCCTCTTCAGGCCTTTTGCTCTCTGGCAACTTAAGCATCTTGTGTTTGCTGAGCAGATTGAACATGGTAGCAGTATGCTCATCCTTAAACGAATACTGCTTTTGAAACCTGGGTGACTTTGCTGTGTTGCTCACAGTTGGCCATGCTTTCTGTTTCGGTGTGCTTTCTACCGCCATTGCCATTATGTCCTTTCCTTTGGAACAAAAAAATGGAATGGAGGTTCATTTGTACTGCATCCGATTGCGGACTGCTGCTTTTCGAGGCGTCGAAGTATATCTTCGGCCTATTCACCCTGCTTAAGCAGATCTTTCCATGATTTTGCTTCAACCAAGCCCATCTTATCTAGAACGTCGGTTAACAAATTGTGCCTGCAAGTTTTCACCAGAGTGTCCCGCGTCATACCATGTGGGCGTCGAACAGAAAGTTCTCGGAATCGCTCGATATAAGCTTTGACCGTCTTGTTTTCCTCTTGCTTTGCCGCTGCAAGGATAGTATAGAGACTTCAGTATCATCTTCAAAGAATCGGGCTAAGAACTCGCGTTCTACATCACCCCATGATTTAATTGTTCCGTGGGGTAATTGCATGAACCAGGTAAATGCGGGCCCCCGTAAAGTGCTCGCAAATATCTTAGTTATAGTCGGATCTTTCCCATGAGGTGTCCTGTCTGCAACAGGAAGTAGAAGATGTGTTGTTGCGGCGAACCTCTACCGTCGAATGACTGAAGGTTCAACGGTTTGTATTTTGCAGGATAAGGTACAGTCTCCCATTCTATGGGATAGGGACGGACTACTCCCACCTCTTGCAGTTTTTTGCGATGAAGGACAGCTTGTAGTTAGTTCTCCATCTTCTCTATTTTTTCTACGTGAGGGCTGATGATAACCTTCACTTCCTCTTCCTCTCTTGAATGAGGAGGTACTTCTTCATCCTCATCCTCGCTGTATTCATTTATTTGGACGGGTCGTTTTCCTTTCTGCCGACCAGAAACGGACGACGAGAATTGGTTTTTTCTAGTATGAGCTAACTCAATTAAAAGTTGTTTCATTTTTTCTATGGTCTCCTTTTGCTGTTCGAGACGTTTTTCTTGTCTCTCAAGCCTTTCAGAGACTTATTCTAGAAGCACATCTTCTGGCTCAATAGAAACTCCTTTTAACCCTGGAGTGATCTCATTATCTGAGGGGTTGTTTCCGACTACCTTTTTGCCTTTATTAACCATATGTGATGAGGCGGCAGGCAGATCAGTTCCAGAGCACACTTTTTTTACCGTCCGTATTCTTTTGGGCTCGGTGATCCGCTCAAAAACGGACCGTTTCGAGTTGCATTGGCAATTTGATAGAACGGTTGAGATTAGATGTTCGCATTGGCAGTGAGAAATATTCTGTGAGCAGTTCTTCCAATTGAAATACTCTCTCAAATCTTGAGGTACCTTCTCCTCTCTACTTGCATTTTGACGCCTCTTGCGTCGCAAATTTGGTTCATAATACTGGAGAGTTTGCAATATTTCAGAGCTGAACTCTTTTCCAGCATCAGATTGTTCTCCAACCCTTCTGCAGATTCTTCTAGAGTGCACACTAGTCTGAGTAGTTGTGTGGGCCCTGCACGCCTCTGATAGAGAGATTAAAATTCTTGGTGTATGTTGCGTGCTCACCATAGGCGTGCTCGAAGAGACATGAGGGTTGTGTTCACTGAACGTAACCCGTCGATTACATCTGCGGGATGTAACCCACGGTTGCAACTGTGGGTTTGTACCCGTGGGTTCGCTCCTGCGGGGTGCAACCCGCGGTTGCAAGCCGCGGGTGGCAACCCGTGGGGTTGCTTCCACGGAATACAACCCGTGGGTTTGCTCCGAGATTTTTTACTGTCCCGGAGTTTTCTGCAACTCTTTCTGTATGATTGAGGCGTGCTCGTTGAGTTTTATACCTTAAATTTCTCTTTTGGGAGCGGGTCAGAGTTTGGTTTGACTTTTGACTTGACTTTGGAACGGGCGATAACGCCGTATACTTGACAGACGATGACATTTTGTCAGTTTCAACGGGCGATGACGCCTCGTAAGTTTTTATAGGCGATTACGCCTTTTGATTTCCGGTAGGCGATGACGCCTCACCTTTCTTCATCGTCGCCCGGCGATGACGCCTAGGCTCCGAATCAGAGGAAGAAAGAAATTCCTCATATTTTTACTGGTCGACTTCTACGACCAGCGACAACAGATCCGATCGCTACCAAGTCAGACTGCGCCATCATATTCTCTATTGTGAACAGAGGGGCTCCCACTGTGGTCGTCAGTTCTTGTTTGCTCAAAAATTACATTTCTCCTTCCATTGCAAAATTATTTGATTACAAAAGAAAATTGAGAATTACAAAAATATCGAGAAATAACAAGAACGGGAATATTAATTTATTTCCTTTTTTATGTGGGTTCGGGTGGCGATTGAGCATCGCTAGTGCACTCCGTTAACCGTCTGACCGGGAAGGGGATGGTTCTGCTCCGCTCCTTGATTTCACGAGCTCGCCCAAAATCGTCCAAAAAGTTCCTTCTCTGGACTCAACTCCTGTCTTTTATAGACCGAAAAAGCTCGAAATCCGACTCCAATCCTTCTTGAAAAATCGAATTACGGAATATCAGCGAAACAAATAAACGGAAATAGGCGGAAAACAACCCGCGGGTTGGCACCTGCGGAAACGCTCCCGCGGGTGCCTACCCGCGGGATCGCTCCCGCGGATGGCACCCGCGGGATCGCTCCCGCGGGTGGCAACCCGCAGGAGCCTCCCGCGGGTGCCTACCCGCGGGAGAATTCCCGCGGGTGTCCGCGTCCATTTTTTTTATTTATTTATTTATTTAATTAAATTAATTAATTAATTTTTACTTATTATTTTTTTTAGATGTCTACAATTAACCTCCCCATAGATCTTAGCTTCAAACAGAGAAGAAAAGACTTGCAGTATACTCATCAGGGACTGGGTAAGTGAAAGATAGGCAAACTATTGTCATTATTGTGCGAACTAAAAAGAAAGTTTCAAGTAGATTTGTTTGATAGATAATTACTGAGGTGCAAGGAAAGAATTAAAGGAAAGAAAAGACGCATACAGAAAACAGAGGAATGGCTGAAGAATTCTAAAGCCTTTCAGGTAAGAGCTGGATCAGACAATAATATTGTCTTATGCTAAAAAAAGAGAGAGAATAATATTGTCAAGACATGAAAGATGTGAAAACACCTGCCCCTTGAATCTTCAAAAAATAAAAGGTTTAGAATGCTTTTTCATACAGTATATTCTCCAAAACTATTGTCTCGAGTTTTGAAAATGAATAGCCCTGTGAAAAATCAATGAGGAATGCTGATTAAGTTGGCAAACTTCACAGTAAACCAGTGAGATGAGATTCATTGTTGCTTATCTCTAGCAAGAGGTCAAAAATTATTGCATTATTCTTATTTATATGATAGAAAATAAAATTGGGTGTTACTTTAATTCCAAATTCATGGTGAAGGCATGCAGACAAGATAGAATTTGAACACCAATCCTAAAATGCAGAAATGCAATTTCATCACCAGGAAGGCCAACATCATTGGTCATGAAGTTAAAGTTCATGAATCCAGGGAGCACTCTAAATATTACTCTAGACAAGAGAAGAACTAGACTCAAATGGAACAGCTGATGACAACCTTTGCCATAATAATTGTGATCCTTTTTGAGGAAAAATATGACCAAAGAGACTCAAATGGACTGCTCCATTTATCCTTCAACTATGCAAAGGTGATATCCTAGCAAAGATGTCACCCCTCTAAGCAGGTGCATTTCATGGATCTCCTTTGTACATATCTAAACCATCGAAAGTGACTCATCCACATCATATTGTCCATTGAAGCTACCTATGGCGCGATATATAACTAACACAATCAGTGAACTTTTAATACCCACCTTACTATATTTCCCCAGAACAAGAGATTGTAAATGTTGCAAAATCTCCTTTAGTAAAATTGATATTAAAAAAGATGACAAGTAACATACATCAAATGTTACAAGACTCTAGGTGTACTAATAGTTGAACAATATGCATTGGAAATATCTTATGTATGCTAAACTTAAAAGCAGAATATATTGTCAGACAAAGTACAAAATGCACAGTTTCCTATTTTTTTAGTTCACGTGACGGCCAGACGATTAGGTTCCAGCTGTTCTAAAAGCGCTATCTACCCATTTGAATAAATGGATGAAGAAGGTTTGAGTAGTCATCAATTTTCTTACAAAGGAAAAATGAATAAATCATTTTCCAGATAGATGGATGTCACTGTAATGCATTCCTAAGAGAATAACCTCATCATGAAGGAGATGGCTATAACATCCTCAATACCATTGTAATCTGCCAGATTATAGCAAGGCCAACATAAGAAGACATGTAAAAAGCTAATTTTTTTAATTAATTGAGATTAATTTATTTATAATAGCTTATTAAGGAAAATATACTTGAGTTTGGATTTTGTGAAAAATTATGCTCGCGTACTACTATCTGCTATTTGTATAATCATGTGGGGTACTAAAAATTTTAGAAGGATTTATTTTGCAAGATACATGAGGGAGATCTATAAGTAGGGTTTATGTATGGCTTCTTTTGCTGCTGCAACTTACAGAGAAAAAATGATAAAGGAAACAAAAAAGAGTTATAAAAGGAAAGCGAAGAGACGAGGAAGAGATAGAAAAGAAATGAAAGAAAGGATACTTTTAATCTCACACACTCCATACAAAGACGCGCTTGCAAAGAGAAAGGATAGTAAAATGACAAGGAAAGAAGAGGAAAGATCACAAGTAGTAAAAGAACAAGAAAGGGAAGAGAACATGATCAATCTTTTGAGGTAAGCTATTATGACTAATGATACTGTATATATATATATATATATATATATATATATAGGAAATGGGAAATTCACCGACAGCGAAGGGAGTTTCTTCACCGCCGCTTAGGTGGTTCAATAAAATTATTACACGTGGCGTCACTCAAAGAGTGGTTAAGAGAGTTCTTTTATTTGCTACTTTAAGTGGTGCCACGTGTAATAATTTTATTGGGCCACCTAAGCGGCAGTGAAGGAACTCCCTTCACCGCTAATGAATTTCCCGTTCTCTCTCTCTCTCTCTCTCTCTCTCTCTCTCTCTATATATATATATATATATATATATATTAACAAATGTAATAGCCATTCCTAAACCCCCTTTAAAGACCATACATTATGCAAGTGGAGTTCAAACCCGCAACCTCTTATGCACTTGCTAAGAGATTTTACCACTGTGTTTTAGTAGCACTTGTCATAACTTTTTGAATTATGATAATGGAAAGACCAAAAGTCACATAACTAAGTGAGAGTAATTATGAGAAATGTGAAAAAAAACTCCCTGATTGAGTTAGAAGTATGTTTACTTAAGAAACATCTGAGATTGTTTAGATTTGCAAAATAACGAACCCCGTACATGTTCTAATTCTATTTTTCGATCATAACTTCATCTATTTCTCTACAAGAGGGCCACAAACTAACTCATAAATTCTTTGTTTTGCTGAATGAGTTGAAGGTTTAACGAATTAGTCATGAGAAGCTTTTGGATATGAAACTAGATCAACAACAACAACAATAATTAAGCCTTTTACCCCAAGTATTTGGGGCAGGATACATGAACCAAAAGAAAACTATGCCGGATAAATTACAAGAACGATCCTTCTCCACTCATTCCTATCGAGAATATGTCTTTACTTAAGCCTTTAGCATGATAGCATCAATATCTTTTCGTATCACCTCCATCCATATTTTCTTTAGCCGTCTTCGCTCTTTTAATTTTGCACTCATTAAACTAGTGCATTTGTAGCTTTACGTCATACATAAATAAAACCATCTTAAACTATTTTCTCACATCTTCTCTTTATGGGGTTATGTCTATCTTAACAAAAATATCCTCGTTTCTCACTTTATCTCTTTTAGTATTACCACATCTTCTATGAATAATGTCACTTTATAACTTATCATTCCATACTATATAACAAAGCTGGCCTGATTATAATTATTTAGAATTTTCCCTCATATTTAATGGAATATTAAGTGGCAAAAAGTCTCATTGTGCTACTCTATTTCAACCAGCTAGCTTGACTCCTATGGTTGAGTCAGCTGACATCACCATTGATCTCTATTATTTTAAATAATAGAACCCAACTACCTAAAATGATAACTAATTTGTATATCTCGCTCATCTAGTATCACAACACTATAATCTTGGATCTTTTGTTTATCAAATTTACATTATATATATTTTATTTTGGACCTACTCAATCTAAAATCTCGAGATTTTACACATCGCCTCCATCACTCTGATTTAACATTTACCACTACTCTTATTTCATCCACTAAGATAATATCGTCCGCAAATAGCATACAACAAGATTTCACATTCTGAATAGCTCTAGTAAGCTCATTCACCACTATGACAAGTAAGAATGGACTCGACACAGATCCTTAATGTAATCAAATTGTGATCAAAATCTCACTTTTTAGGCCGCCACAAATTGTGACATTTGTCATTACCCGATCATAATTATGTCAACATACTTGATAGGGACTCCCTTCTTTATCAATATCCACTATATCACTTCTTTAGCAAATCTTTACTTTTCTCTCGAAATCGCTATATAAGTTGATGAAACAAATGAATAGTTTTTATTGTCGATCGCCCCAACATGGACCCAAACTAGTTCTTTGATATACTAATAGTCTATCTTAATTTGTATTCAATACTTTTTCCTGAAGCTGCATAGTGTGACACATGAGTTTTATACCATAATAGTTAGAACAACTATGAATATTATTTTATTCTTATATAGAGCCACTAGGATACTCTTTCTCTATTAATTTGGCATCTTCTTAGTTTGTAAAATCTTATTAAAGATGTCTATCAGTCACCTGATGCCCATCTCTCCTAGTCATCTCCATACCTCAGTAGTAATATCATCCAGACTAACATCTTTTCTTGATTTCAATATCTTCAAAACCATTTATACTTCAAATGCTTTGTGTAGACTTAAATTTTACTAGGGCCCTTCAAGGATAGTATGAAGTTTGAATTGGTTGGACCGATAATCTGAGCATGTAAACTCACAGGTAAGTGAGGGGTTTCTCTAGTTTCGAAAGTTCACGCTTTATAATCTTAGTTCATGATAAAAAAAAGTAGCTTCTAAGTTAACATTTGAGAATATTATATTTCCAGTAGATGTATGGTCAATTCTATGAAAGTTTGACTGTTTTGGTTTCAAACCAATAATTTATTCCATAAATCGTGTTTTGGTCAACAACAATTTTTCTTAGGTCATAATGTGCTCACATGCCACACGCTATGATTAATATGACTAATTTTATATACTTGTATAGATATTACAGTTCAATCAGTTACCAAATTTATTAATAATATTGATATAAGAGTGCATCTCTTTAAATGTAATGATTAAAATATTTTGACCAAACAAGTATACATTGACAATATTATGTGCAATATTTTTAGGCATGTTCCTGCAAGAGTTTAATATTTTAGAAGATACATGCTTTTGCACTTTGCGTGTGTTTTTGGCATTGATGCACCAATTTTCGTCTCAATGGCAGTGCCAACATTCATCCTTTGGTATATTATATTTTGGCCCTTATAAAATGATAGTGATAATAAAGAAAATTTTGATAAATTAATGAAAATATAGTTGAAATGTTTTACTTTAAAAAAAAAATTGTTTTTAATTTTGTCAATAAGAAAAGCATTTCAAATATTTATGCATAAATACATTATTTGTGTGGTTACTTATTTATATTAAGAAATTTAGCAAAAGCATCATTTTGATGTGTTCGACTTTATCAAAAATTAAATAAATCACATCATTTAGTTTTGAATCTACTGCATAACAAAAACAGAGTTGTTGTGACTCATGTCATTCATCATTATAGTGTTATGACAAATGAGTTTTTGCCTACAAATTTTTCGAGTGATTTTTAAGAAAATTTTCTCACATTTGCTTAGTGTTGGTTTGATGAATTCATCTTTGTAAGAGGTGTTGCTCTTATTTTTTTTTATTTGTATAAAGTATTGAAGTTGAGATAATAGGGAACAGAATAATTTGAGTAATTGTAAATTCAAATTTTAGGATAACTTTGGTTTTAGATTTTAATGGTGAAAATGAATTGGACACCAATGATATGTCATTATTGAGGTTAAGAAATATTTTTGACAAATAGTTTAATCATATGCTCATATACACTGATACCTTATGAGGGATTAAAGTTGTTGCATCAAGTACCCACTGATATTATATGAGATATGTGTATCCTCCTGCACATGTACCTTAAATTGAAAACATATAACAATAAAGATGTGGATAAAACAGATAAACATTGATATACCATACCATTCCTTTCGTAGGTTCCTAGGGTGGGGTCATTAGGTTTCATGATGATTTTTATATGCATTCTGCAATAAGAATTTCAAATGAAAATGATTTTTTTTTTTTTAAAGGCTAACATGATTATTGATTTAAATGGACACTGATAACACCATCATGAGGTAAAGAAATGTATTACTATTAGTTTAGTCATATACTCATATGCCACCGATATTTTGGTGGGAGGGATTGGAGTCATTAACATGATAAGTATAATTGCATGTAAGATACATTTATATTGTCATGATCGTGTGATATGCATCTATATACCTATCATCTATCTTAAGTTTGAAAACTAATAATAATTACAATGACGACAACATATACAAATAAAAAATGAATTAAGAATATTCATGTGATTATTGAGTTATAGGAGCTCAAAATTGGAAACTCATAATTTTCACAGCTACCAAATAGAAACAGATTCTAAATCTATTAAAATTTAAAACTTTCACCACTAGATTCCAAGACCCAATGCAAGCAATATTTACCAAAAGAAAAAAAAAAAAAAAAAAAAAAAAAAAAAAAAAAAAAAAAAAAAAAACACTCGAAATTAGGTTAAAATCACCAGCCGTCTATCGTGCTCATCGTATCAGAAGTAGCAATACTAGAATCACTCTGGCTGTCTATACTTATCAGTTAAAGAACCAAACAGCAATTTCAAAAAGAAAAAAAAAATCCCCAATTGCCGCATAAAATGCAAGATAGAACTAATAAATACTAAATGAAACTAAAATTAAAGGATACGAGGGTTTCCATGGACACCACTGATTCCATCTGCACCTCGGACTGCAGAGTTGCACCGGCGTGATCCGAGTAAACTAAGCCTGAATTCGACCCAAAAAACTCTAAATTTCTCGGAAATTTGCGATTAAAAATCAAAAAGAAAAATAGGCAAAACGCTAGATATTGAGGGGTGGGGATGGAGGGAGAGAGACCTTCAAATCTCTTGAATTCAGTAGCTCTGATCTCATTGATTTTTTCGGGAGCATTAAGTTATCCTAATTCGTCCCCAAATTGCTTCAGAAATTTCTGTCTCTATTTTTCTTTCTTTCTTTTTCTTTCTTTTTTTTTTTTTTTTGGGTAGATGCATTTTTCTTTTCTCTTTATCTCTCTCTCTTTTTTCTGGTTTTTTTTATTGTCGGAGTTTCCTATGGAGCACACAGTTTTTCCCAATGAGCCCATTTAACAACGGTCAGCTCCTTTGGAAGAGAGTTGCTAGATGCGCCCCAGATTTTTCTCAGTGTACTCTATGACTTAATTACAAATTTGCTATAATTTTTTTTAGAAAAAAAAATCCTCATCGCCTTCCTCTCTACCAAAAAATTCCTCCGCCACAGTCACTACTGTCTCCACCGCTGCCGCAACGGCAGCAGCAGTAGTAGGTTTGCCGCCATAGCTGTCTCCTGCTACGCAGCAGCAGGAGGTACTTGCAGCTATAGTTGTTGTTGTCGTTGTCGCTGTTGTTGTCGTTGTCACCACCGTTGCTGTCGCCGCCGTTGCTAGTGCTGCTAAGGGAGAAGAGAAGAATGCAATTCCGGAAAAAATATGGACTCACTAAAAAAAATGGGATAAATTTTAAACTTTTTCGAGACTCACTAAGAAATTGGGGCTCACTGGAAAAAGTATAGGGGCGCAACTAGCAACTCTCCTTTCTAAACAACCTTCTATAGTCTGTAGTCAGTTTTGGAAGCAGATCCCTAATTTGTTTTTTATTTGCAAGAAAGAATTCTTCGCATATTTATAGTTAAGCCCTTTTGATTTTGTATAATTACTCATTGTCTCTTCAGAATTATTCAGTTCTCACCTGATCATTGTCCCTTCCATAGCTATTTTCAAAATTATCATTCAAAATTATTTTATAAAATACAATAAATATTTATATAACCAACTTTTTTGCTGCTGGCCAATCAGATCAATCTCTTCACGACATGAGATATGCTTAGGAAAATATCGATGACTAAATAATTGATTCTTACTTTATCTCATAAACCAAAGTACGTTATTATTTTTCATTATAAAATATTAATCCTCACCGGTCTTTCACAGTATCGTACTGTCTTTAATAATTTAGAGCAGTATGTATGTTTTTGTGTACAAGTACTAGTTTTATTTTGTTAATAAACAGTATGAAAAAGTATGCTAAAATTTGACTAAATACATATGAACATAATCCAAAATAAGAAAAATAGTTCACCAAACTCCTCTAATTCTGAAAATTATGAGTTAATTGTCATTTAATGAGTGTACACACATAGTTTTATATTTTATAAATAAATAGTTTTGAATTTACTATAGAAATTTGCTAAAAACATTTAAAATACCTCAAAAATAAGAAAAATGGTCTATTGGACTCTTATAGTTATGAAATTAAAATATAAATATGTTTAGTGAGTTCATACACATGACAAATTTTTATATTCTATTAATGAATGGTTTGACGCTAATACTATGTTAGAAAGTTTACTACTTGTAAGAAATATGCCATAAATAGGAAAAATTCTTTATCATTATAGTTTGTGAAAACTGAGGGTTAAAGCATATAATAACAAAGTGTCATGTTTTATTAATAGATGATTTAGAAATTACATTAGAATTTTGCTATATACGTATAAAAAAAATATGAAAGCCATTATGCCGGACTTCTATAGTTATGAAAATTAATGTTTAAGTTCAAACAAAGCAAAGTTTCAAATTTTATTAATGAATGGTTTGTATGATCTAAAAATATCCAATACGAAGAGTTGTCACATGATCATAAAGTACATATGATCTAAAATACAAGAAAGATGATCTAAAGAATATTTGACTTTATATATTAGGTTAATAGGATTTTTTTTCTTAATTTGGGACAATGCTTATTGACAAATATTTCTGGTCACCTTGAAACTTATGTACTAATGAGAATAGTTGTGGATATTTTTCTTAAAAATGAATTTACTCTTCTCTCATTTTCAGTTATCCTTATCATTTTTCTCCTCCAATTTTCATGTGTATATTATCTGCATACTCCCACGACACAACATTTGTCCACTATGATAATATATATTTAAAAAGTTGTTGTACATGCTAAGTGCGATCATAGTTTGAACGAAAGTGAATTAAAATTTGTTAGGTTTTATATTGCTCAAGGACTATTAAATGTCATAAAATTTTGTAAGTTCTTTTCGTGTTTTTAATAGTAATTTTGCTGCTCTTTATTTAAATTTGTAATTTTGAAGACTTATATTTATAAAATGTTTATTTTCAATAAAAGTAAATATTTTTTGTTTTTGCCTTATGATGATTTTCATGTTCCTTTTTTTTTGTGACATATGCAATTGTTTTAATTCTACCATCGAGATTTTTTATACATAGGTTTAGAAACAATTAAAATTATAATATGCTAAATAAGTAACAGTTCATGTTCTTCATGCCTAAATCAAGATGATTAAATTAAATGAATGATTAGCTCATAGATCCATAATATATTTGATAGATTTTATATGTTATTTATAATAGTCTACATTTGAGAGTTAGGATCAAGAATTATTATTTTGTTGATCTACTTATCAAAGATTTTTATTCATATATTTAATAATTAAAACTTAGATTGATAGTGAAAATCATATGGCTTATAGTTTTTTGTCATTAATTAATTTATATAAGTTATATTCTTAAGAGATTTATTCAGTTAAATATTATATATTTAATTGTTCGTCTTTGATATTTAAATTAATTATCTACTCCTATCTTTTTTTTTCTCATCAATTTGACTAAGTAGAATTAAATAACTGGTTAAAACCATATTCCCCATGGATTCAACTTGCAAACAATGACTAGACAATTGTACATAAACTAATTTTATAATAATTCATACATTGAAGGTGTTACTTTATAAGATAAGTTCTAGAAATGATGAGGTGGCATGGCATGCCACAAGAAAAGTGGAATATAATTTTCTAATCAATTAAGGATTAATAAATAAATTCTAATTTGTTGGAATTTTGATTTTCTAATAAACTTCAAAATTAGTACATCTTACTAGCTTATGATTTTATAATTTATTGAAATCCGAAATATCATTGAATTTTTTATTTCATGTTTTTTATTTATAGCACGATATCATGTAAGAAATATGGGTGTTTTCCAATCAATTAAAGTTTTATGATTAAATTCTTATTGGCTGAAACTTTCTATTTTATGATGAACTTCAAAGTTATTGACTGATTTTTATTAGTTGAGGGATTATTGAATTCAAACTCTTATTGTATTATCATGCAACATGATGCGAAATATGACTCTAAAAATATTCAAAACTCATTAGAAATTACAAAAAATTGGGGGACTCCAATTTTTCTTATTAATATATAATATAATACACCTTTACTATGAAATGTTTTATTATGACTTATTAATGATATGTGGGAATACTCCACTGATTATCTTAAAAATAAATACTAATCAAATAAGTTAATAAATAGGTCATAGTTATGTTAAAAATCTTGACCTTTCTAATATTATTACTACTAAAGGAACTTACCGGAGCAACATAACCTCAATCATGTTTATGTCAGTGCTGAAAAACACTACACTGAGCATCATATTTTCTTTATTAAGTTATATAAAAGATAGAGGAGAAGAAGAAGGGAAAAACTAGAGAAAGACAGAGGAGAAGAAGAAGGGAAAATTTAGAGAAGGGAACAAAAAATTATGTTAAAAAAGTAAAGAAAATAAAAATATTTAATGTCCATTTAGGAAAAGCTATACATAATAAATGATTTAAAGTAATTTATGAGATTAATATTGAAATACAAAGATTTGAAAGACTAATATAAAAATAAGAAAAGATTTATAAAAGACTAATATGAAATAATATCTTTTTTTACTTTGAACTTGAAAAATTAAATAGAAAATCCAGTACTCAAGGAAAATTCTAAATGAGCATGCCACCGGACTTAGTCTCAAACGATTTTCAAATAGTTCATTGATTAAACCCCGAATAGTTTTAATATTGTTCAGAGTCTAATTTCTGATCAGAACAAAAAACAAGGTCATAAAAATGAATGACAAACTTGTAATTCTTTACTTCACTAATGCCTGTGTGGTGCTCATTTAGAAATCCCCGTGCTCAATCAATGCACACATGATGCTGAGGAAAGTTCATTAACACTCCATAGCCACCGTCCATGGTTGCTTTCTTAATTCTCCTCCTCAATTTTAAATCGGGAAATTCTAAATGCGCACCGAAATTGACTTAGTGAGCATCATTTTCCCCATGTTGTCAATCACTTTACCATAGGATTTGGTGCTCACTAAGTAAAATGATGTGCGCATTTAGTATTTCCCTTTTAAATCTCCTCATTTAGAACTTAAGTCAACTCCAGCATCTATTAACCCCAAGTCATGGGAACTTCTAATGGGGCACAAATTTTTTCCTAGTGAGCCCAGATTTTCTAATGAGTCCAGTTTGATATCAGTAAAGGAGAAAATTTCTTAATGAGTATAATTTTATTCTGAAAATACCCTTCTGTATATTTTCCTCATCTCCTCTTCTCTCCTCACTTCATCTCCACAAACCCTAACCAAAACCCAATCTTCCTCTTCTCTCTCCCCTCCACTTCCCCTCATCCTCTCTATCATTTTCTCAACCTCCTTCTCCTTCCAAATCTCCTCTCTCTCCCATTCGTACCGGCGCCGAACCCTCCGCCGCCGACCCCGCCGCCGACCCCGCCGCTGCCGTCTTTGTTCTCCTGCCGCCGCTGCTGGTATTCTCCCGCCACCGCCGCCGACTTTCCTCCATTAGTAGGTGAGTTTTCCTAATTTAGCAATATTTGTTTTAAAATTTTAATTTTTTTATTTTTGGATCAAACAACTCTTCATTGTGATTTTGTTGGGATGGAGAGGAGAAAGAGGGAAGGAGCTAGCAAAATTGGTTCTAGCATTTTTTTGTTAATTTTGATTTTTAATATTTAGATTATAATTATGAAGAAAATATAATATTGTAATCGTAGTTGTAAAATATGTGAAAATTTAGTTATTTTTCTAATTATAGACGTTAATATTAAAATTTATTAGTTAATTTAGAAGTTTAATGGTATTGTCCTAATGGTTGATTAAGTAACAAAAGACGGTTTCAGTGTCTTTAAACTTTAATATTACACTATCTTGCAGCTAAAAAATAAATAGAAAAAATATGATGATTTGTAGCAAATTATACTTTATTACTACTTACACATAGAAAATTTACTGTTTTGATAAAAAAAACATGTATGAATAAAATATCTTTGTATTGCATAGATGGATCCGGCAGAATCTTCTCGCGTTCGACCAACTGCCTCGTTAAGGAGGAAGAAAGCAGCATCTCGACCACAAATCCAGCGCCCGATACGAGAGAGAGAAATCGAAGTGGCCGTAGATACTGAATTAAATGTAGAAACTCCTAATTTGATCAGATATGATAGTGCAAGACTAGAAGAAGTGAATACTGATGCAGGAGGCTCTCAAGATGATCTTCATGAGTCAAATTACCGAGGTCCAGTTGATTTATCAGTACTGAAGAGTTTCAAGACGCACGTTGCTTTCTTCGTTTTAAAATATGAGGTAATTATTTCCCGTTAAAAACCATAAACCAATTAATGTGTGTGTGCATATGTTATGACTATAGTATATATACAGGAACGAGATCCACTTCGATGTATTAGTCACTGGAGAAAAATAAGTGCATGGTCATTGTTGACACCTGAGCCAAACACCCGATTCATGGAATTAGTACGTGGGTCTTCATTATATCCATTGGTCAAATGCTCCTACCGGTATATTAGCGCTGTTGAGGTTAGCGCATTTGTCGAGAGATGGCATCCTGAAACAAACACATTTCATATACCATTTGGTGAGATGACGATCACGTTGGATGATATTTCCTGCTTGCTTGACTTACCTGTGGTTGGAAAATCCGTCTGCCAACAAGAATCAGCAGCTTCACGTGAAGCTGCTGATACAATTACTCATTCCTTGGGCGTAAGTTATTCTGAAGCGTAGAATGAGCTTAATACAAAAGGCGGTGCATCAGTTCGACTGGATTGGTTAAGAGAAAAATTTTGCGGGGTTGTGGATACCGACACCGAACATAGGATTCGGTGTGCTGTAAGGGCTTATTTACTGTATCTTCTTAGTTGCACGCTTTTCACGGACAAGAACTGTACGAGAGTTTCCATTGATTACTTACCATTGCTTCATGATCTCGAAGATGTTCATACGTTCGCATGGGGTGCTGGTGCTTTTGCATGGTTATATAGGCAGCTTGGGTTTGCTTCCCGAGCTAACGTTGCTCAGATTGCCGGGTATCTGACACTACTACAGGCTTGGATTTTCTCTCATTTACCTAGTTTTATTCCGGTCTCGAACCTATCTTTTACCGACGGTGAACCACTTGCTTGTCGCTGGTTGAGCAGACGGGATCACAATATCTTTCAATCACGTGTGCAGTCTATTCGGTCAAGTCTAGATAAACTCACAGACAACCAGGTAATATTTTCCTCTTTTTTATATACTTATTTAGTTTGCAAGTTATATATTGGTAACTAATGTACTTCTTTGTATCCAACGAACATGCAGGTTGATTGGGATCCATATCGGAATTATAGAGCGATATATCCGTTCAGAGAAATTACATTTTTTATGGGTACATTGAAGATTTTCAGCGTGATTGAGCCGTACCATCCGGTGCGTGTATTAAGGCAGTTTGGTCGTAAACAGTACGTTCCGCCTCCACCATTTTCAGCGTTACGCGAAGCACGGGGTATAACAGCCAATAGCTACGTGGTAAAGTACACTCATATTGAGGAGATGTGCAGAAATTGGCTAGATCATGTATTGCATCAAGAGCACCGTGGGTCTATTGCTGACTACCCATCTGATTGTACGTCAGATTATATTTCTTAGTTCTCTAAAGTTTCACAGCGCTTTCTTGGAGTAGCACAAGATGAACCCCAAGCAGAGGAAGGAAGTCAGTTAACCCGGCCAAATGTCGTTGATGAGGTAATCACCATATATATTCTTTATTTTATGTCCCATATAGTACCCAGTTTATCTGATGCTTATTTTTTTCCTTCATTAATATTGCAGAGATATACACGCATAGAAGCAATAATCGATCTATTACTTGCGCAAGGGGATAAAACATTCAAGAAGCGATCTGGGATGTTATTTAGTGCACTTGCGAAGATTAAAACCGTACTAACTGGTTGCACTCAGCCAGAAGAACCATCAGAAGAGCAAGCAGAGGAACAAAGACAAGATCAATCCACTCCTAATGCATCCGATACGGCAATTATGTCTCGAACCAAAAGCAGACGTCAACCCCCGAGAAAGACAAGGAGACAGTGATTAGATTATATTAGTTGTGTATTGATATGGATGATGCTAGGAACTTCAAGTGGCCAGTGTAATTGTTTTTTGCAAACATTTTGAAGAATTTGTAGAATATATGGTTTTTGTTTGTAATGAACCTTATTGGTCGTTTTTTGTTCGATTAATATATACACTACGTTTGTATTTGATCTTATTTCTTTAATTTGTATAAGATCTTATTTGTTTTATACGTTGGGGACCTTATTTATAATCTTCACTATTTCATTGTATCAGTTATTGTATCGTTGTTTCATTGTATCGGTGTATCAATGTATCATTGTATCATTATATCGGTGTATCAGGAGTATCATTGTATTTGTGTATCTGGAGTATCATTGTATCGGTGTATCATTGTGTATCAGTGTATCATTGTATCGGTGTATCGATGTATCAATGTATCATTATGTCGGTGTATCAGTGTGTCGGTGTATCATTGTATTTTTTTACTTCCTTCCCTATATTTCGATAATAATGTATAATTAGTTGTTAATATAAATCCTAAAAATCACGTTAAATTGGGTAAACTAATGATATATCATTTTATTACATTAATAGAGTGAGTGAGGCAGCGACGGAGACATCAGATCGGGTCAAGCTCCTGTCCGGACTGTCAGTCCGAACGGGGGGACGCCGTTCGGACTGACAGTTCGAACAGAACTGGACTGTTCAGACTGTCAGTCCGAACGGCGTAATCCTGTTCGGACTATCAGTCCGAACAGCGCCTCTCTGTTCGGACTGACAGTCCGGACAGGGGCTTGACCCTGTCTCATACTCCGCCGCTGCCTCACCCACTCTATTTATATAATAAATTGATAAATCATTAGTTTACCCAATTTAACATCACTTTAATGACTTATATTAACAACTATTTATATATTATTACACAAAATGTAGTGAATGAAGCAAAACAGATACAATAATTCACTGACACACTGATACACCGATACATCTCACAATGATACTCTTTTGACCAAACTGTCCTATCTGGATAAATTTATATTAGTGTTGATTACATTAATCTAAACATTAGACACAACTTAGACACAACCGATGATACAAGAGATATACAAAATATTGGTCACAAGTTATATACAACAAAATTACAACAAAATGGAACTCGTCTGCGAAGAGCAAAATTACATTACAACTCAATAACATCTTGTGTAGCAACCGAAAATGGTACAATCTCCTTGAACTGTTCAATCCGGTGTAAGTACGGTACCTCCCATCCTTGTGCAATGGGATCACGATGTCGGTGCCAATTTAATGCAATTTGAGGGATGGGATGAAGTTCTTTTAATAAGACCTAATAGTATAGATGACATAAACATATATAAGCATATGTTGAGTTAAATCAAAGAAATGATTAAGTCGATAAATTGTGCTTACATGTACGAAGTGACAGTCCGCAACGAATGCCATGGTAACTTCTTTGCGTTAGATATTTGCGGCAGGAGGGGGAGATCTAAGTGGCAAAAAGGTAAGGCATTGCGCGTTGGAAATAAAAAAACCACTATATTGTATCGTGAAGCAACAATATGTCCCATGTCCGGCATCGTCATCCAATAGTCGGCCTTTGGAAAGTCCCGGAAATAATTCAGTGCTTTTCGGAGCTCAACAATCCGATCAATACTCCCAAACAATGGAATGTAGGAGACGTAATTAGTGACAAGTTCAAGCAACAAATCTCTTCTGATTTGCATCCACTGATCTTCCCTCATACCAAGGCTGTGTGCGATAACCCGATACCCGCAATTTCCGTCGGCCTTGACATCACCAACATCAACTATATATGGCAACATAAAACCAGGCAATGAGTTTTCATACTTCAAATCGGCCCTGGGTACAGGTTTTAACTCCTGTTCTGCTACGGACAGTCAGGTTATACTAGGAGCAGGATCCGGGTCTGCTAAGCATTGAAGTGGCTCTGCAAGAGTAGGAGCTGGATGGAGTTGTTCCGCATGGTCTGCAGGCAAAACAGGGGATGCCTTCTTGGCAACCATTTTCGAGTACTGTATGGAACAAAAACTTAAAATTAACAAAATTTAACGTGAAATATAGAAAAAAATATTTATATATAATAGCGAACCTTAGTCAAACTCGGCCTTCTTGGAATTAACTTATACGGTTTCCAAGCGCTGCGGAGAGTCAATGCCTTCATTTGTGGGGAAGCACTATCAGAGCCGGAGGCTATTAGCTCAAAGGCACACGGATCCCTTCGTGTCGAAATATCAAGTTTCCTTTTGCGTCCAGCTATATGTACGATCACCTTGGGCACAAGATCTGCCAATGAATAACTAACTGGATTCGATATTTCCCTTAATTTCTTCAATTTTCGAGTCCGTTCTTCATTATCATATTTAATAAAGTTAAGAATAAAAACCTCCACATCTTTCTGATACCCGACACCTTTAACAACCAATGCTTTACTAGGGGCCATATCCAGCTTCCGCCAATGTTGGTCAATGGAATCCAAGGGAATTGGTCGATTGTCTCTTTTGTGTATTGCAATCTCATGAGCACATGGCAAGTTGTGAGTTTGTCGAATGATGCAACCACATTCAGCAGGGTTAACGCCCACAGACTCAGTTCTTTTTTACTTCGGCTAAGATCAAATTCAATGCATGAATTGATACTGTACCCCGTAATTCCTTAAATTCTGCCATCATAAAACAGTGTTTCACGATAGTCAAACTTTTTTGAAAAGATGCCTTAATCTCAGTATGTTGAAGTTCAAGTAATATATGTATATTGCTCCAACACTTTTCAAAATCGTCTTGATTAGTTCGCAGTTGTCTCTTCAATTTTGCGTGGGCACTTTCTGCTCGGTTGCTAGTCACGTTGTCCCGATGTTGGCACATATTTGTCCAATAAGCCACGAACTTCTCCTTGTGTGGATTTAACCATGTTTTAAGTATGTAGTCAACTGCTTCAGGTTTTGTTTGGAATTCGTTTGTTAGATTGCTTTGATTTGCATTGTACTCGTCTAGAGTATCAGATAGCATAATCAGCTTCCACATTACATAGAATTTCTCCCACTCAGTCTGTTGTTCTAGCAATTTCTTGTAGTTAGTCAAGACATTCTTATTTATATGCCATCTACAAAAAAGATGCCGGCTAGCCGGGAATATTAGCTTAACTGCATTAACAAGCGATAGATCTCTATCTGTAACTATAACACTTGGATATACATCGTTCAGAAACAGTCCACGCAACTTGTCCAGTGCCCAGGAATAATTAGTTTTCCTTTCTTTTTCAAGAAAGGCAAAAGCAATGCAAAATGACATATTCGTTGAGCTTACTCCAATCATCTCTAGCAAAGGATATTTGTACCTGTTCGTTTTATAGGTACAATCCATGATAATAACACCTGGAAATGCTCAGAGAAGATCGACGCCAACAGGATGAGCCCAGAAAAGATCCGTTACTGATTATGTTTGATCATTGCTTCGATGTCATTCGATATACTTTAATTTAGAAATTTTAAAAACAACTGTTGCATCTGCGTTCGACCGCCTTGTTCATTGACTCTGAACTTGTGTCGTGCATTATATATTATTTTCATTGTCGAACATTCTTTGGATCCTTTTGCTTCAATGCTGTCAGTATATTTTTCGGCTTTACGTGACACTTCGACATTTCGATCACAACATTTGTCTCGCTTTCAGACAATCTTTCCACATACGAGTGACCTTCGAAATAATCTGCTGCAGGATGATTATGCACACCGGACAAAACCGTTAGGTTATATTCGGGCCCCCCTGTTGATATCTGTTGACCCTTTAATCGAAAGGGATATCCACATTTTTTACTGTCCCTGTGGCCCTCATCATTCTTTAATTTCTTGAATCTTGGTTGTCCACCCCGTTCACATCCAAACCATATTCTCCCCTTATTAAATTGACCTCCAGTATCAGATTTTGAAACTATGATGACAAATCCTGATTTCTTTCCAATATCGCGCACCCACTGGCAAAGTTCGTCTCGATTTGTAAAAATCTATAGTCATAATAGAGAGGATACATGTTTTTAGTGGAAATATTCTGATTTCAATGTGAACAGGTTTTCAACATAATATCATACCTGATTTGTTGTGAAGTCCAAACCATAATCGACAACTAATTCATTATCGACTCGCATACTCTGCGTCGAAACATTACCCTGTGTTCCAATAATTTAACAATATTAATAATTATTAATTGATAAGACTCTTGTGGGAAAAAACCATACTGAAAACTACTCGGTCCGGACTTTCAGTCCGGACAAATTCTTTTTGTCCGGACTAAAAGTTCGGACCGAGTTATTTTGGCCGGACTTTCAGTCCTCACAGCGACGTCAACCCCCGGGTTCTCGCACCGTATCGACCAGAAAATTGAATCCAAAAATCCTAATTTCATTCTACTCAATATTTATCAAAATCCAAAGTTATATTTAGAATAATTTTATACAAAGAAGATGGAATCAAATCTGAAGAGTGTTTTGATCGTCGAATGAAACCAATGATATCGTTGTATTCTCCATTGACGTCTCGTTCGACACAATTCAAAAATTTCTCTTTTGTTTAGATTTCTAATGAAAATAAACACAAAACAAAGAAAATAATCACCTTTAAACTTCCAAATTAACAAAATGATACGAAGAGATGGAGGAATGAAATGGGTTTTAGCCTAAAAAAAAAATCACCTTTAAACTTCCAAATTAATAAAATGATATGAAGAGATGGAGGAATGAAATGGGTTTTAGTCTAAAAAAAAAAAAACATCTGTTGCGTGCGAGAGGACTGGAGGAAGCAGGAGAGGGAAAATGGGCAAGATGGGAAATTTTTTTTAGGGCAAAGTTGATATTTATGATAAACCTGGAACAAGCTTGTGCCCAAATAGAAGTTCCCCCAAGTGATAATTCAACTAACCCAATATAAGCAAATCAATCGAACCCAAAATCCCACATCCAGATGCGACGGGAGTTTCTAGATGGGCACAGGAAATCTCCTAGTGAGCCCACTTAAAAAAACTTATATTTTTACCGTTTTGCCATTAAATCTTTAGGTCCAAAATACCCTTCCCACTATCTTCTTCTTCTTCCCATTTTTCTCGCGTTACTCGAGAGGGAAAGACAGAGGCGGTGAGGAGAAAAAGAGGGAAGGGAAAAAAAAAAAAAAAAAAAATTCTACTTCTCAAAATCAAACATCCATACAAAAATAAAAATCTATATTTAGCTTAAATCGGTTCTTTTATTACCTAACCCTAGAAGAACATAAAAAAATTTCTTTCGTGAGTTGACGGAGAAGAAAATGGAGTTGCACAACTTGGCGATAGTTTCTTTTGACGATCAAAAGTCACTGGAGGTATGAATCGATAATTTTACTTTAATTTCTATAAGTTTTAATTTAAAATGAATAGATTTAATTAAAATAGAGATCGATTAGGAAGAACAATTTTGATTTTGCCGCCGTTCTAATGATCATTCTATTATGTGTACTTTGGTTAATAGGATAAACCTTCAACACATTGTAACCAAGATCAGAGCGAGATAGCTGTTGATTATAGTTCGGCATTCACAACAAGTGAGGTACGATGATATAGTAGATTTTGTGTATATAATATATAATGTGGAGATGTTTAACTGAATACATGTAATTGTAGACTTTTTTAGATCGAGAAGAGCTTGCAAATTGGGTTCGTGATACGGGAAAGACATTAGGTTTGGTGATAATTGTTTCAAAATCGGATAGTGGAGGCCATTATAAGAAGGGAAGAATCTGATTTGGTTGTGAAAGAGGGGGAAGTCCAAGATTCAAAAAATTAAAGGGTGATGAAGGATTCAGGGGTAGCAAAAAATGTGGATGCCCCTTTAAGCTAAAGGGTCAACAAACATCTGCGGAGGGGTCTGAGTGGAAACTGATGGTTATATGCGGTACGCATAATCATCTTGCAGCAGAATATCTTGAGGGACACTCATATGCAGGAAGACTAACCCAAAGCGAGACTTCTGTTGTAATGGAGTTGTCGAAATGTCATGTACGACCAAAAGATATCCTGATATCTTTGAAGATGAAGGATCCGAAGAATGCATCAACGATGAAGACAATTTATAATGCACGACACAAGCTTCGGGTTAATGAACAGGGGGGTAGAACGCAAATGCAACACTTGCCATTTAAAATTTCGGAATGCAAGTATATTGAGTGGCATCGCAGCAATAACCAAACTGAAGCAGTAACTGACCTCTTTTGGGCACATCCGGTTGGTGTGGAGCTTCTACGTGCATTTCCAGGAGTTATCATCCTAGATTGTACTTATAAAACAAACAGGTACAAGTACCCGTTACTTGAAATAGTTGGCGTAACATCGACGAATATGTCATTCTGTGTTGCTTTCGCTTTTCTTGAAAGAGAACGGGAATCAAACTATGCATGGGCACTTGATAAGTTACGTGGACTATTTATTAATGAAATTTATCCATGTGTGATTGTAACGGATAGAGATTTAGCACTAGTAAATGTTGTTCAATCGATATTTCCTTCAAGTCGGCATTTACTATGTAGATGGCATATCAACCGTAATGTGTTGGCTCATTGCAAAAAATATTTGGAACAGAAAACAGAATGGGAGAAATTTTTCTCAATTTGGAAGTTGATACTGAAACTATTCAGGAGTACGATTCAACTCGGACTTTACTTATGAATGAATTCCGAGCATATCCAGATGCAGTTGAATATGTCACGAAGACTTGGTTGGATCCATATAAAGATAAATTTGTTGCTTACTGGACAAATACGTGTCTCCACAGGGATAATGTTACAACTAATCGAGCGGAGAGTGCTCATGCAAAATTGAAGCGGCAACTTCGAACGAGTCAAGGCAACTTCGAAAACTGCTGGAGCAACATTCACTCTTTACTTGAATTGCAACATACTGAGATTAAGGCATCTTTTGAAAAAAGCCTTACAATGTTTAATCGAAATTTCATGTTGCCAGAATTTAGAGAACTCCTGGGTGTAATATCCATACATGCATTAAATCTGATTTTGAATCAATTACGAAGAGCGGCTACTATCGGAGTGGATGCAGTTGAATGCGGTTGCGTAATTAGGCAAACGCATAACTTGCCATGTGCCCATGAAATTGCAATGTACCAGAGAGATAATCGAGCAATCCCATTGGATTGCATTGACCTCCATTGGCGAAAACTTGACATGCTCCAAGTCAAAGCATCGGCTGTTGATTGTTTAAATTACGAAAAAGATGTGGAGGTATTTATTTGTAACTTGCTTAAATGTGATCACGAGGAACAAGCTCGAGGGTTAAAGAAGTTGAATGAAATTTCAAATCCAGCAAGTTCTTCACTTGCTGATCCTGTTCCGAAGGTGACACCACACGTTGCGCGCCGAAAAAGGAAACACGACTACTCTACAAAACGGAATCCCTGTGCTTTTGAGCTAATTGCTTCTGAAACTGCTAGTCGTTCTCCATTGATGAAAGCAGTGGTTGTTCGAAGAAAATGTTGGCCGACGAAGCTAATGCCAAAGCGAAAGCCTATGCAAAAGGTAAACCATTTATATGCAGTATTATATCTCAACGGATTTCATATTGTTTTTAACTTCTAAAATTTATGTTTACAGGAATCCACTCTTGGTTTTAGAACATCAGCGGAAGCTTCGGTATCCGAACTTCCCCTCATTTTGGAGGCCGAGCCCATATTCCATTCAAGCATACCCAAATTTCGTTATCAAGAATCGCTACCTAATTTCTTTCTTCCCTATATCAGTAATGTTGGTGAAGTTAAGTCGGACGGAAATTGTGGGTTTAGAGTCATCGCAGATAGCCTTGGCTTCGGGGAGGATCAGTGGAGTCAAATTCGCAGAGACTTGCTAACCGAGCTTGACGAACATGAGCTACCCTACATTAGTCTATTTGGAAGTGTTGATCGTTTTGTTGAGCTACGAAAGTTAATAAACTATTTTAGAGAATTTTCAAATTCTGACCACTGGATGACTTTGCCCGAGATGGGTCATTTGATAGCGTCGAGATTTAATTTAGTGTTATTTTTCATTTCCAATGCCCAATGCCTAACTTTCCTACCGCTAAGATCACCGCCTCCGGCCTCAATTCTCCAGGTCAAGGAAGTGAGTATGGCTTTCGTTGGAGGATGTCATTTTGTCCCGGTAAATTTTGACTCCTTTATATTTTACATTTGAATTTTATTACAGATCCGTAATACAACTTTAAATCATGCAGGTTAAACTAAACGCAGGACATCCAGTTCCCAATATTGCGCTAAATTGGCACCGGAATCGTGACCCGGTTGCGACTGGATGGCAAGATTTTTATATAGAACGAATTGAACAATTCAAGCAACTTGTGCCAACGAATATTGCAACACAAGATATCATAGACTTATAATCTATGATTCTGCGGATGACCTTATTCTGTGTACATCTTTTGTTCAAAACAGTTAACAATTGTAATTATATGAAATGAAAAAATAGTTCAGTCTGGTATATATCGCAGTTTCATGTTAGCTTCAAACTTGCATCCTTTTTTTTGGTGCCAATGTTTGGATTCAAAGTTAGAGGTCCCGTATCAATAAATCCTATGTTGCCTTGTATTGGGTCCCAAACTATATTTTTTTAGTTGTTAATGACTGGCGTATTTCATGGCAAGTTTATATACCAAAATTTTGATATGTTTATAAATCCTTTGTTGATATGTTTATATACCAAAATTTTGAATCAAAATACCGTTATTGTTAATGAACTGGACACGGGGTATCAGTCATCCGGGCTTACAGAGCCGGATGACCTATAGCACATCCGGGACTGTTAACCCGGACGGAGATAAATAGCCCAGCATGTCGAGCCCGGATGATTTATTCCTCATTTTTTGATCCACACATCCGGGGTGTACAGCCCGGAAGAAACTATTCTGTCCGGGCTGTATAACCCGGACAAAATTACACCATCCGGGCTGTATACCCCGGATAGACAGAATCTGTCCGGGGTATGCACCCCGGACATAATTAATCCGTCCGGTGTGTTCTCCCCGGACAGAGATATTATGTCCGGGCTGTATAGCCCGGACCGACACAAAATTTTCTTTTTTTTACTCATTGATTTTTATGTATACAACAAAACATCGTTTTTCTAATTTTTTCCCTCTATTATTTCATATTGAATATTCTTTATTTTGTGAATAATAGTAGTTATGGATAATTTGATTTCTACAATAAAATTAAAAAATTAATGGATCGGATATTTTCAGGTCATCAAGAAATTAATAACTTAACTTTAGTGATTAAATTTGACATATTTTCAATATTTTTTTTAATCAACTGCCATAAAAAAATTTACATGTTCTATGTGAAAGCTAGGATGACCCTAAGTTCAAGTACTTTGGTTCATTAAGATAACGTTCAAATTAAGAAAATTATAAACTATGTGCATATGCTTTCTTCTTTCGTTCATGGTTTATCTCTCTCATGTTATTATACTTATTATTTTCTTCATTATTTTATGAGCTCGGTCCCATTTGCGTTATTAGAAGTTAAAGTTTAATATTGGAATGAGTTTCAAAGAGTATATAAGTTTGATTAATAAAATGTTAAAAATGATTGAATTTAAATAGTCTCAACCTTTTTTGAATTTAAACAGTAATAGCTTTAAATTTAAATAGTCACAACCTATTTTGTTTATTTATTTTGATACGAAAAACTTGATATTATAGACTGTTGTTGGTCGGCTTTTTTTAAATGGTTATCCCCCTAGTCCGGGCTTTCAGTGCCGGACAAAAACGTTCTGTCCGGGTTATACAGCCCGGACAGAGGTAATATGTCCGGGACTGTAAACCCGGATGAATATTCTCTGTCCGGTGTGTCTACTCCGGATGGATCCCTCAAAATTTCTATCTCATCATTCGGGTTTACAGTCCCGGATGTTCTATATTTGATCCGGTTCTGTAAGCCCGGATGACTGATATTGTTATAGAAACCAAGTTATACGGCGTTCCGAAAAACAACTTCGCCAATCTATATAGTTTGATTTAAGATTCATAGTTTTGATTGGAATATTTAACGATATACGCCCAGTATCTGAACAACAAACAAATTAATTCGATTTGATTGGAATGAATGGAATAGTATAACAATGATAACAGCATTACTCATTCATCCGCTTTATTCAAAATTAATTACAATGTGGAGATAGCCATAGTGGATAGTGCGTACAAGGATACCTAAGTGAGCAAAATTAAAAGATCAATTAAACAACATATATAGAAATTAAACATAGCACAGTGAATCACTTACCCCCACAGTTTGAAATTAAACATAACATTTCTGAGCTAAATATGATGACGAACAAGTCAAATAAAATAAGTGAAAAACTCTATTGTGATAACTTCACTGTGCATGCATGCAATGATTCATAATTCCTCCAACAGGAAAATTTAACCAAAATTTAATAAAAGACTACAAATTATTTCCAAAACCACCATATATAGAAACCAATTGAACAAAAAGATAAATGAACATCACATGTTACAAATACTGTGTGAAGGTTAGTAACATGAAACATAACTGTATACACTTTTGTTTCAAAAGATCACTTCACTGTGCATCACTAACATTTTTTCTTCAACTGTAACATCTTGGGATATAAATCCCAATTAAATCACAATAATTGCAACCATTATAATCAGACAAAATCATAAAACTTTCAAGATCATGTGGTAGGTTACTAATACATATAACTTGAATCATTTAGTACAACTTGATTTAAGAAAAACAACAAACTAAATCATAATATTAGTTCCAAGCTAACATTTTTTTTGGATTTGCGACTGATATTACAAAATAACATCAAATTCTATATTCTTCTAGACTTCCGAGCGGGTTGCTTCCTTGCGGGTTGACGACGTCTTGAAGAGCTCGCTGGATCGGAGGGGGATTGCGCAACGGGCTGTGCTACTGTGTGAATATCAGTTTGTTTGCACCCAGTTAGAACTGATTTGATCTTTACGAGGGCTTGATAGAGCGAACTCTTCTTGGTTCTGGTCTCGCCTGCCTCTAAGAAGGGATCAATAATTGCTATAGTTTCTTGAATTCTCTGCATATATCAGGGTAAATACATATATAAGTATGATTAAACCTGATTTATTAACAAAGAATAAAAAAACTAAATATTACCTCATCATTATTTGTCTCCGGGACATCTTCTCTATTTGTCTGCGGGACATCTTGCGCTGCTCCCTCTTGATTCGAGGAATGGATGGACGCACCTATAAAGCGGCGAGATACCTTCTCATACCACGGCATATAATCATGCGTGCACTCGCCAGGTGTACTTGCCTCTACGCCTCGATGCTCCTGTGCAAGTACATGATCTAACCAACTAAGCCACATTTGCTCAGTATGTCCATATGTCACCGAGTAGCTTTTGCTCGTAAGTCCACGTTTTTCTCGAATAGGTCTGAACGGTGGAGGCGGAATATACTGACGACGCCCAAACTGTCGTAACACCCGTACAGGGTGATAAGGCTCGACAATATCCTTCATTTTTAATGTACCCATATAGAAGCATACTTCCTGAAATGGATGAGTTTCCCTAAAGGACCGATATGGATCCCATGTCACTTGCAATATCATCTCATTATGAAAACTAAAATGGAAATTTGGAATTATGAACAATTAGAGAAAAATACCAAATAGAATGACAGTTTGCCTAACCTCGTTGACCGTCAGTGTGTCTAGCCTATCCCTAACAGCTCTGACATGCTCTAAGGACACTTTGTTGTCCCGTTTGCTCAACCACCTGCATGCTTGTGGCTGGTCAAGTCTATATCCACCATTTAATACCGGCATTAAAGACGAAAAGTGAGCGAAGATCCACGCCTGCAGCAGTGTTAAATATCCGGACATCTGAGCCGCATGGGCTCGTGAGGAGAGACCGAGCTGTCTGTACAAATACGCTAGGGCTCCAGCACCCCACGCATATGTATGCACATTCTCGACATCATGTAAAAGTGCGAGATAGTCAACAGGGACCCTTGTGCCGCTCTTGTCCCCAAAAAGTGTACACCCAAGGAGGTAAAGTAAGTATGCTCTGACAGCACATAATATTTTCAGTTCTGTATCCGCGTCTGTGACACCGCTAAAACGTTCTCTTAACCAATCAAGGCGAACTGAAGCTCCACCTTTCGTATTCAACTCCTGAAAAGCTTCATTATACCCGACACCCAATGACTCAGTAAGTTGCTCAACTGCAATCAGTCCATCTGTTCTATCTGAAAGGCTAACAGACTTTCCTGTAACTGGCAACCCAAGGAGACATGCGACATCATCAAGAGTGATCGTCATTTCTCCAAATGACAAGTGAAAAGTATTCGTCTCTGGATGCCAACGCTCGACAAATGCTGTTAGTTTACGCTACTAATGTACTGATAAGAACATAATGTGAGCGGATATAAAGAGGAATTACGGATATACTGCACAAAACGAGTATTTGGCTCTTCAGATTCTAGAGGCCATGTGTTGATTTTTTTCATGTGATTTATGCACCGTAATGGATCTCGTTCCTGAAATGATAACGAAGGAAAAAAATTTAAATAAACATCAATAACGATAAAGTTTAAATAGAAGTTAATAATATATTACCTCATTCTTAGATATGAAGAAGGTAACATGTGTTCTGAAACTCTTCAACAGAGATAAATCATATGGCCCTCCATTTATTGGCGACACTTCCTCTTCTTCAGAATCTGTCTCATCGATACCATAACTTTCTTGCGATACACCTCGGGGAATGTGTAACGCAAGACTCTCTGTGGCAGCATCAACTTGTGGATTCGGTTCGTCACGGATTTCAGGGATGTTGGGATCTACGGCTGGACGAATCCCTGTTTTTTTCCTCCTATTCGAGGCTGTTGGGCGAATCCGAGATGGTTGCGCCGGATCCATCTGTAAATCACCAACGATTTTATTGACAAATTTAAATTACCAATAATCGAACATCAAAAATCACCATATGCTATATATATTTGCCTATCTAAATCTATTAAATTAAATAAGATAAACACAAAGCACAAAATTTCATAAAGCTTGTAATAAAGGTCCAAAATTGTATCCAGTGGCAACAATTTCACGCGGTTCAGCAGAACATGGGTTCAACAAAATTCTATCAAGACATTGAAGTTAGTTTTAAAACTTAGGGGTCATGCTCATATCTGTTTACATACATTTGCCTCTCAATAAAACTTTTTTTTCTTTTATTTTTTTAATTAAGTTTATTTTTATCCAAGGTTTTAAATTTAAACCAAAACCAATAAGTAGCACGAACATTGAATTGGCTTTTGAGGTATCAATATGATATAAACTTTATAATATTGGCATCGGAATAGTGCCAACATTGCTGATATTTATTGATTCATCCAGTATTGCGGATATGATATCATAAATCTACCTAAATCGAGAATTTTATGAATATACTTGTGAACAAAATTTCATCTCTCATTCGCTACAAAACATGCAATTATAAAAATTAGTTATAATCTTGCTCATTAGTAGTTTATAAAAAATCTCATCCCAAAATTTCATCTCACATTAGCTCATTAGTAGTTTATATAGTTTATAATCTCATCCCAAAATTTTTTCTGATATTATAGAAATATTAATTTGATAATAAAATTGTAATTTTGTAAGACATGACATGATCAACACGTAATTTGATGGATTAATCCATAATCTTGATATTGATTAATATATTTTTTTATTTTCTAGAAAATAACAAAAAAAAACCTGCAATTTTTGATTTTGATATAGAAGACATGACATTATCATGCTTCCTTAGTATCCATCAAAATATAGGACATATAGTTAAAAATTTCCCAATCAAAGTATAGGACATATACTGCCCACTAAAAATAAAACAACAAATCAATCTATCTAAAATCATAATCCATTTGTAAATTTTATTTAATTTAAATAGCAAATTCCTTACCTGCACTCCTAGATCCAGAGCTCCTAAATCGAGAGTGAGAGTCGGCAAGTCAGGGAGACTGCGTCCCGGATCGGAGACCGCGTCCCGGATGTGATCGGCGTCCCTAGGCGTCGGCGAGACGAGAGACAGTGACCTTGTGCGGAGGTCGGACTCCACCCGAGCCACCCGAGAGAGAGAGAGACAGGGCAAAGCTCGCGCGACCTTTGCGAGAGAGAGAACCCGAGAGAGAGAACCCGAGAGAGAGAGAGAGAGAGAATCCGAGCGAGAGAGAGAGAATCCGAGCGAGAGAGAGAGAGAATCCGAGCGAGAGAGAGAGAATCCGAGCGAGAGAGAGAGAATCCGAGCGAGAGGCTCGAGAGAGAGACCATCGGACCGGGCTCGCGCCTGGGTTTTGGGGAACGATCGGAGGGAGAAAGGAGTTTGGGTTTTGGGGAACGATCGGAGGGAGAAAGGAGGTTGTGAGGGTATTTAGGGGATATATGCGTGCTCACTAGGAAAAAATCAAAATTTTGATTTAGGGTCATGTGCACACTAGGAAAAGTGGGCTCACTAGGAGATTTCCTGTGCCCATCTAGAAACTCCCAGATGCGACCTCGGCCTCTCGAGATTGGTCTCAAGTAATATAATTCTTTTTTCTTTATTTTTTGGATTTTACCGGAAGAGTCGCTAGATCTGATTGCGATGGCACGCCAAAATCTTGCCAGTTGTAATTGCCGTTGTTTCTCCATCTTCACATGCTCTCCTCATTGTCCCCTTTACTCTTTTCCAACCCTAATCACAATCCCAAGGATCCGAACATGTGATTGGTATCGGCTGCGGCTTCTGAATCGCTAATCGCCCTCAATTTTGATCTGAGCTAGGGTTTTTCGCGGTTTGGAATTGCGATGGAAGGAGGCGGCAGCAGCGAACTGGAGCCCAAACCCTATTTGAGGTATCAATTTCTTTCCATTGGTTTCGATTTCTTCGATTGAGTTTGCATGCAGGGATTATTGTGTTCTTGTATTGATCATGTTGTTCTTAGATACTGACTTTTGGGATTGGACTATATTTAATTTTTAATATTTTGTGAGATTTGATTTAAATAGTAGTTGAGATTCTCTGTGCATGCAATAACAAATGAGGACGAAGGTCGGGTGAATTTTTTGAGTCCGTTTTAAGCGTTTGGACAGAGTGTGGAAGTGATATGAAGAGCAGATGAAATCTTTTTCTGATGCATGCGGAGAATTAAATTTGTATTACATGTTCTGCCTTTCTATTGTTCTGCTTTGTTCTGGAATTGTCATCTCCTAAAGAAAAGTCGTAGTCATCTCCAAGTTCATCTCATTTAACGATCGTGAATTAGGTTTGGTTTGCTTTTTCTTTGGTTAGATCTAATTGAAAGTAGGAATTATTTTTAAAGAATGGTGAGAGATGAGGTGCAAGGAATACACATGCATGCAAGAGTTATGTTCTTCTTGGATAGTAACTTTTAGTGAAAACGAAGGAAATAATTTCTTAAAACAGTGAATAATGGATTCAAGTAACAGAGAACATGAAAATTACCGAAGAGAAGTTGATTGACGTGCATAGAGAAGTTATTTTACGTGCATGCAATAAGGACCAAGAAGATTGTAAGGAATTGGTGCGAGGATGAAACTTGTCCAAGAATTGGGTGACTTTTGAGTGATTTAAAGTGTGGCTTAATATAGCCAAAGACCCATAGAGTTGATAGAGTGAGGAAGTGATGTGAATTTTTTTTAATGCATGCAAGAATAAGTTATCCTATTAATAACTTTTGAAATTCAATTATAGTGAGCTCAGTTTAGAATGTTTGAACTGTTCAAACTTTTGCTTGCTATCTATGTTCAAACTTGGGTTAGTCTTGGCCCTTCCTGTTCAAACTTTTGAATAAAAAAAAGAAATTTTTATTTTTAATTCAAAATTTAAATAGGGCGGGTCAAGGATTGGCTCTTGGAGCTATCCATTTTCATTCCTATTTGCTTGCTATGTTCTTACCTTTTTCTGCTCTAATACATCCTTCTAGTATGTTGATTAATAGCTGAGCCAATCTGGTTGGGGAATTGGCAACCATTTCAGAAATTATACTATCGGATTGTTTAGAAGGGGAGTCGGTAAATGTTGTCACTATGTGACCTAGAGGTCACGGGTTCGAGTCGTGAAAATAATCTCTTACAGTAAAAAAGTAAGGTAAGGCTGCGTACAAAAAATCTAAGTGGTCCGATCCTTCCCTGAACTCTGCGCATAGCGGGAACTTTGTAGTACCGGACTGTCCTTTTTTATACCATGGGATTGTTTAGATTCCTTGGAACTCTATTTTTAGAGAGGAACCACCACACCAAAGATGTACAAGTTAAGCTAATGAAAAATAAATTGAGAGGGAAAATAACGTCATTTCCCATTATCTGGTTGCAATGACCATAATAAAGAAAAGAAATGGAAGTAATTGATAGAATTTGAGCAAGAATTTACCTTCTCATTTTCTGTTTTGCAACCTAGTGACATTAGTAAGTTTCCAGTTTTCCCACGTTCCAAACTAGACAAACAATATTATTTCCTTTCCTGTTTTTTCCTTTTTGTTTTCCCCTTATTTTCTTAATCTTTTCTTTTTTTTCCTCTCCATGTCCAAGCAGACAAATAAATGCCATAGTATAGGGTTGTATAGGGTTGTATATTGACTGCCAGATTTCTCCCTTGAATATCAGCTACCTTATATCCGTCTATCTATATTAATTCTCAAATACCTACTGTAACTTCTTTTGATCTGTTTATTTATCGGGCTATTACAGCTATAGGGTGTTTAATTTCATATGTTTGGTATATTTTTGGTGACGCAATCCATTTTCATACATTTGACATATTTTCTTTGTGAAGCAATTTATTTCAGTTTTGGGCTAATTAATCTGTATGTCAGTTTTTTTTTTCTTAGAAAGCTAGCACTGCATTCATTTGATCGAGTATAAGCAGAGGTTCAGTTGATTCCTTTAAAAGAGTTAGTTTCTCCAGAAGTTATCTTAGATGAGACATTTTATTGGGTACTAGATAAAGGGGTTTAACCCCTAGGGCTAGACAAATACAACCCATCATGTTCCTCACCATTATCACCAAAAAATCATCAAGTAGAGGGCCTTTAGCCACCACCTTGAACTGTTGGCTCCCTTACCTACAAACCAGTCTGCAGGCACATTCCCCTCTTGGAAGATTTACAAGACACGCCGGAACCTGAGAGAGGAAATCCACACTTCTATATTCTGGGAAAGTCAGTTGATGTAGTTGGGACCCTCAAAGGATTGGAACCACCAAGCAACCATAGAAGTGTCTCCTTCTGACCAGGGTTCTGAGGCATGGAGGTTAACAATGGCACTGTAAGCACCATGATATGCTGCAATAAGCTCAAGCAAAGGGACTCTGTCCATTAAGGGTGGAGGCTTGACCACCCTTAAAGTAGCCTTCATGATCTCTAGTCAAGAAACCATACCCACCCCTCCGAGTGATGTGATCATGAGCACCATCGGAGTTAACGTTGATGCAGTTTGGGCATGGGGGTTTCCATCCGTACACTGGGCAAGCGTGTAAGAGTAACTCTAGTAGCCTTCTCTGCCTCAAAGTCTCCTCGGCATCACAAAATTGTCACCTTTCCTCCTCTTGTGCTAGTGTATTAGATAGAATGTAGCAACCGTTTTGTCTTTCAGTTGAAAAGCTTTCAAGTTTCATGCTTTCTAAAATTTCTAAGCCATATACCAAATCAATGATCTCAAACCCTCATGCTGAGTATTATCATATAGAAGAGGACAGTGAATGGACTAGATAAAGCTAGGAACATCAACAAGTCGAATTAGAACTCCTTTTAGAGAGTACAAAAGCTTCCCAAAACTCTTTTGGCTCTCTGGTCTTCATAAGAATTATGATCCACAGTCTCATGCATGTCAGGGCAAACTTCACAATATGCATACCTTGATGCAGCAACAAGGAGTTAATGGGATATACAACACCAGGTGAGCTTCCAAACAAAAGTCTTCACCTGCTGGCTACAATTTAAGTTCCAAATCAATCCCCAGTTCTCGTCTGGAGAAGGAAAAGATTGGTGAGTGATCTTGGAGTAGATTGATGAAGGCTTAGATTGAAGCTTCTAGTGACAAGTTCATTTCATCGTTAATTTAGCCACGAGTTCTTTTTTGATGTCTTATCAAAGGTTCATTTGTAGGCAATATGATTCATCTTCTTTTAGAGATCAACTAGACTCAAAGCATCAAAGTATTTGAGAGTCTCTTTCCGCATGATAAAGGCATTAGGTTAGTTATAGAGATTTAGTCATTAGTACTTCTTATAGGTTTATCGGTTCAATCTTTCTCAGTTCTGATTGTTCAAAGGCGTTAGATTAGTTCTAGGAATTTAGTCATTAGTACATCTTACAAGTTTATCAGTTCAATCTCTCTATTTTGTTTGTTCTTGAATCTCTTTTCCAATTTTGACATTTCTTTATATAATCTTGTCATTGTCTATGGGTCATCATTTAAAAATTTGTATAAGTGAAAAAGAAAAACCAGTGTTCTAAAAAGCATTTTATGCGGACGATTATGTGTTCGCATAATCGTATGCAGAGTTGAAACGTATGTAAAATTAAGAAATCACTCTAACCATGTGGACACGGCGATTAATATTTCTGAATGTGGATTATGCAGGTTATGCGTCCGCATAACCTGCATACGGATGGACGCATAACCTGCATGCGGATTTACTTTATTTATGATTTTAAACCCCAAAAAGACAGACCCATCTCTTAAAACCCTTTTTACTTTGTTTATGATTTTAAACCCAAAAAAAGGACCCATCTCTTAAAACCCCTTTCCTTAGCTCCTTGGATATCCAAATCAAATCTCCGATAAATCCCCAATTCTCGATCTCTATCCTCTCTCGCTCTCATCTATAGTCCTTGATCAATCTCTAATTCTTCGCCTCCGATTATCTCTTCCTCATGTCATCTCCTATCGCCTCCCACCTCCCAATCGTCTATCACATGCAACTCTCTCTCCCTCTCCTCTTCAATTACTGATTGCCGATCTTAACTCGATTTTCTTACCACACTCACACCCGACTCTATTGTTTTCAATTTCTGATCGCCGACTAGCCTAACTCTAATACGACTATGGTCACCACACCCTAAACCGAATCTCTCTCTCTCTCTCATCTTCAATTTTTGATCACGGACTCTTCAATTTCCATTTATCATCTTCAGTTTCAACTGAACCTGGTGACACTCGACTCCAGCCAAGCTCTCAGCTAAACAACTACGTATAAATTGTATGGTCACTGTGAAAGTATTTCATCTCTTCAATCTTGATGAAAATTAATTTAATTAATCTTTTTGAGATTAGGGTGATATTTAAGTTTTGATTAATTTTGTTAGCTTTTTTGAGGTTAGTTGATTTAGTTCAGTATGAATCTCTGATAATTCACTGTGAACCTGTGAATTTTTTTTGATCTTTTTTTGGATTAGTTTTGAACTTGTGATTGTGTGATATTTAATTTTTGTGATTAAGTGAAGTAGTGATTAGGTGATTTTTATTATCAAAAAAGAAATCATGACATTTAAGAAACACTATAGGAAAGAAACAAATGAACACAATAGAGAAATTATCAAATTGAATGCCATGAACAAGTTGAGATTAGGTGATTAGATTATTATCTATTTTTTAGTGCTTTTTCCTATTGTTCTTGAAATTTATATCGCTCAATATATGCATTTTAAGGATTATTTTATTAAATATATATTAAAATATTAATATTTTGTATAATTCCACGTAATCTATTTAATCTCCGTAGAATCCGCTTATGCATTATGCATTTCCAAACCGCACACATAATGAAAACACATTCTAGAACATTATGAAAAGCATCATGTCCTCTTGGATTTGCCTCCCCAACTCCGCCTTCTCTCCTCAGTTCATTATTTCTTACTAGCTCTGTGTATCTTGCATTTCTCTTCGGTTGTCAAGTGCAAGTCCCAAGAACATGACAACTACTGAATATGTATGAGTTTAAATTTCATAAATATAAAATGCTACAAAATCATCCTTGAAATTTTTTAGGATAAATGCTTTATTGATGTTGATGAACCATATATAAATTCTTCATTTTAAGATTCTACTTGCTAAATTAAATCAAACGTCTTGTCCAAATACCAAGTAAAATAATTCCAAAAAGATTCGATAATTATTTAATCCACTTTGTACTTGAATTTATGAGTATCAATTCTAGACGCTTAATATCAGTTTAGCGGACAACATTAACTTATATTTCCAAACTACTTATACATATTATGTCAAATATCTATTCACATAACAATCCACAAAGAAGTGGCAAAGACATCTTGAATATGAAAGGGTGAGCTACACAACTCAATAAGTAAATAATAATCTTTTAAACAGTTTTGGCCTGTTTTATTCTTATTTATAATTATTTTTACATATTTAAAAAATACTTCTGATAAAATTCTTTCTTAACTCGAATTGCATAACTATAACAGAAGGAAACTTAACATTCATAATATTATTAGAAGATTATGTTCCAAAATAACAAAACAAGATAACTTTAGTATCATCAAAGAAATTTATATTATATCAAAATATATGAATGACTTCAGAACATATATAAGAATCTTAAAATGGTATCTTTTCAAAGTTATCCATACAACTTAATTTGTTGGAGCATAATGCTAATTAGTAGACTTGAAACTTAATGTGTTGGAGCATAATGCTAATTTGTAGACTTGAAACTTAATGTGTTGGAGCATAATGCTAATTAGTAAGACTTGAAACATTTGACAAAGGTACATTTGACAAAGGTCTTACTGACAGACTAGAACTTAGTTTAGTAGTTCCAGTGACACGGGCCGAAACAAAGAGTATCCTGAGATCCAAAGGTGTGCAAATCCTGGCACATGTCAGAATAGAATGTTAGCAAATACCCTGAAGGGCCATAGTGGTATGAAGATCTAGAGTGTCATTAGGAGCTGTAACAATGTGTGCACTGGATCTATTGATCCTCAAAATTCATATGATAGGCCGGACTTCATCAGATTGTGACTTATGTTTTAGAACATTTCTCCAAATTTATGTGTAGAAAAGTATTTGTCTTGACATAAAATATCATACGATGACGTGTTAAAATATCAAGTCTAATCTTGCGATAATTAGTGTTATATTTCAAATATGCTTGTAGATTTGAAAATTTTCTTTATACCATGAACTTAGAGACCGATACAGTAGTCGCTAAAAATGATAGCCCATAAGGATTATTTCCCTCTCAGAAAAGAGCCAAAAAAAAAATGATCATTTAATGTTTTCTTAGAGCTGATTGTTTTTTAGATATATTTTAAACAAATTTGAAAGCGATAAAGATTTAGTCAATAAACAATATTTCTCACCTAGAAATGATCTAATCGGTATCATTACATATCTTAACACAAAATTAAAGCATAATGTTTACCATCTTTGGATCAAAGCTGAAGAAAGAGAATTGCATAGTTGCATTAAATCATATAATAACGAGCCATTTTATTAAAATTTGTTTTAATATCATTTCCTTCATATCCATATAATGAAATCTTCATGTTATTTCCTCAAAGTTCAGCATAAAATCATAAATAGTTGAACAGATCAATGAGTTCTCAAAGTAATTAAAGAACTTGAAAAATCTTAAATATTTATTTTAGATTGGTTTCTTGACAAAATTCCAAATCTAAAATATAAATACCACTATCATGATAGCAACTAATAGTTGTTTCTAAATCTAGAACACGTATATTAGAAATGAATCTTAACATGTCACAAAATTATTAAACTTGTAAATGAAATAGGTTACTTAACTTTGATTTTTTCCACCAAGCTTTCTTTCTCCTTATTTTTGTATTCTCTTTTTCCTTGCCCATTTTCTTAATTTTAGTGCATGCGAGCCAAATAAATATCCTCTAACATAATAAAGGTCAATCTTCCTAAAATATGAATAAAATGGCACCATGTCCATATTGGACACCGACACTTTCCTAACACATCAGATACTACGAAGCCAATTGGGCTTGTAAGAACATAAACACTTGTGTGTTAGAGTCATATCCTCTATTAGAAAGTCGTAAAGCTTGCATGTTGGGCACTATAGAATGATGTGTTGCTTGAAAAATATAGAAAATTCTTTTGACATAAGAGGAATATTAACCTATAGACCTTAAATCATTGTAAGCATGTGAGAGCTTCATATATGCATGATATTGGATCGAACTTTTAGACTTTTTTCTTTGTTTAAAAACTAGGTACTTAATTAGAATCTTTTGTTTAAATTATTAAGATTGTTTTTCTCTTTCAATTTTTAATGCATGTCCTAGTCGTTACCAGTTTTGATGTGCATTATATACACACATATATATACCCACATAGTTATGATGCAGTATCTGTTTTTGGTGAAATTTTCTAGAATCTCTTCATTGTCATTACAATAAATTACAATGATCTCAAGTATTACAATGAAAAGAAAATTACAATCAAAATAGAAAACAAGAAAAGAGATTTATAGATTCATCTCTCTTTTTACAAAAGTAGTGGGCTCTTAATGTGACTATGAGGTTTGCTTCGATTCTCGTTGACTATCCGACATAGATGGAAGTAGCATGGCGATGACCAATTTACTAATTTTTCTTGAGTAGCATGGTGATGACCAGTTTGCTCATTTTTATAAACACGCCTAAGCACGTGACCTTGGGTCTCTCCAAAGGTGACTTCCACAATGCCTCATGGCGTCTATTTATAGGTAAAAGTTGGGTGAATCACTTGCCTTGTAGATAAGAATGGAATCTCTTTATAATCTTCATCAAATATGATTTGGTACAATAGTCTTGATTTGACTCGGGAGGATTTGACAGAATCTCTGAGATTTCCAGTTTGATTAGATCAGATTTAATTTGGATTTGATTAAATCTGGAATCTCCATTCACTTTAATTTTATTTGGATTCTTTGAGATATTAGCAGATATGGGCACTCATCAATTTTTTTCTGTTAACAAGACTCTCTCTAAAATTTTCGAAATCTCGTCATCAGTTTGTAATGAGTTTCAAAATACTTTGGATTTCTTTATTGTGATGTTGTCATAGCTTGAACCATTCATTGATTGATGAGCTGTTCAAAGATTGTAGTTTAACAGCAATTGAACAATGACTACCAGAGGTGATCATTAACATAGCAGTCTTGGGCGACTTGTTGATGTAGTACTTCGAGGGCATCCTTTGGTCGATCTTCTTGATATCCACTTGAGATTATTTGGTTTTATCACTCGAAGCTATTAGCTTCGTGCTACTATTGTGCTGTGAAGATCGGCAGTCTCCGATCCAACATGAGATAATTATAAGAAATAAGGCTTTGTAAGACTTTCGCACTCAAGTTGTCCAGTGAATAACCGTAAATGAGGTAGAGCCGAATCATCGTGATTGTTGCTGAAGAAGTTCGCCAACAGATTTTGAGGTGATGCAGGAGAGACTGAAAGCTTCGGGAGAGCTAAAACCCTTTGTATCTTTTTTTTTATTTTGGTCTTTTTAGCTTTTTTTTTGTTTTGCAATGGATGATGAATTTTGCACCTTATTGCTTCCTGTGTCATACAAACATGAATAAAGAAATATTTCAGTTGTCTTGAATTTAATGCATCACTTTGAGCTTTTGTGTTATGTTTGATTATGGTGATGGAATTGGCGAGAGTTAATTGTGACATGATGGTTTTGAAAATGATGATGGCGTTTTGATTGAAGTGAATGGGCGATATGTGAGCGAACTCGGAAAGAATGGATGATTGATGGATGGAATTGAGGAAGATGGAACTTGCTAAGGATGTGGAGATACCTTAGCAAGCTGAGTATTTTGATTGTGATAGATATAGTGACTAGGACATAGGTAGAGGCGCATTATCGCACCTGCCAAGGAGATTAGATCAAAGATTATGAGTTGACTCGTCTGGATGACAGACAGAGTCAGCAGAGGCGCATTGTCGCACATGTCGAGATGGTCAAGTTGGATTATGGGATGACTCGTCTGGCTGACAGACAAAGTTGGAATGATCGAATTATGATCAAAGAGTGACTCATCCTGCTGACGAACAGAACCAAGATGATCAGGTTAGGATCAAAGAGTGATTCGTTTGACTGAAAGACAGAGCTATGATGATCGGATTAGGATCACGGAGTCATAGACAGAGATATGACTGACATGCCTATGAAGGGATGATTGAGTCAGGATCATTGAATCATAAACAGGGCTAACATGCTTACGGAGTGATTTGCCTGGATGATAGATAGAATAGGTGATCGGGCTAGGATTAAGGAGTTATAGACAGAGGTACGACTGGCGTGCTAATGAAGGAATGATCGGGTTCGGACTAAAGAATAGTAGACAGATGTATGACTGACATGCTTACGGAGATTGTGTTTGTGATACTTTGATATCTGGGACTGAACTTGGTGAATGAAGTTTCTTTTGGATTAATGAATGGATTTTCTTTTGGAATTGGTGAATGGATTTGATGATAGTTTTGCTAAGGATGTAAGAACATTTTAGCAGGCGAAGTGTCTCGGTGGTGATATGAGTATGATGGAAACTAGTTTGCGAAGTGGCTCGTCTGGTTGACAAACAGAGCCGGAATAATCGAATTAGGATCGAAGGAGTATGTGACTCGCCTGGTTGATAGACAGAGCCGGTGTGGATTAATGGATTGTGGGGTGACTCACCTGGCTGACAGACAGAGCCGGTGATTTTTTTAGAATTGAGGGGTGACTTGTCTGACAGACAGATAGAGCTGGAATGATAGGATTAGGATCGAAGAATTATGAGTAGAAGTGTACTGTTAAACATATCTATGGGATTTTGGCAGAGGTATACTGTTAAACTTGCCAATATGACCGGATTAGAATCGAAGAACCATTGGCAGATGTGTACTTTTAAATATACCCATAATTGGATTAATATTATGGAGTAGCTTGCCTGATTGACAGACAGAGCCGGTGACTCATCTGGCTGACAGACAAAGCTGGTAACCGTGTTACGTATTGTTTGGGTGATGATTCAAATCTCGCTGTCAGAAATAAGAGATTAACATGACAGGTTCAATTGTGTCAGGGTGAGATGGTTTGAATCTTGCTGTTAGAGGTAAGATCTTAACACGACAGGTTTGGTCGTATCGAGGTGAGATGGTTTAAATCTTGCTGTCAGAGATAAGAGTTTAACATGACATGTTTGGTTGTTTTGAGATGATATGGGTGAGAGGGTTCAAATCTCGCTGTCAGAGGTAAGAGGTTAACATAACAGTTTCATGGGATTTTTATCAAATCCCTAGCTATCAACGGATTTGACATATTTTTACCAATCGCTGTTTGCATTGGGCTAGCCATACTATTCCACTCAGCATGATAATTTGTCGAGAGTTTTGTTTGGGCTTAAATGCCAAACGTTTCCTCTTCCCTTTGCATTTTCGGTATCGGGTTATTTCTACTCTCAGTATGATAAGACTGGTCGAGGATTTTAGCTTTCTCTTGTCGCTTGCCTCGAGGGTGCTGGGCTGTTCGCACATTATTCCTTATCATGTCAGGTTGGCAAAGATTTTGATTTCCTCTTTTCTTTGCCATGTTGGCATTGAACAGTTTATGCTTTTATCTCAGCATGATGAGTTGTCGAGAATTTGAATTCCTTTTCCCTTTGCTTTTAAATCATTAGGTTATAGCGTACCCTTATAGGATAGTATTGCGACACATTCGTCATGGGATTTTTAGCAAACTCCCAGTTATCAATGGATTTGAGATGTCTTTACCAATCGCCGTTTGCGTTGGCCTAACCATGTTATTCTCCTCAGCATGATGAGTTGTTGAGAGTTTTGTCTGGCTTAAATGCCAAATGTTCCCTATTCTCTTTATCTTTTTGGTATTGGGTGATTGGTTTCATACTTTTATCCCCAGTATGATATGGTTGGCGAGAAATTTTCGATTTTTTTTCTCGTTGCTTTTAATATCATTGGGCGGTTGACTTATTAGCCTTCCCTTCCGTTTTTTTCCAGAGGTGGATATATATAGTACTTTTTTAAGAACTTGCTGTTGATAGGCATCATCATTCTGTTGCTGTCTTGATTAATCAGGTGGTAGGCTCCGTTAGAGGAGACAATTTCTACTACAAAGGATCCTTCTCACTTGGGTTTAAACTTTCCCTTAGTCTTGTGGGTCATGATTATTGATTTTTTGACAGCCAATACCAAGTCTCTCTTTTTGAAAGTTCTTCGCTCAACTTTCTTGTTAAACGCTCTTGAGATGCGCGTTCGGTACAACTCAATTTGTTACGCGTTCAGGCGCTTCTCGCCCAAAGATTCTAACTCTCGGAGCCATTGTTGATACTTTTCTTTAGTCATCATTAGAGTGTAGGTTTGGTTAGACTATAGGCATTCTCCCAAGTTTTTGTCCCAATCGTATCAGCTTGAAGAGACAACTTTCCTGGAGGAGTTTCCACTATAGTCCTCTTGTTGAAGACTTCAGTTAGAGTATTAACTGTTGGATTATAGAATGTTGAGGCAACATCTTGGATTCTAGACTTGCTACAGAATTGGGAAAAGTCTTGACTGGAAAGCGAGGCCCATTATCATGGATAATCCACCGGGTTATGCCACAGGTGTTTGACGAATTTAAATTTTTAGGTTCTTTCATCGAGACTGTTTCAGCCCATTTAAAGATGGACTAGTATACTGATGTCTTTTGAATGAGGGTGAAGTAATTGGCTCGAAAATATCCATATTCCAAGTTTCAGATGGCTAGCTTGAGGCAGAGGTGTGTAACTGGTAGGCATGGCAATGCTTTGTGCATGCCACAGCTTCTACGATCATTTTGAGTAGAAGTAGCCGAGTCTTTTTATGTAAATTCAAAGTTTTGGTTCTGGCTGGTGGGCCCTGCAAGCCCCGCTATGAGTTTCTTTAGGTTCTTCTTGGGCTTTCCTCTCAGCGGAGTAAGATATCATCGTGGAACTTGCGGTACAAGGCTGTAGCACTGTATCATAGTAGAGTTTAGTTGTTTTCTTTACTGAGGCTGCTTCCTTTGGATCTTCCGGAAGTATGTCATATGACGTGTAATGAATGAAAAGCACTAGTCCAGGGACTCAAGACTCAATCCAATTTAATGCACTTTGTCTATCCAATATTGTTTTAGAGCAAAGAAGATTGCGGCTCCCGATAGTGACGCGCTTACTTGACTCAGGTAGCAGCGCCAAAGTTGCGACGAGTGGTGCGAGGGCATCTTCATATATATTCTTGTGTCGCAACACATGACCGATGTAAAACTTTTCGAATTTATTAGCCATTTTGATTGTTACTTGATGATAAAGCACAAAGACTTCATGTTAATCTCGTACTCTCCAGTCATCTGGTCAACGATAAGTTTTAAATTGCCGTATACCTTGAGACGCTTCACCCCCAGCTGCTGAGCTATTTGGAGATTAATTATGAGCGTATTGTACTCCGCTGCGTCGTTTGTGCATGGTTCAATAGGTGGGTACTTTCGGAGGATCACATATTTGTGGGGAGATATCAGTACTACCCCCACTCCTACTGCAGCTCTTCTCGTTGCACAATCGAATACTTGCCAAGCTTATTCCTTGGAAATCGTTTTAAACTTCAACAAACTGTCACTGAAGAAGTAGGGGTTTTAATATATTCCAACCCTCTGCGACAAGTAGGAGATCGCAGGAGTTGTAATGTGTCCCAACTCCTTACGGGTTCTTTGGTTTCTAATTTTATAAAATTGATGCAGATTCTGATTTTCTTGCATAACTGGTCTCATTGCAAACACCAGAAAATCGCGAAATTTACACTTTTGATGGTGTTACGCGATGGTTGCTTAGCGTTCAGAGCGCAAGCTTAGCTTCATTTTTTTCTTAATTGCAGGCTTACCCTCGTGTTTTAACTTGGCATAGCCTCGCGACTGGGCTACTTTTAACTTCGCGTTATACGCGGGGTTAGACTTGTGTGCTAGTTTAGCCTCGTGCACTAAGTTATATTCATGCGCTGGCTTAGCCTCACGCACTGAGTTAGTTTCGCATTTTAGTTGCAGGTATAACTTTGTGCTCATAGCCTCGCGTTTAGATGAATTTACGCTGGCTTACCGTTGCATTGTATGCGGAGTTTAGTCTTACGTTGTATACAATGTTTACTGGATATCAGTCTCACCCCCCTATGTTGGCCATACTTGACAGGTTACAATGAGCATTCAATTGACCACCTTCTTCATTGAAGTTTACGCGGGGTTGAGAGTCAGTCCTCGTGTTCTGGACTTTTTACGCTGTGCTGAAAGTTAGCTTCGCATTTTGGATTTCTTTATGCTTTGGATTAGATTTCATGCTTTGGATTTGCCTCGCGCGCTGTGTTTGTTGCGCGCTGGCTTAGTCTCACGTACTGAGGTTTTACGCCAGGTTGCAAGTGAGTCTTGTGTTCTGTATTTCTTCCAGCTACAAAAATCATGTGGGCTGTCAAATAGCCTTGCAAGTGTTATCCCTGCGTTTTAACTGTTTTATGCAGGGCTGCAGGTTAGCATTGTTTTTTGGAGCTTATATGCGGAGTTGAGACTTAGCATTGCGTTTCTATTGACTTTTGCACTTTGAATGGGTTCTATGTGCTGGCTTGGTCCGCACACTAGGTTATCCATGTGCGCTGACTTAGCCTCGCACATTGAGGTAGCTTCACATTCCAACTGTGAGTATAGTATCGCGTTTAGATGAATTTATGCTAGCTTTGTTTTGCATAGTCTCGCGTGTGCGCAGGTATTAGCCTCACGTTCCTTACGTTGGCTTAGCCTCACGGTGTGTGTGGGCATAATTTCACGTTCTGACTTCATACGTATCCTTATTTGGCTGGATGTGGGTCTTACTCTCTGCATGAGACTTGTTTGACTGTCCATGAAGGTCATCATGTGGTAATAGATTATTTTTTTCATAGTAGACCATGTAAGACTGAATCTTAGGCTAGCATTTATGTTCACTTTTGTACTCTGGATGAGTTCTGTATGCTGGCTTAGTCTCGTGCACTAGTATTTATTCACGCACGCTAGCTTAGCCTCATGCTGAATTTGCTTCATATTCTTGTTATGGATTTAGCCTCGCATTTTTATCGCTTTACGCGGGTTTAACTGCAAGGTTTACTGGATGTGGGTCTCACCCCCTGTGTGGGATTCATTTAGTTGTTCATGGAGTCTGTCATGCGATAATAGATTGTTTCAATCTTCATAGCAGATTATGAGGGCATATCTTAATCTCGAGTTTTGCAAGACTACCCTCGCGTCTTATGCGGACATAGCTTCACATTTTAGTTGCTAGCATAGCCTTGTGTTGGGATGATTTTATGCCGGTTGAGTCTCGACTTAGCCTCGCGTTTTGGTAAATTTAGCTTAGTCCTGTGTTCATTGCGGATTTTGGAGCGTTCTCCTCTTGTGGCGATTTTATCGTTGAAGTCTTCTTTTTTTCTTCTGAGACTTTATGATGATATGGTGAAAAAGTAATGCCAGAGCTCAATGTTTAAGTTGTTGCTTGGCATAAGAGGGCACGACCTCTATGGCATAGGAGTTTAGCGATGCAAGTCAAGAAGTCTTTTTGATTCAACTCTCTGAGCCAGTTAGATCCACTGGACTCAATCTTTCCAACCGGAGGCTCGTCACTAAACCATTCTCCCATCAGCTTGCAGCCGCACTTGTAAAGACACAGAGGCAATAACTGTTGTCGTCAATGCAAGTAGATGCCATAATTCAATTTGCAGCACCCTGTAGAAAAAACTCGATGCAGTATATGGCTCCAACGATTATGCATTCATTGCCTTCTTCAAGTCCTAGAACAGGCCGCTTCTTCCTCTCAAAGAGCTTGGGGTTGGCGACGGCGTAGGTGCTGCGCATAACTGCTCAACTTTTCGAGAAACCTTTTGATAAAATTCATTGAGTTCTGAAAAATAATTCTCCTTCATGGATTTTATCTTTTGAAGGGCTCCGGTGTCAGCTACACCCGCATTTGTTGGAATAGTTCGCTACTCCGTAGCAGATGACACTTTAGATTGTTCTCTATGTGAGTGAATAAACTTTGTATGTTCTTCAGTAGTCTGCAAATGAACCAAGGTGCTTGAACCTTGATGGTGTTGCATAATAAGTTGTGGTGAACTTGCTTGCAGTTGTGTTACAACATCTGCAGGCTGGGGCTGAATCAATGGATGCCACGTCAATTAGTTTGAGATTGCAGACATTGTGGCTTCAATGTTTGCGCAGGAGAAGATTCTCTGTTTCATGCTTGTATCCAGTCTTTGTTTGCTTCATCACCGGTTGCTGATTTTGTTGCATGTTCCTGGCTCTAGGTCGGTCTCCTGACAGATGAGAACAATGATGATGTCCTAAATTGTTATTTTGTACACCAAAATATTGTTGGTTCAGCATCATCTGTTGTCCAAGCAGCTGGGACTGATCCATACTTGAAATATTTGATTGAGGACCCATGGCTTGCTGTTTCTGTTTAGCTTGTTGCCTGCTCTTCGTTCTTGTCGCAGGCAAAGAGTACCTCCAACACAAGCCTTTGCCGCTACAACATCCTTCACTTTCGTGATCGGCGAGCTCTAGCGGTTTCAGTCTGCAAGTCCACAGGTTTGTCATCCTCATAAGCACTTGGTTCTGATGAGTGGAGGATGTGTGAGAGATGATGATGTTGATTTGAAAATTCTGATCAAGGAACTGCCCATCATAAGCACTTGGTTCTCCACCATTTCACCAAGAAGCCAGAGGGTTTCTCTGGCTTTCCCATGGACGGCCGTACTAACTATAATTGGATTCTAGGCCAACATATCTTTCTATTGAGTTGTCGCTGTCCTCGGTCCAATGAGCAGAAGTTGCATCCGTCAACTTCACACCAGCACACCGCATCCCATCAAACAGCAAGAAGGCCTCGTCACAGCACCCGCTCTATAGCAAGCAAGTATCATGTTCCAGGAGATGATACCATGACGATGCATTTCTCTAAAGATCTTTTCCGCCCCCATTGACATCCCCACACTTGGTATGCTCAATCGGCATCGATTTCCAAGAGATCAAATTTCCTTCAGACATTCGATGATCAAACAGACCCTCGTCGAACTCAAGTCTCCACACTCGACGACATGCCCGGAATATAAATCCAGATCTTTGTTGCCCAGAAGGAGGCCCTCGACACCGTTAGCAAACGAAAGCTCTTGTTAGTTGAGCACATGTGTGGTGCCGGCCGAGGTTCTTCAAAGCACAGATCTGCTCCTCACCCATAGCAGACATGACTATCAGATCTTTCCCCTCAGCAAACCCATCATTGATCTGGTTAGGGAGATTTTCATTGGTGGGTAGCCTCAGGTCATCCTTGGTATTGCCATTCTTAGTCAAAAGGCTCACAAAGCCATCTTCAGATGTGTCTATGAGTTGTATGTATGGTTCACGTGAGGAAAACATCACAGTTATGAGAGGAAGGCACAATATCTTCTAGCTCTTTTGAATTGAAGATATCAATTGGCAACAAAGTGACACTTGGCATGACCACGCTTGCCGGTTTTGGAGGTCGAGATCTCAACAACCTTGCAAGGCCTGCGCTTGATGAGCATATAAGGGTTCTTGTGGATAGTTTCGGCCTGCTGAGGATCGGTCTTTGAAATGCCAACAATGGCCTTCACCTCAAGGTGGTGCTTCTTGTCTGACATCCTTTACCTCTCCCTCTTCAAGTGGATTGGACAACAAATTTATGATAATTTTATTTGCCATCAATTTGCCTTGATTGACTAGTCCGCAAACTGCTCCAAGAGAGGGCCAGAGGAGTTGAGCTCATAACGCACGAGATCGTTAATGATGGCAATGTGAGGAACGCCGAGGAAATTCGAGAGCCCTCTGGCGTACGTGTCCTTGCTCACGCCGGGGTGGCCTAGGAACACCCACTGCACGCTTCTCTTCGTCACCTCCCCTTTGCTCTTTCTGGTTCGGCATTTTTTTTCCAAAGACCTGGAGGTGACTGTAGCTTTGAGCGAAGGGGAGTCCTACCCACGCAAGAACGTTACAGCCTGCCCAATCTTGCAGGTAGAGGGTGGCATGCAACTGCTGCTACAGGAGGGGACAAGAGGCGGCAAGGGCAATTTCAGGTTTGCAGTGGACTACGTGGGCCCACGGAGAAGCGGTGGCAGCCGTGGCGAAGCGCAGTCGGAGGACTAGCGATAACTAGTGGAGATGATGTAGCAGGGTTTTGCTTCTTCGCCACCATTGATGAGATGGAGATTTAGATTTTGAATATTGTGGTTGAATCTTGCCACACGTACCATGAATCATCATCACGCGTCACTTCTATGTTCCCCCGGCTAGTTTCTGTGGCTGAGGTAATAACAATTGCCAAACTAAGGGCCAGTAGGAAAATAAAAATTTTGAAGAGATGAAATCTTCATATTTGTGTTAATTAAAATTCAACGATCAAGATTTCACTATTGCTCTCATCTTGAACGTCAGATTGCACCCCACTTTCTTTTAAGAAGGGCTCTCCCACTGTGGTCGCCATCTTGTTTTCGGTGAAATTTTCTGGAATCTTTTCATTGTCATTACAATAAGGATTTCTCTTCATTGCCACATATTACAATAATTTTCAAAGATTACAATAATCTCAAGTATTACAATGAAAAGAAAATTACAATCAAAATAGAAAACAAGAAGAGAGATTTATAGATTCATTTCTCTTTTTACAAAAGTAGTGGGCTCTTCACGTGGCTGAGATTTACTTCGATCCTCGTTGACTATCCGACAGAGATGGGAGCAGCATGGCGATGGCCAATTTACTAATTTTTCTTGAGTAGTATGGCAATGGCCAATTTGCTCATTTTTATGAATGCGCCTAAGCACGTGACCTTGGATCTCCCCGGAGGTGACTTCCACAATACCCATGACGTCTATTTATAGGCAAAAATTGGGTGAATCACCTGCTTTGTATATAAGAATGGAATCTCTTTGTAATCTTTATCAAATGTTTGATTTAATCTAACCTAATTTGATTCAATGAATCTGGTCTTGATTTGACCAGGGAGGATTTGGCAGAATATCTGAGATCTCCAGTTTGATTAGATTAGATTTAATTTGGATTTGATTAAATCTGGGATCTCCATTCACTTTGATTTTATTTGGATTCTTTGAGATATTGGCAGATGTGGGCCCCCTCCTTATCAATATATATATATATATATATATATATATATATATATATATATATATATATATATATTAGTATTTGTCATGTTTCGGTGTTCGTGTCATATCCATATCTAGTAAGGATGCAATTTGGGTGGGACTTAACTTGAACTCGACCAAGCCAGCCCACTTGTTAGGGAAGTTGGGTTAAGAGTTTTAGAATTTGGGTTGTGTTAGTGTTGACCCATAATCTAACCCAAACCTAACACGCACCCAACCTGAAGCCACTTTGATTGAGGTGTGTACTAATTATTACGTGGTTACTTGACAAGATACCAACTCTTATATGGTAGGGATAGAATGCACTTGGACTGTTGTATCAAGACTGCTTTATGCTTTAATAAATCTTTTAGAGTCGATAAATGTCGTATAGGATGTTGATTAAATGTATACATGTCTATCATGCATGTGTACAAGTTGTTAATGATGTATGGATCACAATACAATCTCTTTATGTGCATACATAGTGTATGATCATGATATGATCTTTTTACTCACGCCTATGCACATTTTAAAGCTATCTTTGGGAGTTGAAGTTTTCAAAAAATTTCTATTGTTTTGCATCACTTGTGGGAGGAGGTTCTCTTTTCACAAAATGTAACCCGACTTAACCTAACCCAAGCTGACACCAACTTGACCCAACCTGTGTTGTTATTTTTATAGCTTAGATTGTGTTAGGGTTGGTTATTTTCCTACCCAAGGTTGGGTTGGGCTGGACAGGGTTGAGATTTTTATAGCTTGGGTTGGGTTAGGATTGACCCTCAATCCAACTCAACCCACCAAATTTGCACCCCTCGTTTCTCGCTTTATCCATTCTTCATATATTTATCTTTACAGCAACTTAGATATGATGAAAGTAAATCTGAACTAACTTTAGCATCATTGCTTTGATCTTCATAACTTAAATCTACATAAATCTTATCTTCAACCATTTAATTATGATACAAATTTGTTATAAGTTTTATAGATAGCCTCATTTAGAAAAATCAAAAAATAACTTGTTGGTTTAAATTTTATCCACCTCTTTCGAATTCAAATCATATAAGATCAAACTTATGATAGCTCTCACAACTATAATATGTCTTGTTGATAAAATCAAATTTCAAATTTATAACGTGTGTTGTTAAAATAAAAATCAGTCTTCTCTATCATTTTCTTGTTATGGATATTAGATTACAATCCTGTTTAAGCCCATAAATAAGCAGCTGATCATTGTCAAAATTGCAGTTTGATTGCAGCTTGCTCTTATGGCGTTGCTTCCATGGCTATGGTTTTCATTAATAAGGCAGTTCTCATGCAGTATGCTTACTCCATGACTCTTCTAACATTACAGGTAGCAATTGTCATTTTGAGAGATATGTAGGTTATAATTTTTTCTTTCAATTTGTTGTTATTGTTGAAACTTTTATTTTTTTTTTTCAGCAATTGTCAACAGCTGTGCTCATACACTTCAGTCGAGTCATGGGGTACACTAAATTCAAAGATATGAACTTGGCAACTGCTAAGAAACTTCTCCCGGTTTCAGTCTTCTACAATGCAAATGTTGCATTTGCTCTGGCAAGCTTGAAGGGTGTGAACATTCCAATGTACATCGCACTTAAAAGGCTTACACCACTTGCTGTCTTGGTGGCCGGATCTTTTTCTGGAAAAGGGAGGCCACCCTCACAGGTAAACAATATTTCTCATTGTCTCATGTAAACAAGGGGACATCAGGCATATGTTTGTGAGTGAGTGCTGTAGCCCCTATTATGTATCTACATCGAGAATTTCTCCGGCTCTTGCATGCATTTTAGTTTGATAATATTCTTGTTGCATCTTCAAACTTGAAAGAATTGTTGTATGACTGAAGCACATGGTAAAATATTCTTGTTTCAGAATGTGATACCAAGTGGAGTCCATATTGCACAGATTCCGGGAGAATTGTGTAAAATTTCTCGAGAAAATGCTATAATGCAAATGGTTGGCATGCATATTCCATGGTCATGCTCTTGCATCTGGTTATTATTGCTGTCGGTTGTCGGGTTCTTAATTGTTAGAGTATTAAATTGTCTGCTGTACTGCACGACATGGATCTTGTGATTGTCCTTTTGTATTTAGTTAATTATCATGGATATTTTTCAATTATTAGGACTTGATAAGTATCTTGCACAACAGAAGTCTGAAACCTGTGATATGGAAGGTGCTTATTAGCTTGTCCGGCCATGTCAGACACATCACGCATGTCCATCTGTGTCTGACACAACGTTTAATCTTTATTCATCTCAATAGATGCAGTATTTTATCCCATATTCCTAACTTTGACAAGAAACTAAACGTTATGGTTCATTATACTATATTTTAGCTTCTTCTACATGTGAATAATAATCAATACATATATTTTTATTAGTTAAATGCGCACATATTATTACAAATGCAAATATTTAGCCCTGCCATCGCGTCAAATATTGGAATGTCATGTCCAACACCATGTGACCATGTTCTAGACACTTGCATTTGTGTCTAGAGATCATAAAAATGTTCCTGGATTTGATAGATTGAAATTACATTTGCAGAATTCTCAAAGTGCAGTTTATGTTGATCCTGCCCGTCAGCAGTTTCACAACATATTCCAGTTTCATGTTGACCTTTTAGCTATTGTGTGTTTTAATGTTTTCTCCCTCATAATTCCTGCATTGCCTTAATACCTTTTGAATGATCTGAGATTTTTGCTATTGTGTTTTAATGTTTTCTCCCTCATAATTCCTGCATTGCCTTAATACCTTTTGAATGATCTGAGATTTTTGCTATTGTGTGTTTTAATGTTTTCTCCCTCATAATTCCTGCATTGCCTTAATACCTTTTGAATGATCTGAGATTTTTGTCGGTGAGCATGGTATATATTTCATCTCCCGCCTGCCATACACACCTAGGATCCGTATTTTATGATAATAGATATCCTCAATTGTTCAGCTACTTTTTGGTAGCTTTTAATATTTGGTTAGAATAATGCTTAGTCATCACATGCATTGTGGTTCGGTATGCAGTCTTGGCTAGTGGGCTCGAAAGCTGCTATACTAGAGTTTGTGCATCTCATGCTGTTGATTTAGGTATTGATTCTTCTAATACCATCAGGTTCAACTAAGCATTACTTAAATGGACCATTTTCTTGAAATTCTATGTTAACACCACCTTCCTCGTGGTGGTTTCTTCCTTGTATAACTGGCATTCCTTTTGCAGATTCCATAGAAGTTTTACACATTAGAAAGGTAGAAATTGATAGTGCATTTACTTGTCACGCCTCAAGTGAAAGCAAACAGTCCCACAGATACATGCTAGGACGGTGTCATCTAGTGTATGATAGTTCCCATGAACTCAGAACTAATCAGAGCTAGCACTTTTTGATGAGGAGGAACAATGATAAAAATTCAGCAGTTAAATGTGCATGGGTGAGAGATGGAGAATTCCACTACAATAGGTGACACACTGTAAGTCCTGGCTGTCACAGGAACAACAATAAGTTAGTACAATAGCAGTTCTGGAGAGCAATATAAATCTCAACATCTTCAGAAAGCAGGTATGGCGTGCATTTCAAGCAGCCTGCAGCCATACCCTGTAGTGTCATGCCCGGCTATCTGTCCATTAACTAACTGTTGAATAGATTTATTCCTCTGTGGATGGAGAATGACTGCCTGATGCCTTCTACCGCCAGCAAGGCCTTTAGAGCTAATGAAGTTTGCAATTGAGTACTTTCATGAAACTAAATCCTTGTCAATCAATTACCACAGTTATCTCATGCTTACACAATAGAGACATGAAGTAAGATCACAACAGTTTCATTTGGGCCTTAAAACATTTATATGTATATTATTGGTTTGTCAAATACTTGAACACGCCAATTAGCAATTGTGGTCATGTTCTGAAAGATATCACATTACATATATTGACAATCCAAAAGTGAAGTACCTAAAAGAAATTTTTTATCCCCAGTCGCTGGTGTTTTGCCTTTATAAATATTACCTACAAGATGAATTTTCCCTCCCCAGTCTAACCTAGCTGGTATTTTGCCTTTATTTTTACCTACAGGATAAATACGAACATAAAAATGGTGAGCTATTCAACTTGGTGAGTGATAATGTAACAATTAGAATGGAACTCTCATATTAACTCGGGGATTTACAACATTAGATCATAAAGTGAGTGTCTATGTAACCGATGCCATCTTGTCTTCAAGTGAGAGATTATCATGTCCTGTGTGTCATAGAGGATTATCTGCTCATGTCCAAATAGGACGATTGTCTAGCTAAGCTCTGATGTGCATGTGTTGATGATATTTGGGCAACCCCACAGGCACATGAATTAAACCATAACAATATCATATGTTGTTAGTAATAACATGAATATATCGGTTAACAAAATTACCCATGATTTATGAAAATTACTTTCCAATTATTTGGAGAAACACATAATAATAATCCCATTGTTAGGCCACACATGCACTTTCACATGAATAATCCCTGACAGTCCATACTCACGCCTGTATGCAATATAAAAAAGAATCTAATAGGGATATTACAAATGCAATTCATCTTTCCATCTACCGTCATTAATACCGCCAAACTGGAATGAAGATTGATTAGTGTTTTTTTTCTTGAATTCTTTTGGCTTGTTGATGGGGGATGGATATGCAGGCTCAATCAAAGTAGGATTTCGAAAGCCTTTTTTTTTGAAAGATCAAATGAAAAAACGATCGAACTAGGAAAGAGAATAAACGATAATACTAAGAAATCAAACCTAGTTTTGTGTATCCCTCATCTAGATGTTGTTGGAATCCTCACCATTGCTGGCTAAAGGTCTTAGATCTTTGTAGATTCTCACAACGAAGGAACTAGGAATCATACCAAGGACAATTTTCACTTATCATTCAATAATTTTCACTACCGGAAAAGGAAAGATGGTGACTTTTAAAGCGAGAAAAAAATATGGAAACCAGGAAAACTATTCTTAAATTTAAGACTAAGATGTGCAAATCACTTTTTATTCAATAATTTCCATTAGCTTATCTTAAGAGAATCTTAATAAATTAGATTCTTCTATCTCAAAACTAAAATCCTAATAAAATAGATTCTTCTATCGCAAAGAATAAAATAGATTCTCTAAAGATAAGCATATGGAAATTAAAACTGTCACCTTTATGAATTACGATAAAAGATTTTTCAAAAGATAAAATACTAAAACAGGATTAAATCTGGTATGGATCTGCAGATAATCCTATTTCCAGGTCTGTGATTCGCAGCAATTTCCCATCTAGCAAATTTTAGAAACACCCTTATATCATGCCTTAAATAACTTTTTCATATGAATTCCTTTTTCGATGATTCTTTAAGCTTTGGAAAGCTTGAAAAGTCCTCTTTGTGTTGATATTGAAATATACCTTGCTTGACTGGCAGGATGTGACCGAATTGCTTTTTATTGAAGCCTGTTCTGATTCCTTAATCTAAATATATAACCTTGATTTTTACCATGCAAATGCTTGAGATAAAAGTCTCTTAATCGACTCAAGCAATAACACCATATGTGGAAACATGTTGAGCTTGTTCACAGCTTCAGAATTTACAAACTGGCTTCACTTGAAATCATCAAAAGGATTTTCATCAATTAATATATCGTTCTATATGCATTCAGTTATGTGTATATCCTCAAGAATTTATACTTTTAAATATTAGTATTCACCTTAAAAGGTTTTGTTAACTAGGATAAGTGTTTACTTTAAAAATCGGCTCTGATCCGATAATCCAAGTGCCGACATCGACTCCTTGCCAGTTGCAAATCCACATGCTGATTTGTCTCAACAGTGGAACACCATCGACTACCCTCTCTGTTGCTGTGGCTGTTGCTGCAAGTCGTTTCCTCTGGTGTTAGGAATGCCATTTTCTAGGGCTGCTATTGCTAGCAAGGAGACTAGACGATGATGGGTAGGATAGAGAATAGGGAGAGGGGCGTTAGTGATTATTAGAGAATAGAGGTGGTGAAGGAGTACAGAAGGATGAGGTGCTAGTTTATGAATTCATGAAGATAGGCAGGTAGTTTTTATGGAGTTGCTAGCTTGGCCCATGGTCCTCCTTCCTTCATGTTTGCTCTCCACCCTTCTAAGCCATCCCATTTGTTCTCTCATCTTGGCATTTATTTAGCCTATGCCACCTCTTAATTTACAAAACCACTTTTTAATGTTATTTTCGTTATCCTCCTTCTATATAATAGTCACCCGATCTTTCATTTTCACCATAAAGTATCTTCACTGCTGAATTGTTTATCTTATCTGGTTACAGTTGTTGTTAATTTAGATTACACTAGTTATCACCTATTAAACTATTCAAATTGATATTATCAGGCATGGGTATCTAGAGTTTTATCATCTGTCTAATATAATAACAGTAATAATAATGATAAGAATGATAATAATGACAATAATAACAGTGAAAAGGAATGCATTAGGACAATGTTTACAAAAATCTAGGCTATTAGATAACACACTTGATAAGGAATCCCATAGCTCTATCTCAGAATTGCTCTACAATTTTGGCATCCTGAAAAGAAAATTATAAAAATGATTATCCTTAGAACAAGGAAGTAATGAAGTATATTTTATTGTAAAATATAGAAGCAAGGGCTTGATTATACATATTGAAGGGAGATAATAGAAATTATATAAGATAAAATGTGATTTTGTAAATAAAGGAGGTGGCATGGAATAATTAGGTGGCAAGCTGAGGGAGGAAATGAGTGTTACAGCTGGCATGTGTTGGCTTACAAGGGTTGAGAAGAAACTTAAATGGAAAGGAGGATGAGAACATAGCTCGTCTCCCATACCCCTGAGCAGCAGTCTTCCTCGTCTTCTCGCTCATTTTAATCACCTCCATGAATCGAAGCTAGCAACTCCATAGAAACATACGTTCCGCCGTACAATCACTGAACAGAACCGGAACATGTTCCTTTCAGGTTTCAAATATGAAGGGCTCCAGCTAAGGTGTTTTTGAAGTAATTTCTTAAAGTTCAGGTTCATATTGGATACATTTATGTGTTAAAATACCTTCCTTATTTGTTAAGATCCTTTGTTGACTGTCCATTGCTTCATAAAACTACTTATGCAACTCCGTGCAATATGGCTATAGGTAAGGTATCTGTTTTAGTTGTAGCAAGTCTAGTCAGTGTCCTAGATAACAAAATTTGATATTAATTATATACGTACAGATTCTTAGCTTCTCTGTCTTGTTTCCTGATGGTGCTGTAACTTTTTGATCATATTATTGCTATATAGCGTTGCCTTCCACTTTTTACTGAGATACGTTCCATTTTATTCATTCCATTTTACTGTTGAGATACATTCTTAGATGATTAATTACATTTAGAGCTCGATAAGCTTTACAGTTGAAATAGGCGACCTTTTTTCCCCCTATTTCACACTGTTGTCAAGCCCCACTAGTTTTGAGTAGACAATCAATTTTTTTCTGGGTAAGCTCAAATCAACATATAAAGTACATTTAACTACTACTCATGATTGATATCAGTTAACTGATTGGGTTCAACTTCATCTAATATGTCTAAGATTAAACATCATATGTATTCGACCTTGGATCAAAAAACAAACAAACAATCAATCATCAATATTATTTGCTTTGCATGCATTTAGAAGCCTTACCTTTATATTGTTACTCAGTGAATCACTTCTATGAGTTGGATATCAGTCCATGCAGAAATTCAACCATGAAACACCTTTGTAAGAAGCCTTATCTTAATATTATTTGCATTGCATGCATTTAGAAGTCTAATCTTAATATTGTTACTCGATGGATCACTTCTATGAGTTGGATACCATTCCATGCAGAAGTTCACCCATGAAACACCTTTTTTTAAGAAAAACAAATGTATTCTTTATGATTTGTATCATATATTTGTTTTCACTAATGTAAATCTGTTTGTTGTAGTATATCGTTTGCATGGAGAAAAAAAAGTATTTATATGCAGGACGTGATAGCTTTTATGTTTTGACCTGGGCTTTTGTGAACTCTTTTCTTACCAATAGCTTATGTATATCTCCGTTCAGGTATCTCTTTCAGTTGTATTTACTGCTGTTGGTTGCATCATTGCGGGAATTGGGGACTTTTCTTTTGACCTTTTTGGATATTCCATGGCCCTTACTTCTGTTTTCTTCCAGGTTATCCACATTGCTCTGGTTCTTTTGGATTGCATGCTTAAGACATATTTGCCTTTTTCTGCATTTATTTATCTTTTTACTTGAAAACTGATACTTCCTTGTAACTGTAGACTGCCTATCTGGTACTGGTGGAGAAATCAGGTGCAGAGGATGGGCTTTCATCAGTTGAGCTAATGTTCTACAATAGCTTCTTGTCGCTTCCATTTTTGTTCTTCCTTATTATAGCAACCGGAGAATTTCCTTATTCTCTATCGTTGTTATTTGCAAAGGTTGGTGCTGATACCTTTCCTGTTCATCCTCTCCTATGGCAATTCTTGAAATTTCTATTTGAAGTTTTTTGTATCTTTATTTATGGAAACAATTCAAGTTTATTTTATACCTCCGAGTAACACAGTTAATTACTCTAGTTACAGCACGAACATTCTGCATGTGTTTTCCTAGCCGTATCTTCAACTGTTGCCATTGTTTGAAGCATGTACATGACACCAGGACTCAGATATAATACGGAACAAACAACGCATCACGCCAAATGCTTATGGTCACAATAACATGACAGTGCGTGTGATCTATTTGTCTAAATATAGTACTTAAACTTGTAATGACTAGGACATGTTTTATCAGAAGTAGATTGAACATAAATAATATCTTGGTGATTTAAATCCATAGAATCTACGAAGTAGCTTAACTAAAATAAAATTATTAGAGTTTAATCTAATATCTTGCATAATGCAAGTCTATGTAGCTCTCATATGAAAAAGTTTCCCTTTGTATGTAATTTTTAAGCAACACATGGCTCCATGGTTTCCAATGTGATCATTAGAATGTTTTGAAAGTTGATACAGCTTTCACATGCAAGTTTTTAATTCGTTAAAATCTATCATCTCTTCAGAGTGTGTCAAGTATCAATGTCCAACACATGTCTAATATGGGTAGGAAATGGACTTTGCATTAAAGATGCCATCTTTAACATCAATGAGATTCGCCAATTGCTTGCCATCTACTTTTGCATTGTCACTCAGCCATCTCCACATTTTCAATTTCTCATTAGAGCTGTATTTTGAAGTGTCATGCTTCATAGATGCTGCCTTTAGTTTCATCGAAATACGCCAATTGCTTACCATCTTCTTTTGCATTGTCACCACCCATCTCAGCATTCTCAATTTTTTCTTCTAGCTATACTTATCGTTGACACCTTTATTGCTTGCCCAACAATCAAATTTATAGGGCCTTTCTAGTCTTATTGCCATCTTGTAGATTTTATGTTTGTCTTTATGGGTAACGAAGTATAAACTTCATGTGCAGCATCTTCATGCTCTTCTGTAGGCAATGCTATCTGTCATCTCACTTTCATGATAACTCGTTAATGAAAATATTCACGCTTGGGTTTTTCTTGACTATGCCTCCATTTCTTCCCATAGTCTTGATAAAATACAATTTACAGAATTCTGTTGCTTTCTGTCACTTATTTGTCTTAGAATTAGTGTCCCTTCTCTACACATCAATTTTGACATGTGCAGTTTTGAATGAAGAAATCAGATATAATATTAGTTTCCAAGGGTCAATTGCTGAAATTAAACTATGAGAATGTAATCCTCTTTAGTTCTTTCAATTATACCTACAAATGGATGTAATTCCTAAAGTGCAGCTTGTCATCTTATTTTTTGCCCTAGACTTTTTACTTTTCTAGGTAAGTAAGAAGATTGCTTCTTGGTCGCAAACCAACTTCTTGTCCAAGAAAGGTGCCAGCAACTGGTATTTGAGGTCTTACCATGAGATCTGCTTGGTCATAAGTACCTTGGCCTGCAACTGTGCACCAACAATTTGCAAATAGTGGGTGATGTTGGATAAGAAGTTAGAAAAAATTTGTCAGGACGTTGACTACCCTTAACCTGACCAAGCCTTGTCTGAAATCTAATACATGCTGGGCTAAATCCAATGCAACTTATTTATACCAAAGTTTCACTTTTTTTTTTTGCCATGTAAAAACTTGGCAAATGATGGCTTGGACAAGCTGTATAATTATATCGTTGTTACTAATGTTTTCTGCTTCTCTTATATTGTTATAAAAAAAATCCATTGATCTTAAACAACATAGTAAAATCCGCCTTTATGTGCAAAGTACTTGGGAGAAATGCCTAAAACAGATCCCCGATTAAATTAAACCTGCTTGTACTCACTTTCTCCTCAATTCTTAAATTCGGCATCAATGTCCTCGAAGTTGTCTGGATTAAGCTGTCGATCTTTCGTTTGATGATTCACAGATCCAACCTTGATTTTGACACATCCAAATGTGATCATGGTGTTATCATACAGAACTTTCTAATTTGGTATTTGTATGGGACCAAACTTGCAAAACATCACTTAAACTACATAAAGTATATTATATCTGCACTTGAATTTTCAACCATTAGTTGATGAAATCATCTGAAAGGATTGCAGGAATTTCCTGAGGGAACTAATTCATGTTTCTTAATGTTTAATTAATGGTGATTGCAATTGACAGCTCAGCCAGTGATGACCATTAGGGTGCCAATCGACAGCTCAGCCAGTGATGACCCTTAGGGTGCCATTGGATGTCTGCTGAAATCGTGCTACTTCACATCTCTGAATATTTAAAAAATAGAATCCGCCATTTTCTTTTTAGTTTCTTGGATTTGTTACATGCAATATGCCAATGATTTTCGTCTGGGAACAGCGGGGGTGTAGTCTATGGAGCTGAAGTTAGCTTCTCATGGAAATACGTAAACTTGTTATTACTTCCTGCAATCTGGTGCTCCCCAGGATCACATCCATAGCTGCACGTAGTACCAAAGTTGCAACGTTCATAAAAATTTACTCTAGACAAAATACAATTTTTTTTAAATTTATTTAATTTGCATATACATATACATATACATGTAACATATATGTATTTGTATTATTTATAGTTGGTAGACGTAAGGGATAATTTTGTAAAAGAAAAATCATTGGGGGTTTAAGTGCAAAATTGCATAAAAAAAACTTTCCTTTCAAAATTAATGGGAGGGGGAGGGGGGGGGGGGGTGGGAGAGAGAGAGAGAGAGAGAGAGAGAGAGAGAGATATCTAAAGATGGAATGGGAGAGGGATTTAGTTGAAAGGAACGGGAGAGTAATTAGGGGAAAAAAAGGAAATAGAGAAGAAGAGAAATTGTAAGAAGAGAAGAGAAGAGGAGAGAGAGAGAGAGAGGAGGAGGTTTGTCGGCGCTAGCTACCATCGGCGTGCGACTGGCCAGCCGGAGCGACACTGTCCGAAGCAACTGCAGCCACGACGCCAACGACAACGACGACAACAACATTGAGAGGCAAAGAAGCATAGGGAAAAAAAAGGAATTAGGGTTTTTGATAGAAATATTTTACGGGTAAGAATTTCATACCAAATTTGTATTCGATTTCTCTTGAATTCACTTCTAGATTTTTGATCATTAGAATCATTTTATATGTTCAAATTTATTAGGTATTATATTGTCAAAGGAGTGGATCGAAATTGAAATCCAGAGTTTTGAGCTATCAAATTTGAGATTGAAGTCGAAAATGGAGTTTTATTTAGTGAGTAGAGTTTTCTTTGCTACTTTTTCCTTTAAAACATTCATGAATCCATACATTGCTTGTTATCAAGTCTTAAATAAAAATTTGATTTGACTATTTAATATCCCATTGACATCCATTATACCTTGAGCTAAAACTTCAAGGTTTAATAACAATGGTTCATAATGAGATGCCTATATGAAATTGATTAGAACGGAAATATTTTTGGTAAATGGGTAAATTAATGAAATCATTAATATGCATATAGCTTGTTGCAAAGTTTAGGGACACATGGTGATATTGTGGACTTAGCAAACTTATTCATGGAATCCAACAAATAGGTCTTCATAAATATTACTATGAACAATTTATGATTTAACTCGTGTTCCATAAATATGTTCCCTCATAATCAAGCTTAATAAGTTTCACTTGTATATAATCTGTATATCCTTGTATGTTTGTACCAAGAATGTAAACATACATATGTGAATAAACTACTTTAGTCAGGCTAATGAGTTAGATGCATGGACTTTGAGATTCCAAAATAATATCAAATATCCTTGTTTGTACTAAGTACGTAAACATGCATATGTGAATAAATTAGTTTAGTGAGGCTAATGAGTTAGATGCATGGATTTTGGGATTCCAAATAAATATCAAAGAGGCGAAATAAGAAACTTTACATACCAATAATGGTTGCACATCTTGATTTCAATTAGCATATCTTACCCACACTTGTTTACGTCATGAGGTTACATTTTATAATTTATCATTTTTACTCTCTCCCTTTCTTATGCACACATGGAATATGCATTAACTAATATTTGTTTGTATACTTGAGCTTTATAAATAAATCATCATATCTATCTCTTTCTATATGTGTGTGTGAGTATATGTGTATATGGGATTACTGTAGGTTCACCTACTTCTCAGAAAAAGTTACCTGAGGTAGCGGCAAAACTATAATGATCCAATAATTTTTCTTTAATTTTTTTTTTACATTTACTATCTCTACCTCCTTAATTTCTTTCAAATTAAATTTCATAAATTTTAGAGTTCATTTACCCTTTCATCAAGTGTATACAAAATGTTTTATTAGTTGAAAACCGTTAATTTTGTGTTAATTTGATGGAGAACCAAATCAAAAATAAAACCCAAGAAATTAGGCATAAGTGAACCCTAAGGAGTCGAGATCATAATCCAAAATAATTTTTTTAAAAAAGATTATTGGAGATAGTGAAAATGAACTGCAGTTTAGGTAACTTGCGTGAGCTATCAGCTCATTTCCACCTCTCTCTCTCTCTCTCTATATATATATATATATATATATATATATATATATATAAATTTTAAAAAGATTATTAGAGATAGTGAAAATGAACTGCAGCTTAGGTAACTTGCGTGAGCTATCAGCTCATTTCCATCTCTCTCTCTCTCTATATATATATATATATAAACAATAATTTCACTTAATATATTTCACCTATTAGGAAAACTTCCCAATATAGATATATGTTAATCTCTTAATTTTAAACAATTTGCTCATGAAATTCAATGATTATTTTTCTGTTTTTTTTTCTTCTTCTCTTTTCTTTTTCTTTTCTTTTCTTTTTTTATTTTTTTTATTATGAGCTATACACACACACACACATGAATACCTCATTCCACGGATTTATTGCCTTCATCACTTTCATAGGGATCAATAGGCTTAGTAGTATCACTTTAATTGCATAGGATCAATATTTTCATCAATTTACCTCTTTACCAAAAATATTTCTATTCTAATCGATTTCGTAAAGGCATATCTTGTTATGTACCATTGCTATTCAAGGTATAATGAATGTTAATGGGAGATCAAATAGCCAAATCAAATTTTTATCTGAGATCTGATAATAAGCAATGAATGGATTTATGAAAATTTTAAAGGAAAAAGGAGCAAAGAAAACTCTACTCACTAAATACAACTCCATTTTCGACTTCAATCTCAAATTTGATTGCTCAAAATTCTGAATTCCAATTACGATCCACCCCTTTGATAATGTAATACCTAATAAATTTGAGCATATAAAAAGGCCCTAATCATAAAAAATCTAGAAGTAAATTCAAGAGAAATTGAATACAAATTTGGGATGAACAACTTACTCCTAAAATATTTCCATCAAAAACCCTAATCCTCCTTTTTTTTCCTCTGCTTCTCTGCTTCTCATTGTTGCTGTCACCATTGTCAATGGCGTCGCGGCTGTCGTTGCTTCGGGGAGTGTTGCTCTGGCTTGCTAGTCGCGCACTGATTGTGGCTAGCGCTGGCAAGCCTCTCCCTTCTCCCTCTTCGTGCCATCTCTCTCTCTCTCCCTACCCTCTCTTCTCTTCTTCTCTATTTCCTTTTTTCCTACTAATTTCTCTCCCGTTCCTTCCAACTAAATCCCTCTCCTATTTCATCTTTGGATCTCTCTCTGACTTCTATTAGTTTTGTAAGGAAGGATTTTTATGCAATTTTGCACTTAAACCCCCAACGGTCTTCCTTTTACAAAAACCCTGTACGTCTTCCAACGATAAATACATGTATGTTACATGTATACGTATATGTAAATTAAATATTAAAAAGAATAGTTTTTTGTTTAGAGTAAATTTATGAATGTTACAAAGGAATTCTCCAGGATGGTGTCATTCAGGAAGTACTTCTGGAAGACACTCCCAGAGAGTACTTTTGAGAGCTAGGGTTATCCTTAATTTCCTAAATTTATGGAATTGAAAGCCTATAATAAGTAGATACTACTTATTTAAAAATTAAAACTTCTTGTTTTTTGCTATCCTAACCATAACAAGTTTTCCTCTTTTTTGAGTCTGGCAAACTTACGGCCGAATACATGGTACATAACTATGAAATCTATATGTTTAATACCTGAAATGTTAAAATAATGAAATATATGATATCATGATTTTAGAAGTAAAAAAAAAAAAAAAATCCACATGCAACCTTGGATATTATTCAAACAACATAATTCATAGAAGTGGCTGCCAAAGTATTTTTCGCGCTGATTTGATTGAACCTTACCTGTCACTGTAAACATTAGCATGATTTGATGTTTCCATGCTTGCAGCTAACATATCAAATTAAAAAGTATTTAATTTGGTAGTTGCTTGTCATTAAGAATATTGGTTGGCTGATCATCTTACTGACACTACATCCTTTTCCCCTTCATTGCAGGCAAATTCCTTGACATTCCTTGTCATTCTTATTCTTTCAATGGTGATGGGAATCATTCTTAACTTCACAATGTTCTGGTGCACCATTGTTAACTCTGCTTTAACAACAACCATTGTCGGAGTTCTCAAAGGAGTTGGGTCCACTGTGAGTATAGTGATCTGTTATCTTACTTGTCTTACAGTTATGAAAAGCATTAAGTAAACCACGCTACAAATTATTTACATGATAACCACATCTAAAATAGATAACCCTCGTTGATGCATAGGACCAAAATTCATTACGGCTATGCATGACATGATAGCCCAATACTTGATTTATTTACTATGGTCATTTGTTGCGTCGTTAGAAAATCTTTAGACTCCTGGTTCTTGGTACTTGTTTTAAGAAATGTAGATAATAACGAAGAGTATGTATCACCAGTCGGATTACCCATCATGCATTTCCTTTGCTAACTAGTAACTATTCTGCCTAATGGTTATCTTTTCCTGTCTATTCATTTGTCCAATTTCTTTCTTCCCTCCTTCAGACGCTTGGATTTGTCCTGTTGGGCGGTGTTCAAGTACACGCTCTCAACATTACAGGATTGGTCATCAACACAGCTGGTGGTGTGTGGTATTCATATGCCAAGTACAAGCAGAAAAAAAGAACTCTCCGGAAGGTAATATCTGATGAGGAGGCTCATCACAAAAAGGAATATACACCAAATCAGTAGTCTCTGCGTTTCTTTTTTGATATTTTTTTTCCATCAGTTGATGTTAGCTGTATAGAAAAATTCCCCTTCTGTAAGTGAAAGGAAAAGAAATGGCAATGGCCATTATAGAGTGAGTCATTGAATTCATGATGCTGAGCAAGTTATGAGTTTCTTCTCATTGCAAATAACAGAGGTAGCATAGGTGAATGAAGACACTGTAGAAAATGGTTTGTTATTTATTAGCAAATGGCAGAAATGAGTCGTTTATTGTGTTTTGGCGTTGCGAAGGACAAATATTTTCTCACCATCTGTATTGAATTGCTTGAGAATTTCTCATAGTTTATAAATGATACCAACTTTGCTGGCACAATTTATGCCATTTCCTCCGTATCACTTTATATTTTTGGTATGCATAAATGTTCATTTTCTGCGTGTGATCGTGATGAAAATATGCATGGTCTGTAGTAAAAGTAGTTGCACACGTTGCTGCGATGATTACAAAGAGGCATTGTAACTGAAATTATTTCACTGTGATTGGTTGGTGGTGTTGGTTTATGAAGCTATTGATTCTGGTGGTCAATTTTTGTGTCGTTGGGTCTCTTGGGGTTTGTTTTAATTCATCTGCAAGTTTCTGTCGAGAAATATAGTTTCTATAGATATGAATCTGTTTCTACATTTTTGCACCGTCTCAGAGAGAGGTAGTAGCTATTTGGACCAAAAGAAATCAATATTGGATAAGCAAGGGAGAAGAAAAGAAAAGAAGGATGAAATCAATATTGGGAAAAAATTTTAGACATTCAGCAACCGCCAGAGTATTCTAAAGCCATCAAGCAGAGGTTGTCATTGTCAGAGCCAGAATTGGGTCGCTGAAGGCGGCTGGAGACGGTTGACGCGACGCAGTGGTCATGGAAGAGCGCGAGCGCAAGCGCAGGGCCTTCGGAGGACGAGAGGTGGTCGTTAAGTGGGCCGAGGATCAGGGAGAGCTACGTGTGGTTACAGGCAAGCAGTAGCTGAGTACATCTCTGCGTGTTTACGCATAGAGATCTCTATGCGGGGACGGGACGCACCCTGCCGTGATGCGCGGATCAAGGAGAGTATCCGCCACGATTAGCTCCGCTGATGATCGTATTAGATTTCGCCCGGGAAATCGCACGAGAAAGGGGTACGAGTGCGCCGCAGTCAAGGTGACACGGATGCGGTTCTCACTTCGATCGGCTGAATATGGGACCCGCTGTGGTGCGTGGACAGTCAGTTAGGGGGTCGTCGTTTTTGCTGTGGTGAGTAGCAAGGCACCGAATGGCGGCCCAGCTCACGACAGGCTAAGCTTTTTGCCGAGACTGTCGGTGATCGCTCTCGGCAAAAGATTGGCTATTTTTTCGAAAAGTATATTTTTTTCCCTTTGTTTTAATTTAATTAATTAATGAAATCAAGTTGTTAATTGCTATTCACTATTGCTTAATTCTCAGAGAATATAGGGGTCACAGCCACAGTGACCACCGATTGTGACGGCTCATGTTATTATGATAATCCATAATAAAAAAAAAAATTCAGCTTGTAATGCAATTTATTGTTTCTAAGTGTTTGATTATTTTATTTAAAAAAAGGAGAGAGAGATGTACACAGTGCACCCCGAATAAAAGAGAAACTTGGCTGCCAATAAGCCAAAAATACAGAATACACTGCAACAGTGCTGTTAACTAGAAACTTTGCTGCCAATAAGTGTTGCCTCTACCATCACTTTTTTTGAACTTTGCTGCAAATAAGTGTTGCCTCTACCATCACTTTTTTTGAATTTGTAGAAGATTCCAAACTTTACTATTAGTAAAGACTTAATTCAGACAATTTTTCAAAAATTATGTATAAGTAAGTTTGACTAGAAAAAAATTCTAGTAATTTTGCTTGCAGTTTAGACTACATTTTATACGTATATTACATTTTCATGAGGAACTAAATTTTAATTTTTCTTTTTTCTGTACTGACTGTTTAGTTTCCAAAATAGACCAAAAAAAAAACAAATAAATTAATAATAATGATAATAATAACAATCACAGTTGCCTGTAGTACTTATTATGCTCTGTGCTTTGTTGATACAAACTAGTACCAAATTACTAGCAATTTTTGTTGCACAAATCAAATTAAATACTCGTTAGCTATTATGACAAGTATTTAAAAAGCTTTTCTTTATTAATGAGGTTGTAGGATAATTAATTATTTAATTATATATTAATTAACTGGTCTTTGGTCTAGCTGTTCATCCTTCCTCACAAAATGAAGAGCTTCCAAGTTTAACTCCTGCTTAACATTCCAGGCATAATATCGCAATATGCGTGAGTAGTTAATTAGCAAAAAATAAGTTGTATATACACGATTGTGTACAACTCGCGTAACAGTAAAGATAGCAAGTAATAAATGTGTACATACACGATTTTATTATAAAAAAAATGTTTTAGAAGCCATCATGAAATATATAATTGGCATAAGAATAATTACTGTGAGACTTTTACGCAATCTTGACATATTAGCTGCTACTAATATAGCTATAATACTGTTTTAGTTTCTGCAACAAACTAAATATTTAAAAAAAAAAAAAAAGAAGGTGGAAGTTTCCAACTAAAAGATAATCACATTTTATAATTTTATCTTCATTCTTAGCCGCTTCGTCCTAAACCAATAAATTATCTTTTCTTCATATTTATTACCGGAAACATCTCTCATTTCAAGATCTTTATTTTAGATTTCATTACATAATTTTTGGTAGGTATGAAGTCATTACATATATTTTTCTCTTCTAATTATATTAAACTAGTACCGGAGAATTTTAGAAGTCGGACATCTCTAAAAAGAAAGTGACACGTCAAAGACATTTAACAAAGAATAAATAATACTCTGAACACATCCGAAGCCTATACAAGTCCCTTATCTTCGAATCAAAAGATCATAATAGGAATTAATGTCTCAATATCTGTTCGGATTATAAAATCAGCACTAGTTTTTTTTATTTTTAAGGTGATATTCTCTCTTTAATTATTATTATTATTTTTTCCTTTTCTTTTCCTGCACCTTTCTCAATTATTTAATTTTCCCGAGAAAATGCCAAGCCGGAGATCTGAAACTACAGTTGTTGGCTACAAGTCGAGAACAGAGCGAAACTAGATCTCAGGTTATGGAGACTCTGAACCTGATATTATTACTCACTCTGTTGTTGAATTTCAAAGTGTAGTAATAGTCAACCAGGATCGATTGATTTACCAACTCTCCACCTTGGGAAATTCTAAATGCGCACAAATTACACTGTGAGCACCGCATTCTATAGTTAAATGATTTACAACATAGGGGGAAAATGGTGCTCAAAAAGTCAAGTGTGGTGCGCATTTAGAATCTCCCCTCCACCTTCTGGCTTTTTTTTCTTTGTCCTTGCTTCTCCCGAGTAGAACCACAAATCATATTTGGAGGCTGCCGAGAGGAAATATGCTGGTCAGAACTTATGGACTCTCGCACCCCTATTTACAATCCACCCCTTTTGAGAACTGAGAAGATTCTGGACTTCACTTATCTTGTTTTTTATGGTAGCCTTCATTGCTGCTCCTCCGATATATATGTTAGATATTTTTGAATCTGTTTCGAGGTTTGTGTCTTATTGGTTAGCAAGTAGCATGATAGTTTCATATTGTTTTTTTTTCTCTCTCTTTTGCATGTCGGTAGCAGAGATGATAATGGAAGATTCCAAGGGCTAGTAATTGTCCACCTTATTCAAAATTTTAAATTAAAAATAAAATTTTCTTTTTCTTAATTTAAGAGTTTGAATATAATGGTCTAATGGCTAGCTCTTGAATTGGCCCATTCTCATTCCTAATAAATAGTATCATATTATTGATATACTTGATGTTCTAGATTTGATTTTTCATATTGTCATTCGAGACACGAAGTATAACTAGAAAAAACAGCAATAAAACATTGAATATAACTAGAAAAAACAGCAATAACAAGAGTATAATTAGAAAAGACAGCAATATAACATAAAAAACAGCAATAAAACATTGAATATAACTAGAAAAAACAGCAATAACAAGAGTATAATTAGAAAAGACAGCAATATAACATTGAGTCTAAAATAAGTATAGGTGTTGAATTTATGACTAATAAGAATTCTATAATAGAATCAAGAATGGATTCACAAGAGAATTTTTCTCATCGATTGACTAGTAGAACTTACGATGGGAAATACTTTCAGTAGTATGTACGAAATGATATAGTCCCAGAGAATCTGTACTAGCAAAAAATAAAATAAAAATGAGTATTTAAATGTTATATTGTTTCTTTTCTATAGCATATCTAACTTAAATATGATAACTTTTAATGCTTGCAACAGTCAATCACATCTCTCAGTTCTTAATTTGTGAGTTTCTGGAGTTTCAAAGGAGCACACCTTTTTTTCCCGAGTACACTCCAGAACGGTCCAGAATTGAAATTCTGAATAAAAATTACACTATTGGGTGGGCTCACTAGCGAAAGTGGTGTGCTTCTTTAGAAACTCACTGGGTTTTGGGAGTTTCCAAAGGAGCACGCACTTTTCTTAGTGAGCCCACTATCTAGTGTATTTTTGATTCAGGGTGGCACTTAAAAAGTGGGCTCACTGGGAAAAATGGTGTTCTCCTTTGGAAAGTCCCTTGAGTTTCTCATAAACAAAATTACACAAACCACCTCTTTTTCATAAATATTTATTTTTATATAATACCTCATGTTAAAAGAAAAAAAAAGTTGATGCATTTCTTGTGTGGCACTCTAGAATCTTAGATGAATGAAAAAGTGGCAAATGACATGTTATTTTATGAGCCATATTATTATTAGCTGATTATGATCATTATTACTAATATCATAAGATAATAATGTTTTATTTTTCTCAACTCTTTTTAATATAGTAATATTGAAACACCGATTAGTTTATAAACATTGTTTGCTATAATATTCATTGCTTGCTATAATATTATAAACTTCTTGGAGATTTTACATATCGGTCCCTTACATATTTAAAAATTTGACTTTAGTCTCTACAATCTTCATATTTTGATTTTAGTCTCTCAAATCCTTTAAGTTAATTCACTTTAGTTTTCATCGGTAATTTTTTATCTGAATTTTCCTTTATACCCCTGAAAGGAAGGAAAATATCTCTTCCCTTTTCCTCCTCTCTTCCTCTTCTTATTGGGTTTCTCTCTTAATTGGATATAGGGTTAGAAAAAGAAAAGAAAGAAGGAAGAGAGAGAGATTAACTGAGAGGGAAAAGAGAGAGAGGAGAAGAATGGAGAGGAAAATTCAATAAGAAGAGGAAGAGGGATATTTTCCTCTTTTTCAGGAGTATAACGAGAAATTCGTGCCAAAAATTATCCAGGAAAACTAAAGTGAAGTAATTTAAAGAATCTGGGGAACTAAAATCAAAATATAAAGATTTCATATATTAAAGTCTAATTTTTATAATTTTTAAAAATTTAAGGAATCGATATGTAAAAACCCCAAACTTCTTTTTGCATTTGTTCACACAACTTGTTAAAAGAATGGAAAATATAAATTGCAAATCTGTGACCATTTAGAACGCAAGTCGATAACATGAATAAGAAATATAAAATGATGGATAATTGATTAAATTTATTAAATTTTTTATCAGTTAAATCATTGACCATGATAAAGATGATGGAAAAAAATCAGATGCGATTGTTGACTTAATTTTGTGATCGGATCTAGTGATTTAATTAGTCAAATGCTTTTAATTTGCGTAGCATGTGCTTTGATTGGAAGCCAAGAAAGGTAATTAATTAAGCACCTTGATTTAAGTAATTTTATATTAAAACCAGGGTGGACTGCTCTGGCCATTATGTTCTAATGACGGGAATTAATTTAATTTAGAAGTCTATTAGTAGAATTCTCTTCATTCTAGATGAAAAGCCTGCATCCTTCGTACAGTTAATAATTTATTTATTTATTTAGTGTCAAGCTTCAATCCCAAAGTACGGAAAAAAGCCGCTAATTAATGAGTTGCTTACATTATTCATATACACTGTTGGGATTTTCTCATAATTGCCCCCTTAATTAATCATATTTTCACTTTAGGTCCAAAAATTTTCTTCTTTTATTTTTAATTAAGTCATAGTCTAATTAATTACTAAAATTAAGTCCTCTATAAATATATGCGAGAATCGAATTTGGAATCTTTAGCTTGAGTTTTGGGATTTAATCGACTACTTAACTCAATTCTCAGAGTTAACTCCTTTTAGCAACTGAATTTACAAAATAATATGAGGAAAAATGCAGAAGTTAATTCATTCCCAACTATTATTTATATAAAATATTTTGGTTGAACTGGTTACGTAGCTCAAATTTAGAATATAATAAAAATGAATTTCAATGCAATACATGTGACACAAAAATTTAGCATTTTGACAAGATACTAAAATGTTCTTCTTGCATCAAATGCAAAAATTTCAAATACTTTTCCACACTTATAATAATATATAAATTGTTATAATAGCCATTTATTCTGATTATGAATAAAAATTATGACCATTTTAAAAAAATTATTTTCTTAAAAATCTAAAATATTTTTTCCAACTCAATTTCTTTCTTTCGTACAAGAGAATGAAGAAAATAATTCCTCTCATGATCAATATTTTTCTGTTTAGAAGTAACATAAGTAATTTAAAGCATTAATGCGACAATAAGGCTATCTAACTTGAGGGGCTAATATGACAAACAACAATAGTAGTTTACAATAACTTTATCTTGGAAAGTCTATTTGAGCACACCACTTTGCTCACTTGCCTGTCACAGATTTGTCATTTTTTTTTTCTTTTCGATAAAAATTAATTTCTAAACGATATTAAATTCCGATGCGAAAACCGTTTTGGAAATGCACCCCCCTCCCCCCACTCCCCCCGAATGTGAGCTCACTGAGCAAAGTGGTGTGCTCAGATAGAATTTCCCACTTTATCTGTGTTCTCTTGGGACAGTAAAAAGCCTAAGACGCCTCTCATATTTATTCCTACAATTGGCTTCGTCGGAGAAATAAAGCGAAAACTTGGGGATATATATATATATATATATATATATATATATATATATATATATATATATATATATATATATATATATATATATATATATATATATATATATATATATATATATATATATAGGAAACGGGAAATACACCGGCGGTGAAGGGAGTTCCTTCACCGCTGCTTAGGTGGCCCAATAAAATTATAATATGGGGCATCATTCAAGATAACAAATAAATGAATTCTCTTAAATGACACAATGTGTAATAATTTTTTTGGGCCACCTAAGCGGCGGTGAAGGAACTCCCTTCACCGCCGGTGAATTTCCCGTTTACTCATATATATATGACAGAAAATGAGCTTCTTCAACGTCGCTTACGTCGCTCAATAGTGGCGCCATGTATAATAATTCTATTGGGTCATCTAAGCTGCACTGAAAAAACTTCATATATATATATATATATAAATAAAAGCTTTGTATTCAGTGATCATCACCCCTCAAGGAAAAGTCGAAGGAAAGCTGATCCCTTGCTTCCCCATCCCCTGATATGGGGGGCACGTGCCTCTCTTTTGGAATTTTGAAAATCCTAATATTTGGCCTTTTTCTTGAAAGAAAAATCTGCATATTTTTTTTTATAAGATTGTCCAATATAAACTCATAGGCTTATTGTATTGTTTATAATTCAACTCAATATCCTTTGTATTGATTATAATTCAAATCATATGAACTCATAGCTTATTGTATTGACTATAATTCAACTCAATATCCTTCTGATTTAAGCTCTTTCATCATTTTATTTTTGAAATGATCCATGACCATTTATTATTTAGAATGGGATACTAGACTGACCAATATGAAATTAAAATAGGTCAATATGAAATTTTGCATGCCAACTAATTTAGACTTTTAGCATGGAAATTCTAAATGCATCCACCAATTTTTAAATTACCCATACTTTCTAAGTATGCATCCCATAAATTAAAAAATAAAAAAATTTCTAAATATAACTCACTCTATTTCCATATTATCTTTATTTTTTATTTTTTCCTCTCCTTTCTCTCTCGCTATCCCCCAATCTCATCACCGCTTTCTCTTTGGCCATCTGATCTCGTCATGAGCCTTCTTCCTAATGGCTCGACTATTCCGGTCTTCTCTAAAGATCCTATCTTCTTTCAGAAATTATTTAAAAATATAATTCTTTTAGCTACTTTTAATTTAATTTCTAAATTCCTTTTATTTTTTTATTATTGAGAATTATTAAGGTTTATTTTTTTTTTATTTTTAAGTATTTAAAATTATTAGGGCTTAATTCTTTCTATTTTTAGAGTATTGAAAATTTAGGATTTGAATTTTTTCTATTTTTAAAGTATTAAAAATTATTAGGATTTTAATACGATAGAGATTAAGAAAGAAGTACCAGAAGAAAGAAGAAAAATGTTAACTTGTAATAAAATTGAAGAAAATAAGGATAAATTAATAAAATAAAATTTTCTTTTGGAGTAATCGGTGCAATTAGAATTTTTCTTCTTTAAGTTTGCTTGGACATTAGCATATGCCAACTAATCCAAATTTTTAGGCTTAATTTTCCAACTTTGCTAGGTAATCAAATACGTTGATAAAAAACAAAAATTGAATGCAGTCTTTCTTTCTATTCCCATAAATACGAAGGAAAAGAGAGAAGGAATTTAAAAGCTAGAAATTTAAAAAAGAAAAAAAAAATCAAAAGAGCAAATGGAGAAAGAAATAATTGATAACGTTTTTTCCCCCATTATAGACAAAATTTATGTTAACAAGGAATTATTCTTCTTTGTCCACACTTAAGTCTCTCTCTCTCTCTCTATATATATATATAAGGTAGTCTTTCTCTATCTCAGTGTGCTTGTGTAAAGTTCTCTTCATCTCCGTTGTGTTTCAGTTCTTTTAGGTTTTGTTTATTTTTTGCGTTAGTAGTTATTTAAGCTTGATTTTGTCCAGTGCTGCTGGATCAAGCTAAACTCTGATTCAGTTCCTTCAGTTTTTATTTTTTTTGCCCTCTTGTTTTGTGTCTTTTTGTTGGTGGTTACTTGGTTTTTTTTTTTTCCTTTTGTTTGAATAAAAGAAAGAATAAGAAAAAAAATCAAAGAGCCCAAAGGGAGAGGAATCTAGCAGTAACGCCCTGTTGGTTTTGTTCCTTTAAAGCCTCAGATACCTTTCCTTGAGATCGGAGGAGGAACAAAACCCTAATCCCAACCCACCCCAAACCCCCACTCTCTTTCACTACATTTCTAAGCCCATTAACCTGGATCCCTAGGATTCCACTAGCAAAATCCAATTTTAATGCTGGAGTTGCATTAAAGATTTGATTTTGGGATCTGGGTCCTGAAGAACAATGCCTCCAAGCTTCAATTTCATGGAGTTTTGGGCGAAAGATGCTCGGCAGGGCACTCCTGTAGTGGTCACAATGGAGAATCCAAACTACTCGTTTGTCGAGATCAATGGTCCTGAGATGGATGATGCCGGTGCCAATGTCACCATGGGATATCAAACTCCTGATAAGGGCCGTTGCAAGAATGCCAAGCAATTCACCTGGGTCTTGCTCCTCAAGGCTCATCGTGCAGCCGGCTGTCTCGCCTGGCTCGCCTCCGGGCTCTGGACATTGCTCGGTGCCATCAAGAAGAGAGCAGCGCTTGAGCCGGAGATCGATAAGCCCGGCAAGGGGAGGCTTCTGTTTAAGTTCCTGAGGGGGTTTCTGCTGCTCTCTCTAGCTAGTCTTGCATTTGAGGCAGTTGCTTATTGGAATGGCTGGCACTTTCAGAAGCCCAGTTTGCACTTGCCTGAGACCGCTGAGATCCAAGGATGGATGTACTCGGCGTATCTCTCGTGGCTTGCGTTTCGTGCCGACTACATTGCCTACCCAATCAAGGCACTGTCGAACCTCTGCGTCATATTGTTCGTCATACAATCAATTGATAGGATGGTTTTGTGCCTTGGGTGCTTTTGGATCAAGCTGAAGAAGATCAAACCGAGAGTCGCAGGCGATCCATACAAGGTTGATGTTGAGGATGGGTACCCCATGGTTCTTATTCAAATCCCAATGTGCAACGAGAGGGAGGTAAATAAGTTGTCTCACCTTGTTTCACTGTCCTTAATCTGTTACTCTCTGCTTGTTGTAAATTGTTGCATTGGGTTCAAATTACTCTGAATCGTATGACAGGTTTACGAGCAATCTATATCTGCAGTATGTCAAATTGATTGGCCGAGGGACCGTTTGCTGATACAAGTGCTGGATGACTCTGACGACGAGGCCATCAAGCTCTTGATAAGAGCAGAGGTTGCCAAGTGGAGCCAAAAGGGTGTCAACGTTATTTACCGGCATAGATTGGCGAGAACAGGCTACAAAGCTGGGAATCTTAAGTCTGCGATGAGCTGTGATTATGTCAAGAACTACGAGTTTGTTGCCATATTTGATGCTGATTTTCAACCAAACCCTGATTTCCTTAAGCGAACGGTTCCACATTTTAAGGTAAATGAAGTTTGATTTCAGGGTGGTTTGCATGTTAGTTTCATAGTCCTTACCTCAAGAAGCAAATGTTATTTAGAAAACTTTTCATGATACAGGGTAAGCCTGAGCTCGGATTAGTTCAGGCACGGTGGAAATTTGTGAACAAGGATGAGAACCTATTGACCCGTTTACAAAACATCAACCTGTGTTTCCACTTTGAAGTGGAGCAGCAGGTAAATGGAGTTTTTCTCAACTTCTTTGGTTTCAATGGGACTGCGGGTGTTTGGAGAATCAAAGCATTGGAAGAATCGGGAGGTTGGCTTGAGAGAACAACGGTAGAAGACATGGATATTGCTGTTCGTGCGCACCTCAATGGTTGGAAATTTATTTTCCTCAATGATGTCAAGGTATCTGCTATAACAAGCTTCTAGTTCTAAGTTTCTAGTTCAATCTCAGTAGAATATTTTCTAAGCCTTATTGGGTATTATTTTTTCGCCAGGTCCTCTGTGAAATTCCTGAATCTTATGAGGCTTATCGGAAGCAGCAGCACCGATGGCACTCTGGTCCTATGCATCTATTCCGCGTATGCCTCCCAGCGATCATTGCTTCTAAGGTGTGTGCTTCCTTCTGCAAAGAAATTAGGCTTGATAGGTTACGCGAGTTCATCTTACCAGTACTATGCAAAAATCCCAGACTACTTCGTTAACATCTGCAGAGGGATTACCCACTGTTTATGCTATATATTAAAAAATAAAAAAAACTGAAGACATATCAGATGTTTTCGGGTTTGTTGCTAGTAGATTAGATCTTTTTTATAAAATAAAAAAAAATAAAAAAATTGCTAGCTATATGCTCACACTATGTTAATGTTTTGAATTTTTTATCATGGTTAACTATTTGAAATCTAATTTTATAAGGACATATTCATCTTCATTTATTTTTTTTTGAGCAAGATCTATTCAACTTCATACAAAAATATCTCTATATAAATCACTTATTCATTTATGTAAGATACCCCCATATGTTTGATTCTTGATTTTGACATTTAGAATGGTGTGCGTCGTATTTAACGTGAAATTTCGGTTTAAATGTTATTGTTGTAGCTTTGTCTAACCAGTTTTCGGCTCAAATAGTTAAAATAGTACATCTTATCATGGCAGTTTCTAAAGCGATTTCCTGTTTCATTGCAGATATCTATATGGAAGAAGGCAAACTTAATCTTATTATTTTTCCTCTTGAGGAAGCTAATTCTTCCATTTTATTCTTTCACATTGTTCTGCGTTATTCTTCCCCTTACTATGTTTGTTCCGGAGGCGGAGCTGCCCGTATGGGTTATCTGCTACGTCCCTGTGTGCATGTCCCTCCTCAACGTCCTTCCTGCCCCAAGATCATTTCCTTTCATCGTCCCCTATCTCCTATTCGAGAACACAATGTCAGTGACCAAATTCAATGCCATGGTCTCTGGATTGTTCAAACTGGGTTCTTCATACGAGTGGGTGGTCACCAAGAAGGCTGGCCGGGCATCAGAAGCAGACCTTTTGGCAGCAGCCGAGCGGGAATCAAAGGAACTAAGCTATCCCCCACTCAATAGACGTGCTTCTGACAGCGAGCTCTTGGAGCTGAATAAACTGAAGGAACAAGCAGAAGAAGAAACTCCCCCTCAGGTTAAAAAGGTTAACAAAATCTACAAGAAGGAGCTGGCCCTCGCTCTCCTCCTCCTCACTGCAGCAGTCCGAAGTCTCTTGTCAGCCCAGGGAATTCATTTCTACTTCTTGCTCTTCCAAGGGGTGTCGTTCCTCCTCGTGGGACTCGATCTGATTGGGGAACAGATGAGCTGATATGCACAGCAAGACATGTGGGTAAAAAAAAAAAATTCACATCATCATGCACTTTGATATGGAGATAAAATTTTACTGGGGCTGCTATTTATTGATCGTGTAAATTGGTTAGATTGAGAAACTCCATAATAAATCGGATTCTTTGCCTTGAAGGAGGGGGATTGCTGCTCCATTCATACAATAAGGTCATCACCTCAAGGTCCTGGATTGAAATTTCTCTTCGCTCCCCTTCTAAAAGACTCATGTCATTAAAGATATAGGTTTTTGTTTCGATAATTCTTTTGCTTTGTTTGTGGCTTACTACACATATATAGACTCATATGCCTCTATGTATTTAGCGTAGAAGAATCATGTTCAAGTTCTGTAAAATGAAGAATGAGAACACATGAGGAGAGTTTATATATCACAGATACTTGTTGTACACTTTTGTATTAGTACAGTTTCTCTCTAAAATTTATTGTCTACAAGTTCACTTCTTTCTACTGAACTGTCGGCAGACACCAGTAAGATTCATGTGGGTTTAAAATAAAGCGAGAGAATGAGCTTCTCGAAAGAAAAAAAAAAATGTGTAAAGCCAACTGTCTTAAAGAATCAAATTATGGCTGGACACTGCACCGACGGTTCTAAAGCATGCGGTCTTACTGCAGTTACAGTTCAAATCATCCTTTTGCTCAAGTCTATCTTACCTGAAAATTGATCTACTGAGATTTTCTCACGAACAGCTTGAGACCGACACAATTGTTGATATGTTCAGCAGCTCGAGCGTTGCTTGCTCGACCCTACTGGCCACCATCGCTGTGTGGTTGCAAAGTTTTTGGAAACATGTCAACTAGCTAGGCCAACTGATATCAATTTGGTTTGTGGGGACGTTGATGGAGTTTGTTGAGAGCTCTTATTTCAATTTTAATAAACAAATTGAAGGGAGAGCTAACAGATTGAATGAATAGGCGCTGGGGGTTCAATGATTAGTCTTGATAAAAGGGTCCTTAGTCCTTGCCCACATGCATTGCCTTCAGTTTGTTGTCAGCTAACTGAAGAAGCTCAATCTCTCTGTCCTATCTAAGATTGGCCTTATGCAATGAGAAGCTAATGGTTGAAACAAGAAAGAAGGTCTAGTGATAATTTGCTGGACCCCGAAATTGTTTTCTTAGATTCTACAACAAACTGACAACAATTTCATCAATTCAGGCTCTTGAGTCACGGATGGTAATGGATTTTAGTCCGTTCTATACAAAATTTTGAATTATAAAGAAAAATTTTATTTTTCTAATTCAAAATTTGGTCCGTAGAAGGAGCGGAAGATATCTACCATCATTTGTCCAAATGTATGTCGAAATGACCATAATAAAACTACCACGAAATTTGGTGTGCTAAAATCAATTCCAAAGGTATTCTGAAAAAATAATATTAGACTGAACAAGAGCTTTTTGTTGTAGCCAAAATGTTAATGCTCTCACAATCTCGTCTGAATGCACAGAGCCAATTTGCTAGAAGGATGCTGACCAACAAGTCCCAATGGTGGTCCATAACTCTTGTTAGTTAAACATGGCGATATTTCGTCCACGATGATTAACTGAACTCTTTGCGAGTACAGAGATGGTGCAGAATGAGCTTGAGCAGGTTTACTCTGTTACACATTGATCTCCCTCACATTGCGGTTAGATCTATCTAGTACACTCGGGGGACAATGATAATGTAGTTAGATCTAGCTCTCAGGGGGACCAAGGTCTAAGCCTCACACAAACTCGTAACTGAAGTTTCGTCTCTGATGTTGGATCCATATCCGAGCCATGAGTCGTCATTTTCAATGCAAGCCAACCCAAAAGCTAATGTTGGCTTTGGGGAGCCTCAACTGACATCTTTGTTATTGTGGGGAGCTACATTCATATGCCTTGGGATGGAGAGGGTCCTATGTCCATGTGCATGGTTTCTTGGCTTGGTGTCATCTTGCAGAGAGAAGCATATCTCCAAATTTATTGATACTGTATCATCTCATAATAATGTAATGTCACTGTTTGATTCGTACAGAAGATATCGAATAAAAATTCTTCTAGTAGAGAAGGCAAGAATAACTCTAAAAACACTTGTAATATACACAAAACAAAGTATCAATAGAGCATTTTTTGCTTTAATGTGGGCATCGATGTAGGTTAAAGCTTGAGGATGACTCGAGATTCATCTTGACTATATCATTTCACAAATAGTGAGGTGATGAAACGATTGTTCGTTTATTGTCCCTACATCGATGTGAATATTCATCAGCATTATGCTCGAGGTTGGCTCGAATTTATGTTGTCGGTCACTCATTTGGACAAATAACAAACAAAAGTTAGTTTCGTGTTCAGATATATTTTGCCACAGAGAATCAAGTTCGACAAATTTGAGTTTGCACTTATTGCCACCTCTCCTCAATGAAACTATATCAAATTTGAATTTTTTTTTACAAAAAAGAAAAAGAAAAAGAAGTGTAGCCAGCAACAAATGTTGTAATATTGGGTAGAATTTGTTCGTGACACATAGCTAAATTCAAGTGGGCATGGGAATCATGCAATCATTATTCCGAATAATACCTACCCGACAAAAGAACCATTGAGCTCTATCTTGTTTCCTTATTAGTTTCTTGGCTACTTGATAATGAAATAAAAAGCCAGTGCACATGGACATGGTAAGGGAGGCGAAAATCCATTTGAGCACACCATTTCGCTCAGTGAGCCCACCTTTGGCTGTCGGGTATTAGTCCTCCAAACGGCTATTCGGGGATGAAAATCGTTCGGAACTAATCTGGAACGGTATGAAAATCGTTCGTAAAGTAATTCCGACCAAAGAAAAGATATGATCAAAAGAGTAATGACAAATTTGTAATTTTTTACAACTTTAGGATATGAACTCACAGAGCAAAATGGTGTGCTCAATTTGTAATTGGGTGTTTTTGCAATAAAAGTTTTCATTTCCGTATTTCTATATAGAACTGTAAAGAAATTTTTTTATGAATCAAAGAATGATGTATCCAAGTAACATTGAGCACAAGTTCATTTAAACTCAATCCACGGAGCCTCCTCATTCATGGGAGAAAAGATGTAAGACATTAACCTCCGGTTCGCCAGAAGTATTTGTGGTCGGCCCCTGGTTTACTACTGCATAACTCAAAATAGATATATTTATGTACAAAAAATATCTCCAACTGCAAGTGATCAATCTACTAACAACTCATATAATTCAAGCAGCAAACCCTACATAATACTCTCAAAATCCCCAACTCTTCTAGTTTCACATTCTAAACATTCACTGCTTTTATATCGACATTCCAGATGAGCGACAGCTCAACTTTTTCGCAGCAGCAAAGATTACCACTACAGTAAAGAGTCTGAATGCAGATACAACCCAAAAAAGAATTACAGACAGAGAGGATATCTGCTTACATCTTCAGTTATACACAAACAAATACATGTAAAATAATTATCCAACTAGAAATACTGCTGTAATCTTTTTAAATGATTTCAAACCCCTTACATCTCATATCGAAGTAATAGATGAACCCTGTGCCCGTGTTATATGCCCATCCGAAAGCTCTAATCTTGACTGTGTTGATTCTTGGGCAAAGCACATGGTACTGGTAAAAACTCCAATGCTACTCAATGTAGAAATTTCTCTTTTGACACTAATCGTAGGCATCAGCAGAGAAGTCGGGCTCGTCTGGCTTCTGGAGCTTGGGCATGTCAATACCCTTTATCTTCTGAGCCCCCATCCTTGTGCTTGCAGCAAACTTCGATGCCAGCATCATTGCTCCAATATTTTTTGTTGGTTGAGAATTATTTTCTGCCGAGCTTGATCTACCATCGTCTCCCTGCCCAGGCTCATCGGGCGCCTGCCCTTCAGATGTTGAGGAGGCAAACGATGTTGTTGCTGATAACTGTCTCATGCTGAGGTCCTTAGCCATTTTTCTTCTTTTGAACCGCAGCCAGGCTGCTTGGATGAAACAGGCAGCCCATGTTCGCCAGTGGTGGGAATAAAAGCGAAATGTGTGCTGCAGCTTTTTGCTGTGAAGCCGACGGAACTGGTTGGCAACAAACTTGAGGTCTTCAGCACGAAGTGCAAAGGCCTCAACCTCGACGAGGGACCTAACAGTGCGAGTGGAGGTCGGAAGATTGACAGTGCTTTTTGGGAGGAGGGCCCATGCCAGGAGCTCCTCACCACAGAAGTCACCAGGTCGAAGGGTGATCGAATTAAAGAAGCCAGTGCGGCCACCGTTGGTGGTGGAGCTCTCGAGCCTACCACGAATAATGAAGAGCATCTCAGTCACTGGGTCGCCTTCACGGACAATGTAGGTTCCCTCCGTGCTCAAGGAGGAGACCAGACGCTCACAGATGGCATCTAGGAGTTGGTCATCCATCTGGGAGAAGAATGGCACCTGCAATGCAGAAATGAATTGGTTGGAGTGGGTATAAATTGGTTAAAATGTATGGTCTTAGCTTGGAAGCCCTATTTGGTAAGTGTATCTCAAGTGAATGGAACATATATTCGAGCCTTTTCTGCCCAAGATTCGTTTAGATATCATTATAGGCATGGACACAATTGTAGACTCTAACAGCGATATAGGGTGTCGGACATGGCAGACCTCCTATACCTAGATGCAAGGACACGACTATATATGTATAATTTTAAAATGGTTTATATTTAACTCATTCACATACATATTGGGTTATTATGCACAAATAGAAGCCAAAGTTAGAAAAATGAACCATAAAGCATTTGGTTCTTGTCCCAAAACTCTGCTTGGATGTCAAAGGTAAAGTAGTTTGGAGTGTTTTTAAAATGTGCATTTTGAAGTATATTGGTGGTATATGCTCTACGATATCTAGCTATGGGTTTTGGAATATTCAAGCATGTACTTATTTGTGTGTATTTTTTCAGATTTCATCACATGTATTGGTGCATTGAGTTGTCACAACCATGTTGCTGTATCTACTTCCACGCAATGTAGGTTTTTGCTCCGTACTTGTGCACTCAAAACCAGAATAGAAATGTGTATTATGAAGAAAAGCAACTTACTATGACACCTATTTCTGATACCTTGTGATGGAGATAATAAAAGCCAGATCTGATTAGGAATTTTAATAACAAAAGCTAAGATCTGATCAGAGATTTTATTTGATTTAGGTTTTGTTATTGAAGATCTTTCTAGATCTGACTTTATAATTAGAAATTTTACTAGATTTTATTTGTTTTCTATTAATAAGCCTTGTTAGCAGAACTTTCAAGCAGATTATGATATGTTATTAAAAATTGAAATATAACACATTGATTTGATATTGCTTTCGAAATCTTTCTTCGTAGATTCGTTGAACGTGAGTGTGAATTTGCATAGGTGTTGAGACTTGATCCCTAATTTGTTCTTCCTCCAAATTCCACCATCAAATCCATCCTTTCCCTTCTGCAAACCCTAATTAGATTTGTGCTGTGTCACCTAGGTTTTTACATGAAGAATTTTTATGCTTTCCTGAGCTACATGTATATTACTGTTTTGCATATTTTTAAAATCCCAATGCATATGAGTGTTGCAATTGTCAATCATGGACTCGAACATAAAGTCAAGGAAGTCTGTTCCCAACTCAATTTCTACAGAGAGACCCAGGCTTCATCATTTTCCAATATATGTATTGTGAGAGATGAGCAAAAGAAATAGAAAACATACATTGGGAAACAAAAGGGGTAAAATTGATTTGCTTTCGTGTTTTAAATATGCTACTATCTGATGTTTTCCAGCTATGCATCACACTTGGAAGCCTGAAAGAATCACATCTTGGTAGTGTCAGTTCTTGTCCCTTAGCAAGAACAAGATAAACAGCAAAGGCAAGAAAGTGATGATACATGATTTTCTTTTAAATGTTTGCCTAACTTCTGATGTACTTCTAACAGTCTGTCTTAACTCCAGATGATATATACAGTCTATTTTCCGGTACTCATGGTAAAACATGATTTGAAATTCTATAGAGTAAGCAATTAACGAAGTCTGAAAGATCAATTTACCATTGGCAGTGACCCAAATACCACAATGACATCTACACCACAGTTCTTATGTTGGGAACAAAATGTAGAGATCTCCGAAATAAACCCCAAGAACTATTACTAATTTAGTAAACCTTTCACATCCACATAAGGGTAAAATCTCCTCAGTAGGAATTATCTCAGAGTTATCAAGAGAGGGAAGATCACTAGGTCATTATTGAAGGGAGAAGTATAAAATAAAAGCTTATGTTGGATAAGAGACAGACAACAATTTGAATACCATATGCTACATGACTGTGAATTGGCTGAGTGTCAAAACATCTGTTCTCAGAATAAGCTGTACCTTGGTGCACGCGGGTTTTAAACCACAGAGCTCTTGCCCGCTACTAAGAGAGATTTTAAACATTATTCATTTAATCTGTCTTCACTGCCACACCATCTCATTTTTACAGATGCACCAGCAAGACTTGTCCCACATAGATCCAAGGTCAGTTTTAAGACTTGGACTTCAGCTATTCAAATAACTAAAAGAAAGAGACTTGGTTGTTTCATATCAAATTTAGTATTTAATTATCTTTTGTGTGTGTGTGTGTGCTCGCGCATGGGTGGATGTGGGTGTGAAGGAGGGAGGGAGGGGAGGCACAGAGTTCTGGCAAAAGTTACATTAACAGGGAAATTTAGACAAATAATTAGAAGAACTGCTTACCCGTCGAACAAGGTCTAAGCACAGGTGACGTTGGATGTCTCGGCGAAGGTCTGCAGGCAGTGCCTGCAGTATGGCTTCTTCATCCACCCCCCTCGTTGCAAGCCACTTGTATTGGACAAAACGCCTGACTCTGGCCCTCAAATCGTGAGGAAGTTGTCGATGTCTCATCCATTCCTCAGTGTCTCTTCGCTTCAGTCTCCACTCTTCAAGCCTTACGGTTATGGACTGCAAGTATGTCTGAAAAAATATATATGATTTTTAGCCAATGGATAAATAAGAATATGTAGAGAAAAAGATTAGCAAACTATTATTTTTGCAAATTCTATTTTTAAATTTAATGGTAATGTCTAAAAGACATATCGAGCAGGTTTCGGTTTCTGATCAGGTTCTCTGGGTCAGATGGGTTAAACAAGTTTAGCCTATGATTTGCTAATAGAAACATAAATAACTATGTATACCTTCTGATTTAATTTGATAAAATGAACTCCAAATGATGTATTGAGTCTGAATACATAAGACATAATACCAGTTTTATATAAACATGATAGCACATGAGATGCATACGTGTACACGCTTTCAGTTTTAGGGCAAGTTCAGGTTTGACTAAGAGAAAATCAAAACCTGACTGTTCAGGACTAGGCGGGTTTTCAAGCTTTCTAAAAGCTCTATTCTTTGGGTTCGGTTTGGATGGCTTCAGATTCAAGATCTGCACAGTGGACACCCCAATATGTAATAGCCACCATTCATCCTGCTGAAACACGATTTTCTTGGGTAATACCCCATTTAAAAGAGACAAATCAAAGTCAATATTGCTTAACTCCAGTTCATCCTAATCTTGCTTCTATTAGCTGTTGTACTTACTTACCATTTCTGCATTATTGTTCCTTCAAATTTGCCTCAAGTTAAGTTAGCTTTCCCCATCTTTCACGTATATACGCACATGGGTCCCTTAAAACCACTTATTTCCTATATTAATGTTATTTACTTACTTTTTACATATGTACCCTCATGGGAATGATAAAGGCCAGATCTGATTGAGGATTTTATTTGATTTAGCTTTTATTGTTAAAAATCTTCTTAAATTTGATTTTATTGTTAGATATTTTAATTTTGGTTGTTTCTATTAATAAAACTTGTAAATAGAAATTTCAAGCAGAATGAAATGTTGAAATTAAAAAGCCTTTTTGATCTTAGCATTTAGCATAATGATTTGCTAAATAAAAATCATGGTGGTTTACTAAACAAAAATTAAATCTTGAGTTTGTGAGATATTACCTTGGTGTGAGACTTCATTAATCTTTAATTTTTAGTTTATTTTCAATTATTTCCAAATTCCCACCCAAAATCCCAATTTCTTCTGTTCTTCCCTAAAATTCCCAATTTTCCCACCATCAAACCCTCGTTTAGCTTCCATTCTGCATCATACCCTTCCTACATTTTTCTTTTCCAATGTATTCACCCTTTTCATTTAATTTTTTTCATGGCTCAAAGTTCCTTAGAAAGGTAAAATGAAACTTAAATTAAAGGTTTGCTTACGTATCCTTACATACACATCAAAAATTTAAGAAAATTATAATTTTGCA